>OY757187.1:35777755-36256880 GCA_963583895.1 Melanophora roralis | reverse complement strand
TGTTATTTGTTTGTCTTTTTCACAACTCAAACTTAAATTCAAATTCGTAATCTACGTATTTATTGTTGTGTTGTGTAGGTCAAGCAATTAGTGATCATGTGTTAAAATTAACAAAAATAAAAACTTCTTGTAAGCACAAAGTGATGAAACATTATAACCAGTGATAAAAAGTTTGCTTTTGGACTTCTTTAAGGCAAAAACAAAAAAATATATAAAAAGCAGTCATTGTTCATATTGAGTAGGGTAACAGTTTCAACGAATTTTAAAACTTTAAGGGAACGCTTAAATTGTATGTTAATGCGGATTGTTTTAAGCATATTAAAGTTTCATAAGAAACTTGATTTTATGGTGGTAAACATGGCTGCAAGTTAAAGGCCACCTCTGAAAAGTTGAGTCAATAATAATGCCCCGTTTTTTATAAAATTTGAAAAGCCTTTCGTGCTTATCAATTAGTAATTGCATATTGATACCAATATTCATTTGCTCCACTTAATTATAGACTGACCGATCGCTAAAATATCAAATACAAAAATTTATGCCACAATAAATTGTATACGAGTATGTGCAATAAGCTATAGAAATAGAGAAATTTGTATATACAAGACATTTACAGTTGTTAAAAAATTTTTCGAAAGGGCATTTGTAAGGGGACTAACTAAGTACAGATATGAACCAAACATTAGCATTCTAAGAAGGCTACGTTTTAATGCAGAAAAAAAACCCTCATTATTGTTGTAAATTTTTTTATTATCCAAAAAAAAATTAAAAGCGTCTGAATAATTCAGACGGCCGGACAAACATTTTTAAATCAGCTGATTTGTTTTGATCGTCGTTATTTTAGAACAGCGTTATTGGTTAACTATCAAGCGGTATAAATACATATTAGCAAAAAAGCGTAATACCCTAAGCTATTGTTTTAATACAAACATTTTTAATTAACCGTGGCAACACTGATTTAGACTTATGTATTCGTGGCTATATATAAAACAAAGAAACGTTTATTTTTCAAGGTTAGTAGTGGTGCTTTTTGGGGCCGTTTTACATTTTGTTGCTAACATAATCCATAAATTTTTGTTATTTTTTGGAAATTGCTGTTAAGACTTAAATCTATCAGTTGCGGTTTTAAATAAAAAACTGCTTTAAAAAATAAAATGTCAAATGAACCAAAATGATTGTTGTGAAGCGTCTAATAACGTAATTTTCAATATACGCACTTAAAAACCCCCACAAAATTATGGGGAGTTTTCAATGAGATTTAAATTATTTTAAATACCTAATTTGAATTTTTGGGTACATTGTTCTTTTTAATTTTTTGACTTCTAAAGAGATTTTATTATGACTCAAAAAAGTTTACCTAATAAATGTTTTCCAGTTTGAGTCAAAAAATATAAATTTTTTACTTATGCCTAGAAAATATCCTAAGTTAAGGCCTTCCATGAAGCTTAAGACCAAACGTTAGTTGTCAATGGTGTATAATGACGTTTCTTCAAATAAAACTAAGTGACTGTCTCGCCGTTTGTTTCCTAAATGAGAAGAGAGAAAAAGAGTGTGCGTATGAATTTTTGACGCCTTGAAACTGTCAGCCGACGACTAGCTGCTAGTGGTCACCAATATAAATGTACCATATACCTTAATCAGTGAGCAGATTTTCTGCAACTGGAAGATGCAGCGCTAAACTGCTACCATCCTCGTTGCAGCCGCGATCAAAACTTTGTAGAAGAGTAAGATATTTGTGCCTTCTAGAATTTGAAAAATACATGGAAACTACCAACATTTGAATAATAAAATTGTGTGTAAGAAAACTAACTAACTAACAGGCATTAAACTATGTTTCGTAGAAGTGTAAAAAATTAATGTAGTTCTGGAGTTTTAGAACGAGTTCATCTTAGGATTACCAGGATATGTTTTTTTGTTGATTTCAGAGGAAAAAATTCTCAAAAAGGTGTTCAATATTATAAATGATAATTTATAATTGCTTATCAACATGACCTATAAAAAACTTCACCCCACTGAATTTCCAAAAGAGTAAGGCGCAGTGCATCAAGATCGATATGTTTAAAATTTCTATAATCAAAGGACTCATCTGGCCTACCTAACTTCAGGCTGTAACTAGTAAAAATTGAATCGTGTCTCGAAAAGGCAGGTGGAGCTGATACATTTTTTGAAAGCAGATGTGGGATATAACATAAGTTTAGAAGGTTTTTTGAAAAACGTGCTTTTAAATCTTGTAAAATAAAACTCAATTAAAAATAAAGCCCACAGTGCGGTATTACTTGTCGATGATTTGAATGGGATGTTTTTTTAACCCCTTGGAGTTTTTAATTTTTTCGGATATTGCTGCTAGAAAAATTTTATTTAAATAAATAATTAATTTAAACCTTTTGTCTTCAAGGATCTGTGCCTTTTTTTTAGGGATAAATATCCTTTTTGCAAAAAAATACTTAAAGGTTGAATTGTTACAAGTACTACTTCGCGTTGTTTTTAACATATACATATGTGGCAATTAAATAAATTATTTTATACTGCGCGATCTCCAGCTTCCATGCAAGATCGCAAGAGTGATAATAAATATACCTTTGAAGTTGATATTTTCCGAAGATAGTAACATGACTTTTAAGAAAAATTATGTTTTTTTTGCCTGGTGCCAAAAATTATATTTGAAGTCATGAGACTGAGTTTGATTGTAGCAAGTAGGAGCTTTGAAGGCCCCATGATTAATCATGGACAGATTACAAATAGATTTAGCGTAACAATTTCTGGAATAAGGTCCTTAAATTGTGCAAAACTTTGCGGAGAAATAGTAATATTCCAGGTAGTTTTCCCAAAAATGCTTTCTCCGGAAGGACATTTGTACGGAGGTTATCTGAAGCAATTGACCGATCACTAGCAGTTTTAATTAACCTAGCACCAATACTTAATGGCTTATTTGTAAAAGTGCGACCTATACTTTGAACATAAGATTACAGGTACTCCTAGCAAGACTAAAGGACGAATGGACACCGTTTGGTTGACAAAGTGATTCTGAAGAGGGATCTCAGACTATTATTGTTTGATATAACAAACATTTGTACAAAAGCATAATAGCTCTTCCATAAATATATGTGTATTTTGTTAAAAGACTTTTTAGTTTTTAGTTTAGTAGTATAAAACTACATATAATAATAAAATTTCGCTACTTACCGCCATGTGAGTCCATATACCGATGCATGCCGTCTATATACTTCATAATTAAGGCCATTGTTATATTATTTTTGTTATTTGTTTCGTTCTTTAACTAAAATATTAACTATACGCTATTTGTGGTGTTTGATTAGATTAGAAGGGGATTCAAATCAAAACCAAATCCTAAATGTTAATAAAAAAATTAAACTAAAGATTTTTTTATTGGGAGGAGGGATTTTTCTGTTATTTGACTTAAAGGGAACTGCACAATTGTTGGTGTAAATCTGAAAAGAAAAAAGGAAAAATACAAATTTATTAGCTTAAAGTTTACAAACATATAAGTACGTGTATATTAAGTTAAAAGTATTTTTTTATAATTTTTTAACTAAAGTTAATTTTTAAAGTCTTCATTGAATAATACTCGTTGCTGATTGCATTGTTTTCTACACAGAATTTATTTAAAAAAAAACAGAAATTTTGAGTTCCATATCTTAGGTGCAACGAATATTTGTTTTAAAAAAGTGAAAAACTTAAATTTTGTATTTAAATAATTATTATTGTAATTCTGTTAAATTTTTATCTCTTTTTGTATGAATGACACAACGCTTTAATGGGTTATTAAATAAATAATCAATAGTCAACTTAGTGGACAAAGAGAACTTTTTTTAAATTTTTACTACTTTTCCCAATGTTTTTGGGATATTAGTTTACAAATATGAATCAAACAACTTTTGTCCAGATTGAGGTCGAAAGTAAAAAAAAAATGTCAATAAATACTTTGTTTACATTTTGGGTACTCTTTTGTTGAATTAATTTATTTAATATATTAAGTCTAAATGTACAAGATCCTTACATACTATTTTACTTTTAAGTACGTTAACATTAAAAAAATCAATGTGATTATACTTTTTATTAACTCAGTACATATTTAAAAAAACGGATAGAAATTCACAAAGTATGTTTTGAATACTTTGACAGTTAAAAAACAAATTTACGTGTAGGCCGAGATGGAACCTTAAAAGAGATGTTAGGCAACAGAAATTCAGAAAAAAATCAAAGCCTTATTTATCAGAATGACTTTATTTAAAACAATCACCCTTTATTTTAAGATAATTGTGCAACACAAAATTTTGTCATTGTTTTTTAATAGCTAATTAATAAACCATTTAAGCCAATATTAATTAACTCACTGTATGATTGACTTCGTTTAGCGTTTCAAAAATGTTGTAGAAATCTTCAAGTGCCAGCCGTTAAAAATTGTTTAATTATATTGTTGGTAATACTTGATTTTAAAAATTAAAATCTTGCGTAAATTTTACACACACTTAATGAAAATCACTGCTGTTTCTGCTATGTATTGTTATCAAATTATTATTTAAAACAGCTCTACCGAACAAGCTTTTTCAAACCACGCAAAATCCGAACTTCAGTAAAATTTTAATTTTTTGGCAGCCTAAATAACTCATTTCTTTATTAGCCACAATTTAAAATAACAAATTCTTAGCATCAAGACAAATTGTTTTGTTCTAAAGCTCCTATTTGTTAATGAACTATAAGTTGGCAAAATTCGCGATTTTTAATATACACTAAATACGAGTTTATTAAATTAAATATTAAATGACAAATATTTAATAATAATAATAAATATTTAATTATTGATTTAACTTAATTTGATAACTATATCACTAAATATTGTTATCTCTTCTATATGGGGTTCGTTCTTTCACTCGTTAACTAAATATTCATTCATGCTGCTTCATATTCACGGTTCGTTGGGATATATATTTTGACAAAAAATAAACTACACTATATAAGCACTACATCTGTCTATTAAAAAAATAAACGAATAAGAGAGGAAATATTTTTATTTAAAACAAAACTAAATCTTCGTTTTTTTGCTTTTAATATTTATTTATATTTCGGCTAACTCACAAATTCGGTTATTTCTTACAAAAGGTTAAAAAATATTCAATTCGTCATAACTTTTGATTTCGTCTTACGATTTGTTTTAATTTTAGCTTATATGAAAGGGTATATATAGTGCTTTCAAACTCTTTACTTACTTTTTTATAGTATTTTTTTTTTTGCAAAAATTTACTTCCAGATAAACCGTATATTCTTTTCCAAACTTAACTAAAAAATTTAAACTCTTAAGTAATTAATAACTATTGCATATTTTTAATATTAATTTTAAATTAAAAAATCAATTTTTCTATCACTCAAAAATCTTTGCTTTTATTAAAATCGGCAAATTTTATGCATAAATATTGTTATATTAAATACAATCGAAAAATATTTGCCAGTCTTTGTAATTTATTTCACAAATACGACTTTTGGCAAAAAAATGTATTAATAGGGCAGTTAAATTTTATACCTAATATCAACGAATAAATATTTATATATGTATATTAATGTCGTCATATGTCACGATATTGAAATTTATTAAATAGAACACTAAAAATAAGTAAATAGAAATTGCTAATATTTGTTTGAAACCTTGACATAATAAAACTGAACTAGTTTTAATCGACTAATTTTGCATTTACATTGCCTCGAAATCTAGTATTCACAAGCCAAATCTATTTAATTTAAACTAGATTTTCTATACAAAACCAAATCTAATTTTTTTTAAATCTAGTAAAATTCTAGTAGTACTTAGTAATATAACTACAATACGAGCTCCATTTGAACAACCGAAAGAAAAAAAGTTGTGTTAACGATTACTAAAAATCTTTTTTAAAAACTGCAACTCAAAATCATTAAATTTAATTTTTTCAACATGAAAATCAAATTGGTAAAATTCTCGTTTTATACATTAATAAAATCAAAACCAAAAATAATTTTCCTACGTATTTTACATGTGAATATACATATGAAGATGAGTTTTATTTACGAAAAGATGTTTATATCCTTAGTTTAAGGGGAAGAATTTTTAAAACTTGGTTTGAGTTTTAGAATTTTTAACATTTTAGGAAATTGCAGCTTCCTTGATTTCTTGAAGATCGATTCATTAAAAAAAAAAGAAAGAAATGACATCATCTACTTTAACTTTTTGTTTTTGTTCATAAAATTATAAAACACAAAAAGTTGCACTTATTAGGGCTGGTTTTTGTAAGAAGATTCACTTATAAAAAACTGTATTGTAAAAAAATGGAGTGTTGCGCTAATCAGGGTTTTGTAGTTATCGGGTGGTTGTGCAAATCGAGCTCGTACTGCATGTTATATTACTACTGTTTAATTAACATATATCAGCGATCGGCACCTCAATACATTTTTATATTTTTTGATTGTGTTGACTGATTGTTTTTGAGCGTAATTATTTGTCTCTTATGGCACTAGGGCGACCATAGTTGAAAGTTTAAAATATGACTGAATTGCATTGAAAAAGTTTTGAAACGTAATATTAAAAATTAAACCTCTTATGTCAAAGTAAAATTTTCATAAATAGGAAATAATTTTGCCATACAACTTAGTTTTGCATAATGTCATAGATATTTGTTGTATATTGACAATATTTTATGCGGATAATACCTTTGACATGTTTATTACTTAGCTTATTTTTGATTTGGTTTTTAAATATTTTTTTTAACAAAATGAAGACTTGCAGATATAAGTTAAGCCAAACATTCAATGTAATTTAAAAATTTGTCCATTAAACATTTTGAAAATCCTACACTGAAAAAAAAAAGTTTTAAAATCAAGCAGAAAAAGTCTTACTTTAAAAATAAAACCGTGACAAAATCGAACTAAGTTTGTTTTTTCTTATTTTAAAAAGTTTCGTTCTTGTTTTTACAATGGAGGAATTTTTCAAAAACATTTTTAAATCAAAATGATTAATTTTTGTTTTAAAGTTTCTCATAATTGTTGCAAACTCTAAACAAAGTTGACCCTTTTTAAATTAAAAATAAAATGTTTTAAATAAAAATGAAATATTTTTAAATTAAAAATAGAAGTTTTTTGTTTTAAAAATGAAACGCTTAAAACATAAAATTAAGCAATTTTAAAATAAAAATTAAGCATTTTTGAATTAAAAACTAAGCATTTTTATATTAAAAATTAAGCATTTTTAAATTAGAAATGCTTGTTTTTGCTTCTATATTGCTTTTCTACTTACTATAAACCAAATAAAAATAAACATTTTGTTTAATTTTTTTACTATTGTATCTATATTTACAAAAATGTAAGAGTTATACATTTATATATACATTTATATATACACACATACATATATACATATATCTAATAATATATTTCTTATACAATATATAAATTATTACAACCATTTTGGTCTAACGTAAGTTTTTCCATTGTTAACTGAATATATATGTAACGGAGGGCTGGAAAACTCTTTAATATTTTTTACGTTTAAATGCTCACATCTTTCTGCAACTTCATATGATTGAAAATGTTCATCGAATTTTTTTAAAAAAACCGAAAAACATAACACATAAATATTTTCATTATGTTGCAAAAATGATTGTACCTTATATAATTCGAATGTATTTTTAGAAACTGACAAATACAAATTCGATTTATAAAAAAGCCCTTTATAAAATAGATCATTTATTAACTTAACATTATTAGCTTCCAACAAGTCTTTGTCAACTATATTGGGAAAGTAAGATTGATTTTTTAACTGAATAGTTTCATATAAACTAAAACTTATTTCTGATTCAATCCCATTTTCATGATCTAACAAAAATTTTGAAAACTTAAGACCCGATTTTATTGTTAATGAGAGCGGTGGATTTCTCCTAGAAGTTATATTATTAAAATACATTTTGGCTTCCTTATGTTTGGCCTCAAATCGCATTCCCCATATACACTTCAACGGCCCACACAATTTAATTGCTGTCGGGTAATGAACCAAGAAATGGTGTTTAGGTTTTAGTGGCCCATAAAGTTTAGTATAAAGTAAATGGTGCTTTTGTATAAGGGTTTTTAGATAGCTAACTTCTTCAAAAGAAAATTCACTTTTTAATATCAAATCGACAATTTTAAGTAAAAGGGTGAAAAGGTTCCAATGTTCATTGTTTCTGGGAATTAAATCTCCTATCATAAGTGGCAAAAAATGAACAAAACAGATTGTTTCACTTGCGGTCATTTTCAAATTGAACGATTTTAGTTTTGCCATATCCAATAAAGGAGACTCATTCCCCTTATCCATTTCACCGTACTGAAAAAAATTCTTTCTACAATTTAGGGTTTTCATTGTAATAATGTTTTCTTTTATTAACGACTGTAAAACGTGGCAAATGTCGTAAACGCAAACTCCCTCAAAAACATCGTGCATTATATCAAAGCTTAAGTTTTCAGTAACATGAAAATTTTTGAAATTGTTGAAAACACTATTGGACTTAACTCCTGTCTCTTGATAATTATTTAATTGTACGTCATTTGTATAATTGTCCTCGTTTCTTAAAAACTCATCATATTCTGTTGTATCAAGCTGCATTTGTTCTTTGCTTCTTGTGCAAGCACGGCAATATTTTTTAGAGTTAAACGATTGGACGTACCCTAATATACTATTTAAAGCTTAATTATCGCCGACTATAAGTGCTAAAATAAAAAAAACTTTTACAGTTTTATTTCCGATTGTAATATCTACGCCCTCTTCTAATTGTTTTAGATCTTCAACTAAATGGCAAAATGTTTTTTCATTTCCGCTTTTTTTTAATTCTTTTGTTGCTATAAATGCCCCATGAAAAACGTACTGAAGTTTGGATATAAGGTGTTGTGGCATGGTAGGAAAATTTATATAGTTACAACATATAGAATATGTATGTGTACCAAGAGCATTATTTATTTGAAAATCATCAAAATATAGCACATATGGAATAACATAATCCGAACTAAATTGTTCTCTTCTTTTTTTAAATAGTTCTCCACTAGTAAAATTTTTAAAGACATTTTGATCCATGTAAACACTGCTATTTTCGAGGGTATATTTCAGCATATTCGGAATTTGAAATATTGATTTAAATATAAAATGTAAAGGCATAATAAAAATTTCGCAAGATTTGGAAGCTAACATTTGATCACAATTTGAAATATTTTCTGTTACAGGTTCCTCTATTACAATTCTTTTCGAATGTTCATAGATGTTGAAATCTTTTAATATTTTAAAGAGTCTATATTCGGTTTTTATTTCAGAAAAGGGGTCTTTACAAAAATCTAACAAAAAGTTTAAGTCTGTTACAATCTCGTTTGCGTTATGAACGTCACACACATATTCTATTGTACTTGCAACCGTTAAGAGAAAAGTTTGAATCATATTTTGAATCTCGGTAACCTCTTTCCTTGGCATAAAATTTTCTGATTGTAATGAAAGTGTTATATACAGTGCCCGCTTTTTAAGATTATTTACATCATATAGAACTTTATTAGTTTGATAAGAAGGATTTAACCAAGTTGTTAAGCTATGAGCTGATGTTGAAGGTGCTACATCCAACTCAATAATTTTATCTGTGTTATCTAATAGTTCGTTTGAACTTATATTAGAATTATTAAATATGCTGATCTGTTCTTTCTTATCACATACTTCTAAATAGTTTTTTGGCGCGTTGATTTGTTTCTTTGGCTGAACAGATGCTTTTTGAAATGGATGCTGTTTTTCTAAATGATTTTTAAAAGATGTAAACTTGGAAAATATTTGATTGCAGTTGTCCTGTTTGCATTGCAGTTGAAGAAGTTTGTTGGATAATAAATGATCTATTTTAAAATGCTGTATTAATGCGACAACGTATAAAAATTTTTTTCTACACTTAAAGCAAATGTACATTTTTAATTAAAGTTTAGACCCTAAAAATGCTAATTGCTTTTTACAAAATTAAGCAGTGACGTTAAGTTAGATGATTTGCAATCACAATTTCTATTTATATTAAAGAAAAAAATTTGAATAAAAACCCAAAGTGGGGTGCAAGCTTTTTGGTATTTGAGAGGAAGGACGTGAAACATTTTAAAACATGTATCTAAACACTCGAAAAAAGAATCAAATTTAAATAAATTTTCATCAAAATATATATAACATCCAGTTAAATCTTCATAAGAGTGCCCTTCTACAACTAAAAGGGGTTGCATGGAAAGATTTTCTAAAAAATATTTATTTACCAATTCGTCGAACTTTTGTTGGTAATCGTCAATAGATGAAACATGTACAGCAAAACTTTCCTGGGCGTCGGAAATCGTTATTTTTTTGTTATATTTTCCCAATGAGTTTTTGAATCTGGAAGTTGATGGAAGAACAGCGTTAAGCAACGTACAAGTGATATAATCTTGTGTATCTATAAATACAAAAAAGAAAACCTTTAAATATTAAAACCTTATTTTTTAATTAAGCATCTTACTTTCGTTTGTAGATGATTTTAAAATTTCAAGTAATTGCTTGCAATGTTCATTGCGAATATTGCTTCCATAAAATTGTTTAATTTTTTTCTTGAATGGTTCCCACCTAACTTTTATTAAACCATTTTTTTCTGGATGCATTAACCGGAAATCTATGTTTACCTAAAAATGGTTTTGAATTAAGTTTTGCATTAAAAGTTTAAAAACATATATGTATACCAAGTTTGGGAACCTTGAGTCTTTATACAATGGCCAAGCTTTTAAAAATGCCTCTGTCGGTAAATTTTTTAAATCCCTCTGCCGCAAAACAAAAGATTTTTCCCATTTATCAGTTATTTCCTCCCAATTATTTCGTTCATCCCTTAAAAAGTTTTTAAGGGAACAAAGAGCTGTATCATCAATTTCGATAATTTTTTCCGGTGTAGTGCAGGTATCCGCAGGAAAACTTGTCCCAAACTTTTTCTTTTTACACCGCATATTTACATATCTAGAGTAAAGTCTTCCGGAAGGATTATTTTTTCCTCTTCGGGGTATAAAATAGAATTCCTAATTTAAAAAAATAGTGTAATATATTAACAAAACTTTATTTCTTTAACTTACCTTAACATTTTTTTCAGTGGGAAAAACTTTACAAATTTCTTCAACTATATTAATAAAGCCTTTTGTTGAGATAGCCCTGCCACTAAATAGTGAGTCCTCAACTATAATATTTATAATATCGAGTCTATTTGCGTCTGTTAGAACATTTTCTTTGCTGTAAAGATCCACAACAGCCTTGCCTTTTGCTGTTTCCATCAGCAACATTTTCAAATCCTATAAATATAATAAATTTCTGCAAACTTTAGAAACACTGTGTTGACAAAACTTACTTTTTCTAAAGTGAAAAGGCAATTACTGGAAGAAGGTTGCAAATCTTGCAAACGATTCTTCACTTTAGAGGGCACCGAAACAGTTTCGTCATCGACACCGAACTGGAAGATATAATAATGTACACATGTAGTATACACAACTTTTTCTAACAATTGGTTTCTTAGTACAAACCTCTCTGTTTTTCCATGCAAAAAACTTTTCCCTAAATTCTACCCTAAGCCCCACTGACGGAATGATTTCCTTAAGGTCTTCATGTCGTAGATATTGCAGGCTTCTAAAATGTATGTCCGCATCTATAAAATTAAGAAATAGAAAACGATATTATATTAAAGGTCGCTGCCACCCAACTGTTGAACAAAAAACTTACCTTTTAAAAGTGGCATTACATTTTCTAAATCAAAGCTTTTTAACAAATCCAACAATGGATCATTCTGCTTCACACAATATTCTTTTTCTCCAAGTTCGAATTCTTCAAAAATGTCGTTGGTTTCTTCCATTTTTATAAAATTTTATTTATTATTTTTTACAACTCTTAAGTTTTCACTTCGCTTTAACTTTTCAATTTTAAAAATGGCGCTTGCTTAAAAATGTCTGAAGTATAATATAAAAGGTGAGCTCATGAAGTGATTGTTATAAGCATGATACAAAGAACCAGGTAGTCTCGTCGGCCCAGCTGATTAGTTTGTTATTAAAACAAAACAGATAATTTTTGTTTTTAAAATGGTATTTAATCGCCATTTTATAAATAACAATGTTAAATTTTAAAATAACAATAAAAATTTTTGTTTTAAAAACGTTTTTTTTAAAACATTAATTTTAAAACAAGAACGTAAACTTCTTAATTAAAAAGTGTTTTTTTTTGTTCCATTGTAATAATAAAAATTTTAGATTTTAACATAACAAGAAACATTTTTATTCTTAAACGTGTTCACAAAAAAATTTCATTATTAAAACAAAAACGATTCATTTTTGTTTTACAAATGGTTTTGTTGATGTATTTTATAAATAACATGGATAGTTTTCAAAATAAAAAAGAAAATTTTTGTTTTAAAGACGAATTCATAAAAATGCTACAATTTAAAAACAAGAACGCAAAATTTTTAATTTAAAAATGCGTTTTTTTTTCAGTGTAGCTGGTCACACTGGTCGTCTGGCACAAGAGAATAAAAAAACTATTTTTTTTACTCTTGCTCTCTCAATGCTCAGAAAGCACGCACAGGCGTGTGCAGATTTGCGGATCACCAACATATATGTATGTATATATATCAAAACAAACATATATATTAATCATATTTCTGGCACAAACCTTTTCATAAATAGGTTGTAGCCTTGGCTTAAAAATAAAATCTAGCTTATGTCAATAACATGCAAGGTTAACAGTAAATATAGATTTAGAGAAAGGTTTTTAATAAAATTTACTAGATATCAAGGCAATGTAAATGTAATATAAGACTCTCTAAAGCTGATAACAAGGTAGCAATTAACGCATAGTTCTTACAGGTTTTTACTTATCATATAATTTTGTGATATACAAAGAAAGCTGATAGCGGCAGCATAACGTTTATGGCCAAATTTTTTAGGTTATCTTGATATTTATGTTGATTGCTATTAAAATTACAACTCAACCATGGTCAACTAAGTATTCAAAGTATTTATAATAAATTTCGAAAAATACTTCCTTATTCCTTACAATTTTTTTATATATTTATTAGTAAAAATTGTTTATAAATACCCTGCGGGAAATGGGTGTCAGTTGGTCGGCGTACCCGTCCTGTTACAGGTACAAAACATAAACTGAACAAAAGTTGTTAGTCGTGATTGGTTAAAAAGGCACACATCAAGTAACTTGTTAAAAGGTGTTAAAGAGGTTAGGAAAAAAAAACAAATACTGGTCCCTCCACGCAAACATACATCTGTTTACATGTACACACACACGCGCGTAAATACAAGCAAAGTAGATTGAAAAGGATCTTAAACAATGATTGCAAAATTTTCTAATATAGGATTGGCCTGTAACCCGTTCTATGGTGTTAGCTTTGAACCAATTGCCCCCTTCAATGACAACGCAATGTAAAAGTGACAGGTTCTTCATATAAAGTGCAGGAACTAGAACCAGTCCCTACCCTAAGGGACCGTTCACGTCAATAGTTTTGGACCAGTCTACTTCCCCGTAGGGTAGGGAAATAAGTTATTTAAGTATTTAATTAAAAAATAAAACTGCCAAATCGAATTAAAAATGTAATTCGAGAGAAAGTCAAAAAGCCACCGTGCTTTTGTGCTGTTGTATGTATTATTGAATTATTTTTAATTTGTATATTTTCCTTAATATACAAAATTTATAAAACTTGACAAATAATATCGTCACCTAAAATCCAAAAGGCCGTGGCTAACATAAAACAACTTTAGAGCAGGATATAAAAAACTTTACTAAATATTAATTAAATCGCGTTGTACTTATATAACTTCAAGACCGTCAAAATAGTAGCAAAAGCCTTGAGCAACATTTCCTACCGTCTCAAACCTGAACATTTTTTTAATGTTAGCTACAACCTTTTGGCTTTTAGCTGACGCTATGGGTATAAAAATTTATTATAAAACACTATTTATTTAAGATTCGATAACGGAATGATTATGTTTTCATGTGTAAAATATTAGTTTTTAAGATTGGTTTTTAATTGTTTTTATAAGTTTTTTCTTCATATTTTACAACGGTTGATTTCGTGTTTGTTCATAAAATGTAAATTATAGTTGTATATAAGACGTTATGGCGCAAAAAATATGCAAAATTTTGAGGCTTTACAGTTATATTCATGGCAGTTTTATTCCAAAATGCTTGTCCTGAAAGGACATTGGCATATATGGATACAGTGACCCCCCGTCAATTTTTTAAGAGGACAGCACTTTTTTTTACCACGATTATCCTAAAAATTATTAAAAAAAGTGCTTTTTTAAATGGAATTGCCCTTTTTATCTCTATTTTTTTTTTCTTGTTTAATATTTAAAATCATAAGTTTTACTTTTTCGAAATCCCAGATCTTAAAACTTAACACAATAGGAAATTATAAACATCTAAAATTGAAATTATCTGGTAACACTGAAGAAGATATGTTCGAAGTAAGGATCCATTTAAGGAACTAGCTTGCGTAAAAAATTTATGCCGTTGCTGGAAATATTAAGGAGTGGAGAAAAGATGATACATCAATTGATCAAAAATTGGTGTAAATATTTTGCTATTTCCATAATTGCGTTATTAAATACAATGAATCTAGGGAATTTTGTTTGGGTCTGCTGCCTTCTTATGTGTCAACAAAAAGAATATTTTTATTGCATATATGGCTTGGGCATCGAAAAAATTCTAACTGAAAGTGGTAATCTTGAAATTTATTTTAAAAACAAAATGCAGTTTTCAAACGGACTGTGCCGAATAAAAAATGTTTTTATCAGTGATATACTAAAAAAATACATTCCGAAAAAAGTATCAATAGTAGTTTAAGGAATATTTTATTGTTTTTAGGTATTTTGAATAATTATATTAATAGTTTTAAACCCTTTGTGATCCTCTTGGTCTATTTTGTTTCTTTTATAAAAATGTATATAAACATGTTATTACTTGTACTAAAATATATGTATTAATAATAATTAATACCAAGAACTTTTATTTTATTTTGGATGCTCTTATTTTTATTGAAAAATTTGGCACCGTATATATGGGGACCGTATGAATTAGTAGACTTATCATAGCGAGTTTCAATAGTCTTATTTTCTGTACCAAAAAAAGAAATCTTCTGTGCAAAATTTTCAAAAGCTCCTTTGAAAATGTAAAAGCGAATACAAAATTATATTTCAAATTCATTGTAATTAAAACAGTAAAGTAAAAATATCCACTTAAAATTAGAATGACCCATATACACACGTACACACATACATATATATGCAAATATTTGTATAAGAATTTTTTTATATAAATATTTGTTAAAATCAATATTTGCTTAGAATTTAAACTAAGTATTTTGCAAATAAATTAAACGTTTCTTAATAATAAAAAGTTTTATTATTTACAGAAATTTTACATACATATTAGCATACAAACATAGATAATTATGCAAAACATTAAAGTTGAACTTTAGTTTTTAATTCAATTGGAGAAGCAAAAAAGAATTACAGACACATTCAAGTTGATTCGTATTTGTTATTTTTCTTTAACCGAATTTGACATATTTATCATAATTTATACTGCTTTGGAAGTGCTCTTTTGTACAAAATCAAAGTTCATTTTTTGCCAAGTGGGTAATGAGTATTTTAGTTTTTGAAGGGGGGCAATTGCTTGCTATTTGTATATTTTAAATTGCTAACTTGGTTTACTTAAAAATATTTTTATGTATAAAACAATTTAATTGAAGAAACAATGACTAAAAGTTTAATTAAAACTAAAACAACAGGTTTTGTAAATATAATGAAGCATTTTGTCAGTAAATTTTCATTTGTTTACGAACTGTTTTTTAGAGGTTGTTTTCTAGAAAACTAAAAAAAGAAATTAAATACTTGATTTGAGAAAACAAATAATTCAAAAAACTATTTTTAACAGGGTTTTATTTTCTTTATTAATATTTTTAATTAACAATTAAAAAATAAACAATTAAAGAATATTTTAAATGACTTAAAAAACATAACTTAACTATACTAAAGAACAACAAATAAATTATTAAACAAAACGTCTGTCCTTCTAGTCAAAAACAGGTGCTTAAAAACCAATCGAGTTGTCAATGCTTTGAATAAACGAATTCTAATTAGAGTTTTTTTTAATTTCGATTCGTATCGAATGCGGCAATTTGTCATCAACACTCAAAAAATCAAAAGAAATCAAAAAGTTTATGTTAAAATGCTTATGTTTAAATTTTTGCTTTTCATTATTGTTATTCTGATTAGATTTTATCGTTCCAACATTTTAAAAGTGCAAACAAGTAAACAATCTCTACAAACATTTTGTATCTAAGAAAATATTTATTTTAAGTGAATCAGTCGTTACTAATAATAGTTAAAACTCGTCGAATTTGAAAGTACATATTTGTGTATATAAGTTATAAGAATATTTCGAAATTGTGTAGCTCAATATAGTTTTCAAACTAAAATTAATTATGTATATTAATTTGTTATCGTTACCCAATTAAGTTGTTTGTAGATAATTTTCGACTTAAAGTTGTTGCCTGTAATACGTTCATTGTTTCTTAGTTAAAGCTACTAATACACAAATAATCATTATGATTAAATAGGAGCATAAGTTTAAGGTTATTGGGTTGTACGTTGAAATTGATTTTGTGAAAACAAAGAAAGAGCTAAGTACACCTCTACTTAGCTTTACAGGGTTCTAATTTTGTGCGATTTTAATTTTACACAGTTTAAAATTTATACTTAAAACAAACAGAAAAAAGAAAGTAATACATGTGTGTGTATGTAAAACATTATGAAAACCAGAAAAAAATAAGCCCATGGAAGCTAAAAATTTTTCGGCGGCGGCTGCTCCAAAAAGCAACCAGCGCGGTTTAGGTTTCTGGCTTTAGGCGAGACACCAGCACCCCTATTCTGTAATTCTCTTAGCTAAAACTAAATCTCGATCGCTAAAATGCTAAATATAATAGAGTTGGGTCAATCGGTTACTTTAGTTCGTTTTTGCCAACAACCTCGTTCGTTTTTTCCACGAACCACAATGTAATTTAAATAGGGTTTGGAGATTAAATGAACTAGGTTGTTGGCAAAAACGAACTAAAGTAACGAGTCGGGCACAACTCTAAAATATAAACTACGGCGAATATTTTAGCTACTTTGCTAAATTGGTATTCCGTATGGTTTATCGCTTAGCTAAAGTTTTAATTTTTCGCCGTAGCTAATTTACTATCAGCAGACTTTTTCATTCCCTCTGCCTCGATAGTATGATGCTGAAAAGAGACAAACACATGTGGGAGCTTTTGATAATTTATATGTCAAGTTAGATCTATAGAAGGTGGTAGCGTTGGTATTACAAATACACCACCAACAATCATATGGAATTTTTACATTGTAAGTCCGAAGACAAACACCTAAGCGATAAAAAATACAAACAAACACACAATGAAATAAACGCAAAATATGCAGCCTTTTATGTCATGGTGTTGGAGCAAGGCAAAACAAAAAATAATCTGCTGACGAGATAACACCACCTTTTGTTTTAATCCACTTTGT
Organism: Melanophora roralis; assembly: GCA_963583895.1. Taxonomy (NCBI): domain Eukaryota; kingdom Metazoa; phylum Arthropoda; class Insecta; order Diptera; family Rhinophoridae; genus Melanophora; species Melanophora roralis. The sequence goes on along the minus strand of OY757187.1, from coordinate 36,239,288 downwards.
TATAAGTGCTGCCTTACATTATTATTAGCGTTTGTTAAAAAATGTTATGCGTTTGCTTACAACATATATATATAAAATATATAAGAAAATATTTGTATATAACTTATTTTAAAATATATGCTTAAACATTTCTTAATTTTTCATACATACAGACTTAAATATTTATGTATTTTAATATGTATGTATATAACTGAAATGTAGTACTAATATATGAAACCAAAAATCGCGGAAATTATGGCGACATGTTTATATGATGGCAGCCTTAATTGTTTGCAAATATGTATGTATGTTTGCAATAAGTAAACAATTAGTAGGGTCTTTGTATGTATGTATTGTGTTTTAAAGAATTAATATTATACATATATCATAACAAAAAGGTGCCGAAACATATTTTTTGTTTTATATTGCTGTAAAACGGCTTAAAATAGCCAATCAATTTATGTTAAAAGATATTTCATATAATTAGGGAACTGATTTATATTTTTAACAATTAATTTAACTAAGCAATTGTTTAGAATCTCTAGACATTTTTACAAAATATAATATAATTGTATTTTTACTTTAATTTTCTTGCTTAAATTAAAAATATTTTTCATTGAAAACATTAAATAAACAAATATTATCCTCTACTCAATTTTTAGCACTAAAAAATATTTGATGCTAAAATTTTAAAAATTTTAGAGATCAAATCGCTAATTTTAAATTAGAGAATTCGATATTAGAAAATTTTAGCTATAGAAATAAAAGCTTTATTTGCGGCGAATTAAAATTTAGGACTATGCTAAATTAGGCGATATAAATAACAGAATTGCACTCGTAGCTAAAAATTGCCAAAAAGCTTTTTTAGATTTTTAGCGATAGAGTTTTAGCTTTAGCGAGTTACAGAATAGGGCGGCAGATCTATATTTCATATTTCTAGACTTTCTGTCTCAAAAAGGGCAAAAAATGTGAAAATCTTTCTGATCACTTTGCCGAATCAAATCCCATCGGACTTTACAAACTTTGGCATTGGTTGGCCTACTTTATTGGGACCTTTACTTCTTGGCACATAATACTAAAATATGTAAAAAGTGCCAAAAATGCGAAAGAGGTACTTTTTAACTACTTGATTGTTTTCAGACCTAAATCTGGGTCAACAGTCATCGATTTAATATTAAATATTACGAAATTTGAAAAGCAGCAAAAACTTGAAAATTGACTTCAGACTTTAACATGGGCCAATAGCAGCTAATTTCATGTTTCTAAGGTCATAATTACACATAATAGAAAAAAGTTGCAAAAGTTAGAAAAGTACTTTTTGACCACTTAGCCCTTTCTTTTATTTTCTACACTCAAAATTTCAAAAAATTGAAAAGAGTACCCAAAAAGAAACGAATATAATATCTATCCTTTTTTTTTGACCATAGGTAGTACAAAATTTCGAAAACGTGCCAAAGGTTTTTATTCATTCATGCCTTTTCATATATGTATGTATGTATATATCCTGTACTGCTTTAAGACCAGTCGAACGATATTTGAATTTTGCTTCTATTATATTGATTTAAAAGTTACAAAAAGTAAAAATATATTAAGTTTTTTCTTTTTTTGAGACATTTGTGCCATCAGTTGTGGTACCCGCGTACGAATAATAAGACTCTAGCTTTGCGAGTTTGAGCGGTACAACGATGAATGAATCAGTTAGTTATCAACGCTACTTCTTGAGATAAAAATATATATAGATTATTTTCATGATATTTTTTTTATTTTGTAGATACTCAGGCACGCCTAACACAAACTTTACATAAATCTAGATAGATGTACATAAAACTGATAATATTAAGCAAGGGTAAGTACATATGTTTATATATTTGTATTATGCTTTTAGGTAAAATACACAAAAAATTAAATCACGAAATAAAAACATAAAACATTAATGAAAAGTTTGGATATGTTACAACAATAACAACGGCATAATTGTTTAACCGCTTGCCAATAAAATAAACAAAGAAAAATAATAATTATAATAATAAAAAAAGCAAAAAAGAATGCTATTTTCAATTTATAAATAAAATAAAAATATAAAATAAATAAAAATAAAAAAATATTTATTTAACCAATATTTTAAGGACTTGAACTACATAAATTTCTGTTGCGCCTTAGCGAATGCTACACATTTTAAATGTAACAGTAGCTAGCTTTAAGCCCAATCATAGCTTTTTACTTCTTCCTACATACCTTTGTCGAACAAAAGGGCTAGTTTCTGAATTTAAAGGCGAAAGTGTTTATTTATATTCTGACAATTGGCTTGTATGACCTTTCTATCCAGAATGGTTTAGAAAACGTCTTATAATATATTGGCTTAATAAATGTATTAGAGATTTTGTGTTAAGAAGACTCCGTAAGTCAAAGGCAAACATAGTAAAATATTTTAACATAAAAATGCAAACAGTTTTATTTTTTTTTTGAAAATTAAAAAAAAAATCAAAATTCAAATTTTTGTATGAAAATTTCTTTTGTAAAAATCGAAAACATTTTCTATTAAATAAAGGAATAGGTACCTGTGACTATAACAACTAATTGGCTGTGAGAACTAATTTATGGTTTAGGCAGGCTCTTTTACTTAGACTTATCTATGATAATATATGCTAAATAAATAAAACTATTTTTGTGATAAATAGCGTTAAATTTTATAAAAATTTTAGTCTATGTTTTGTTGATCAAAAAGATGGCATTTCAACAGTAAAAACTTAATAAAATGTGAATGACTGATAACTTTTTATTTTAGTAGTTACTTTAAACGATGAAAACATATGTATTTACCTCTTTAAATTATATTTCAAACAAATTCCAATTGCTTAACAAAAATTTTTTTAAATTTTTGGAAGTTTTATTGTATGAGTTCTTAAGTCAAAGTCTTAGAAGGTGACTTGTAATTCTACATTAACACTGCCTGTTAGAATTTTACAGCTGTAGTTGATTATTTGCTTTTTAAGAAACTTTTGTTATAAGTAAATATTACGGACAATATGTTTTTTGACATTCCAGAAGAATTAGATAAAAATTTGTAGACTATTAAATCACCAAAAAAAAAAAAATATTTTTTTCTAATGCCATTTGTTTACAATTTTTTTTGTTTTACTTCTTTTAAACCGGAAATTATTTTTTATAGTAAACGCATCTAACAGAAAAAATAAAATAATAATAGTTTGTTTACCGATGTCGAAAGAAAGCTTTCGTTCGCATTCTAAGCAAAAAAAAAACTGATTTCGGTTTATCTTAGTAGATTTACCTTATGCAAACGTTAACTCAAAATACAAGTCGAACAAAAATGTAAGCTTTGTCGTACAAAAATTGTTAAACCTTCATATGTCGAACACAACCTATGTATGTCAACGTAAATATTTTTAAATCATTCACTTGTAATTTTGCTTTCGAGGGGCATAAAAGTATGAAGTTTTTGCTGTAAATTAAAGTCCAGCTTGTATCAAAATTAGGGGGACCATTTCACTCTGGGTCGAAATCACTTCTTAGTTTAAATAGTCTAAGTCGAATTAAAATCTCTTCCTGAGTCTAATAAAACATGTCTGTCCGTCAGTCTGGCTTTCTGTTTATTCTTGTTATTAAAAAACAGATCGCAGGTCAACATTTGATTCATAAAATAAATTAAAAAAAAATGTATAAAGTTTTTTGAGAGCTGTTAGCTAATATTTTAATATACTTTCTGTTAATACAATTAAAAAATTAATAGAGTAACTGACTGTAAGTTATTTAGGAAGCATTCAGTAAAGTTGTTTTTAAATGAAAAAACAGTTAAATTTTAATTCAATATTTTTTTAACTGATTTGAAGGGTTATTCCAAGCTTCAGCTAAACAAAAATTCTGATTTTTAGTTAAAGTAATTTGGTCAGTTATTTTTTGGTAATATTTAACTTTGTTCTTTTTTTTCTGATAGTTTGTGTTTTGCTGTAAATGACAAAAAAAAATCTAGTTAATTTTAAACGAATAAAAAGTTAATTTTTTGATGTCTAAATTTAAATAAAATATTTTGTTAATTTTAATGAATATCTTGTTGGACGGTTTTTAAATAGATTTCCAGTTGATTTTACATTAATAATTTTTTGAGTGTAGCAAATTTCCTAAGTGTCTAGCTTTGCTCTAATTCATCATGTTTTTTTTTAATATTACTTAAAATATAATATTAGCTGAAAAAGTAGGTATAATCAGTACTTACATATATAAAAAAAATCAGTATATTTCAGAACATGAATTTTTAATCAGTACACCAAAAGAAAAATCCTTTTATGTACTGATGAAATCAATACTAAAAATCAAATATACAATATGTTGTCAAGGCTTATTAATGAAAACATTATATTGCTTAATGCTAAAATGAAAAAGTTTTGATTTGGAAAAAAATAACAATAATCTTATAATTTTATTAATATGAATTATTTTCTGTGCTGTCAGTTGTGTCGATTTTGCAGGCTAATTTAGGGTCATTTGTAGCTGTTTTTGAGAAAATATGGTAATTTGCCATTGAATCTAATAAATTATGAAATGATTACATTTCTTTCTATTTATTTTTGTTTTCTTAATTATCGTATGTAAATGTTGTGGGCGGGCTTAATATAAATAATTATAAAATAATGTTAGAAACAAACGACTGTAAGCTGATGTTGCACAAAACAAGTTGTAAAACAATTTTGATGATATTTACACTGAGTTCCTTTTTATTTTATGATTTTTAAATATATTATTTTTTTAATTTCTCAAAACCAAAGCTGATTCTTACTTTCGGTTTTACAGACTTTTTTTACGCTTGAAAAACTTAGTTTGGTACGTAGTTTATTAATAAGTTCGTTAAATCTTTATGCCTGTATTCATAAAAGTTATAGTAGGTTTGTTTAGGGCACATTTGACAGGTATCTATAGGATAATTATCAAACAAGCCTTTAATTAACATACAATAATTATTAAGAATTAGGGTATTATACTTTACCAACAAAAACCTTAAAGGACAATAATTTTAGAAGATTTTTTTATTCTATTTTATTTTTGTTTGTTTGTATTGTTATATCCTTAATCAATATTTAAGCCAAAGAACCCTATCTATTAAAAAAAGGCCTACGTTTACAGAGAATCATAATGGTATCCCCTTATTTTCTTCGCTATGTTTAAGCATTTAAAAAAAATAACTTTACAAGAAGTATAAGAAATAAATAAAAATCTGACAATTTATTTTATGTAAAAAGTAATCGTTCTCTTTTTATTATTTCATTTAGACTTTTTTTCAAAAAGTTGAAATATGCCATCGTGTCAGCAAGTGAGCGATATGTAATATTCCTTCTAGTCTTCTTTTTATGCTTCTTTTTTTTTTTTTTTTTTTTGTTAAATAAAACATCACACGTATGATTGATATTTATTTAACAAGAAACACTTGGCGTATACTTAATATATACTTAAAAGCAATCATTTGTTGATACATCCATATATATACATCCATACACATATGTTTGTTCATTTGTATTTCTACATACATATGTATGTATGTACATTGAAAGTAAATGTAAAAAAGGCGAAAACTTATTTTAGATAAATTTAAACGTATGACAAAAACTATAAATACGTAAAGGCAAATTATATATTATATACATATACATATGTATGTACATCAATGTGCAAGTATGTATGTTTATGTAAAATACACTCGCAAACATGCCTATATTTGTAAAATTCTTCTTGTTTTTGCCTGATCATTATTGCCGTATTCTCAGTTGTAGCATTTTATTAAATTTTTAAAAGAGAAAGAAGCAAAAACAAATTAATTTTGTTACTAATAAGTGTTTCCCCCCAAAAATTTTATTCTTAAGGTCAAGGACACTTGCGAAATCCATTAAAAGAAAAAATTACATCATAATACATTCATGCAAATAGAAATGTAAGTAAACGTACATAATAAAAAAAATAATCACATCATTTGGATATTTATAAAATGTATATACAAATGTCTTTAAAATCTTTATGCGGCTACAAAAGATGCATACATAAGTATGTTAATCAATGTTAGCCGAGAAAGTCTCCAGGGGACGAACAGTAATTAGATTTCAGATGAACGCGACACAAGTACCCACAAAAAACATAATAAAGAGGACAAAATATTACAAATAGTTAAAAAGTACCCATACATTCTTATAAATCATCTCTCGTTAGACACCACTGATGTAAATACATACACATATTTATTCTTTTCTTTGTTTTACTTTGCTCTGGCACTCATTTCAATTGACACATTTACCATCACTCACCAACCCATTTAAATCAGTGATCGGCACACGCATACATTCCTATGTTTTGATTGTTTTGTTTTTTTTTTATTTTTGACCATAATTATATGTCTCTTATGGCACTAGGATGAACATAGTTAAAAGGTTAAAATATGATAGAATTGCATTGAAAAAGTTTTGGAATGTAATAATTTAAATTTAGTCAGATATGTTAAAGTAAAATTTTATATATGCGAAATAATTTTACTTCTGATTTTGCTCTGAATAATTTTTTATAACGAAAATGAAAACTCGCAGATACAAATTAAACAAAGCATTGAATGTAATATAAAAATTTGTCCACTAAACATTTTAAAAATCCTAACTTGTCAAACTGGTCATCTGGCACAAGAGACTACAAAACCTATTATTTTAATTCTTACTTTCTTCAATGCTCAGAGAGCACCCACACGCGTGTAGGGCTTTGCCGTTCACTGATTTAAATAAACCAAGAGATCATGTTTTTATCTTTTGTATTTGTGTTGGTTTTTTTGTTTTGATTTGTCTATTTTTATAATTTTTTTATTGTGTATTTAACGTGTGCAACAGCTGTTTTATTACATTTCAGTGATAGTGACCGGCAAATTCTATTTTTTGCTTCTCATCATTTTAAGACGTAATATTGATAACGTCAAATATTTAGAACAAGAAAAAACAAGCATGAAAGTTATAGTCGGTCAAACCCGACCATACTATACCCAACACCACACTTGAATGGGGGCTATGTGAACAAATAAACCGATAGTATTTGTTTAGTACATCATTGTTCCACGGATTTACAACGTAAAAAGGACATACGGTTGTTGGTGCTGTATTTGTAGTAGTAGCGTTATGTTAAAAATTAGTTTTTTTTAAAATTGGTTTGAAATAAATTCGTGAAAGAATTAGCTCTTAGCTTTGTATTGTGGGTTTGTTTTTACTATGTTAAAAAGATCAAATCACCTAAGTTAATCAAAATTAAATAATGAATTTGGCTGTCGTAAGCTGAATAGCAAAAGACGTAACTAACAAAAGGTTTAAGTAGATTTTATTAAAAGCCATAAAGATATCTGTAAGGTTTTGCAATATTAAAAGATAGTAAAAGATAGCCGTAGAAGAAAAAAAAAACAGACCATCGTAAATAAGAAACCATTTTAGAGAACTACTTGTATAATGCAAATTATTTTTTGAACACTCCTGTAAAGTGTTTGAATGTTTTTGGTTTGTTGTTTTAGTTAACGATATGTTTAGGGTTTGAAATAAAAAAAAATTAAACTGTAATAATTTTAAACATGTAATAAAATTTGATCGAAAAACATTGGCATTAGGGGGCCAAAACAAACCCTTTACTACCATCAGGCAACACTGGCATTAGTTAGGGAGTAAACAACCCCTTATCGTACACGTTATATATTTCTTTTTTTTTGTAATAAAAACTAATCTTAATGCGACTTGCTTTTATTTTTGGTTTAATAAAAACACTTTTTAAAGATAATTAAAAACCACAATGAAATAAAAAAAGGGAAAGGCTCGTACTGTTACTGCCACTGCACCAGTTTACAAGTAATCACGCACCCTAAAGAAGAGTAACTACATACATACATAACATACATGTAAAAATGTAAGTAAAAACCCGTCTTATTGGCGTCATACATGGCGTGTTACACGAACATCGGACCACAAACACTTACCCGCTATTTACAACATCAACACCAATGACATGCTTACTTCACATTTACTTTATTGGTTTTTCGTCGAGATGGTTGGTAACTCGAAAATCATAGTAAATTTTGTTTTTTATATTTTATTGATTACACCTGACTATCTGTCTGTCTGCCTGTCTGTTCATATGCCCAATCAATGGATAAACAAATTAAATAATATTTACTTGGAAGTTCAATATTATTTTGGCCCAATTAAATAAAAAAAAACATGACTCACGCGACGTATGTATGTACATACATATGTGCAAACATATATGTATAAGTATAGGTATAGGTGCATATCGATGGATTAATATGAAAAAGACGTAACTCAATTTTGCTTATTCTGGCAAACAAATTTCAAATTCAGCATATTTTTCAATTTTTTTTTGCTTTTTTTAGTTGAAAACAAAATTTGCTGCAGAGATGCAAAATTTTAAGCCCTGTAAATAAAAGTGACGATGCAATCGGCTCAAAAACATACTTCTCAAATAAAAATGTTATTTAAATTTATTATTAAGATGCACCACTTTTTCTTTAAGTGTAAATACTTATTGTTTTGTAAGTAAAAAATAAGATGTTATAAATCTTAAAGAATTGAAAATGCTCCTGCTGAAAATGTGAGACGATCGATCAGCACAGGATCAAATAGTGCCTATTACGGTGGTTTAAGCCCTAAATAGTCCCCAAGCACAATTTCTGAAAGGTGCAATAAAAGAAGAGAACAATGCTTTGTTACAAAATGATACTTGGATTAAATGCAAGTTGCTTAAAGAAAAGAAGCCTGCTTTTTTAATAATTGCATTAAAACGTTTTTATATTCAGACTTTTACAATTTTTTTAAGTCCTTTTTCTACTCCTTTAGGTAGCAAAAAATTTGAGTTTGGCCTTTTTCATATTAAGTCATCGATATACTTTATTATTGCTTTTGGTTACTCTCTCAAGCTTCTTTCAAATAAAAATTTATAGTTACATCTCCATTTTTCATTCACAAAATATATTTAAGTAAAAGCGAAGAGAATTTTTTCAATTTCTTCTTGTTGCTTTTTATTAAGAGCGGAAACATATTTATAGTAAAAATGACAAACAGCAAAAATTTTTGAAAACTGTCACGTGATAGAAAGAAATTAAAAATTGTAGACAAAAACGTTTATATAAACGTTATATACCTTTTTGTGTTTTAGAAGTACGTAAATGCATAAAAACAAATAATGTTATATATTTCATTATGTATTTTGAGTGTATACATTTGTAGGAAATCCTTTTATTTTTGGATTTTTTTCTTTTTATGTCTACTTATCTTTGTTAAAAATGTTTAAAAATATTAAACTGTTATTAAAGCGACAATCTACTAACACCATAATACATACATTTGTATCTACATTTTGTTCTACGCCAGGTGACAATAAAAAGCTTAAACAAAAATCCTAGTTTTCAAAATTTTACCATATCTATTCAAATGCTGGCTTATCAGTTAATAAACTATGACCATGGTTAATTGTCTATAAGGCCGTATCATTGAAAAGTTAATTTTTATTTAGCTTCTCTTACTTTTTTATTTTTTTATATGGAGTTTGACACACTTTTGTTTGCACTTTTCTCTTTTATGGCGGGGAAAATGTCAAACTCCCCATAAAAAAATTAAAAAGGTAAAAGAGGCTAAAACTGTATTTCCTCGTTGCTACGATCTAGAAGTCATTTCTTAGTAACGAAAAAATATGTTCCAATTATGTTTTTAGCTCATTTCTAGCACCACAACCATTCCCAAAAAGCTATGGTAATGTAACATTAAAATAGATATATGGGAGCCCCCACATACTTTATGACAAAGCTTTATATCCTTTCACAAATTTTGCCTAAAATTTTTGTTTACATCTTTTCAGGTGATTTATAACCCCACAATCATTTTAAATAATCTAACTCAATATTTTTCAAAAACGAAACCCAAAGTTCTTTTTAAATTTAGCACCAAATTTGCATTCTTATCGTTTTAGTTAATTTTTAGCTCCACAATAATTTTAATATTCCATAATAATATTTTACGTAAGATGTACCGATGTCGTTATTTAAATTTTACCTAAAGTTTGTATTTTTTATCTCTAATTTATTTAATGCTTAGCAAAATTTGATAATATTCTATAACAATATTTGACAAGAAAGAATATTTCGAGGGTATGCATGTCTTTAAATGATTTAAAGCTTTACAGCAATTTAAAATATTTTTAAAAAATTTATATTAAAAAGGAAATATTTAAACGTTTTAAAATATAATAAAGCAGTATTTTAATTATAAGGATATACAGATGTAAGGACGACCCCCAATATTCTAGCTCCACTTTTTCCAAAAATTTTGTATAACATTCTTTTCTAAATTAAACATGGTGCTACAAAAATTAAACATAGCAAGAATTTAAATCCTTGTATTGAGTGTTTAATTTTTGGGGGCATAGCACCACCTTCTTTTAAATTTAATGTTTTAATATTCATACGAATTCTTATTTAAATCGCTGCGGTGAGAGGGTAAAAAGGTGACTTAAGTCTTAGTGGGATTTGAGTTGCCCATTTATTTGACAAAATGAAAAGCCACATACAAATTTTAAAAGTTGCATTAAATTTAGTGTACTTGAGTTATCTTTATTTACTTACTTTTTAAATTGAAAAATATTGAGTTTAGATGCCGTTAATATGCATTCTTCAAAGTTTTAAAAAATTCCGACATTAATTGCTTTTCAAGAAAATAAGTGCAGTAAAAGGGCTAGTATAAAAGTTTAATTTTTGTGGGCGTGACAGCATCAACTGGTAATATCTGGCGTCAAGAAGCCGTTAATATGTAAACCAAGTTTCATTAAAACCAATTAGAAAGAAACACCTGCATTAGTATTTTAGTTTTCGTGTGTGTGGCTCCGCCTACTTTTTTGCGCTAAAAATAATTTCAGTTGATAAAGTCTTAAATAATCGGTACAGAAAAAGAACCAGCGGTAAGAAATTAATTTTTGCAGTAGAAGTACAGGTAGATTTTTAATGTTATGGGCGTGTCACCGCCCCTTTTACCAAAAAAATCTATAGCATATCACACACACCATGCTTAGGGGTATTGATGTTTAAATTGTCTAAAAATTGGGCCAGATGTTTAGGCGTGTTTACGTGACAAACTAATTTACACCTTATTTTTAAAAAATATGTAGGAGTAACTGTATTACTGTCTTATCAAATTGTTTGCCGGCATAATATTAATTTATTTTAATTTATTTATTATTAAGTAATATTTTTTTTACTTAAACTTCTTTTGTTTCACTAAATATTTAGTTCTTGTAATTGCAACGAATTTCTTGAAGCAGCTACGATTTTGCAATACTATTTTAATTCCAAAAAATCAATTTTAAAGAATTGAAATTTGTCATAAAATTAACAAACAAATCAGTAGGTACTTAGACTAAGAAGTTCAACAAAGAATAAAAATAAATTAATTTTTCTACTTTTTCTTTCTTAAAATTTCGAATTGGGTCAATGATACGAAAACCATATTAACACAAAAGTTGTTTTTTCTGTTGTTAATGTAAACAATACAGTTAATCGTCTTTTCATATACAAAATTTACCAAAATTTTGTAATAATCTCAGGGTGGGTAGTGTGTTTTGTTTATACTTTGTCTAGGTCAAAGTTCTAGGTGTCATGTTTTTGTAATTTTATATTTTCTTTTTTTTATTTTTTGTTGGAATTTTGCAGTGAAATTTAAGAAAATTGTTTACGTTGGATTTTATTATAAATTGTTTGAGAACATTGGGTAAAACGCCCACTTTGTGCTTAAATCACATGACGTTTAGTTGGAGCGTTTTTTTTTTCTATTTTATTTTTGTTAAATATTAGTTCCGCAATTAATATTGATGTACTTATGTTTATATGTACTTCTGTTCGGTTTACCCCCCACTATTGCGAATTTAAACGGCAACAACATTAACGTTGGCTTGCGAAAAAAATTACTGTGAACTTATGTACAAATGATATTTATTTACTCAAATATGTCGACATCAGCCCATAACTAGAATCGAGTTGGCGTCGAACTAAAATGACTGCAACTGAAAATTGACAATGATGTCGTCAACGACTTTTGCAAAAGGGGGCACGCCTTCAGATGATTATTTTGCCTGAGAAAATGTTTTTTTTTGCTTTAAAAAGGTCGTTTATTCGTTCAGCGCATTGGGTCTCTTTCTAAGTAGGTCAAATAAGTTTATATGTTTAGATAAAGTTTTTAGAATAACGATATGCTGTATATAAGTATATATAAAGTAGGAAAAACATACATATATGGATGCTTGTATTTTATGTCTGGTCAGTCCAATGCACCATTTTTCTTAAAAATTGTTTGTTCTACGCCTGCAATACGCCAATATTTTAGGGAGAGTAAATAACTTAACTAACTTAATTGTAACCCAACAGTTAAAACACGCAAAAAGCTTAAGCAAGCGTCTTGTTTTTTTACAAAAAGGGATTTTGGAAAATTCGAATACTAAAGAGATTAAATGTGGAAAACCGGGTAGCTTACTATACCTTACCTATACAAGATAGAGACAAAATTTTTAAAGCAACGTGTTCTATTCTACTTCTTTGAAGTTAAAGGTAAAAGTTATATTTTGCTTTTCTTGTGACTTCTAAATAATTATTAATTTATAGTATCAAAAGAATAATTTAGTTTATATTAAAATAGCCAGATTTACGATTTTTGGGTGTCAAAAATTGGCTCTTTACGATTAAATGATTTTTGGTTCAAATTTGACGATTTTTTAAAATAAAATAAAAGTCCTTTAATGGTCCAATATTCTTCAGTAGAATAAACTACAAATTTAAGTACTTAAAGTATTTTTATTATTTCTATATAGATCAAACTTCATGGAAATAATTTAACAAAAAAGTTTTAAAACCTCTTATACCAGATTTTACGATGAAATTTTTCATAAAAATACTTTCATGAAATTTTTCATGTGTATAGAAAAAAAGGGTGAATAAGAGCCTACTTTTCTTCACCTCTGGCCTCATGGATTAATTTTTTTTTTAAAATTTTTCAGTGTAAGTCCATTATTATTTAGAAAAAATTTTGAAGACAGTTTTACAACTGCCCAAGGGCCTTCGTCATCAGTTTTAATTCTTGGTTTTATAAACATCCATAAACAGTTTTATTGCTAAAGGTTTAAAGTAAACTAGTTGGTATTTTTATGAGTAAACTTGGTTTTCATATCTATGGTTGCTATTTTAGTAACCAACCACCCAACATGCAGGAATAACGTTTAAGCAAAAAAACTTCGACAAACCACAAAGACCACATGCATAAAGTTATTAAATATTTAATTATAAACAATTAAAAAGCAAAATTGTGATTGTGGTGCGTTTTTTATGTTTTTAAAAACATTTTTTTTCAGCAATAAAACCAACAAACACGTGCCATTTGTTAAGTACTTATATGCCTGCATATGCATATATGCTTGTATATTTTTGCAAAAAGTTTTTTTTAAATAACAATTATGAAAAACAAATACTAAACATATCGCACATTAAATCAAAAACAATCAAAACTTAGAATTTGTCAGAAGCGTTTCGAGTTTCCAAAATTAATCTTTGACGAACACGAAAATTCCCTTCAAATTTCAGTAAACTTGGTTCTAAGACTGTTTACTGTTAAACTTAATTTTAAAATTCGAGCTATGTATTGAAAAGGAAATAAAAAATTATCATAAAACTATTTTCGATTAAGTGTGCGATATGTTTGAACATATCGCGACGTGAGAACCAGAGGGTTCTATCTGGCATTTTTTCACTTTTGCGTTTTTTCATTGGAATTTATTCTTTGTAATGGTTTTTATCTTTTAATAAAACCCTTTTTGTATTTTCACTTATAATTTTAGCAATAATAACAGAGCCATTTAGTTCTATATGCAAAAAAAGTGGACGCACTTAGTTCCAAAAGGTTCTATCTGCAATAAATTTCAATGGTGTTCCAAAAATATAATAAATTGATTGAGTTAGTTTTTCTAAAAGTTTAAAAATGTTAAATAACAACTAAATAACTATTAATAACTATAAAATACTTAACACTTTTTAATTAGATAAACTCTATGAAAAAAAAATTTGAATTTTTAAGAACCAAAAGGTTCTATGTGCATGGTCACCGTAAAGAATATTAATTTTTGGTATTTTTTTAAACTTTTTTTTCACATGTTTTTTTAAATTGCATTAAGGAAATGAATAGTTCTTATTTTAACATTTTGTAATCGCATAAAAAAATTTATATATGAATAATTATTTCAAAAGTTTATAGTTTGAGTTCCAAAAGGTTCTATCTGAAATCTGTAATTTAAAAAGTTAATTTTTCTTGTGTTTTATTTTAACTTTTGATGAAACAAATTTTATATTCCAATAAATAACTGAACTAGTTTGTGTTTTCTTGTGCTTTCTTTTTCATATTTATTATTTAAATGGTATAAAAGTAACTCCGAACTTTAAAAATGCTCTCCTGAACATTTTTGAAAAAGCCAGATAGAACCCTCTGGTTCTCACGTCGCGATATGTATATACTACTTTCATATACATATGTAGTTTTTATTAAGGAAAAGCCAGAGGCATATGTTTAATACAATCTGCATCTGAAATCTTAGCTGGACTCTAAGAAGGCACACAGAAATTATTGTTCAAAAATATATAACCAAAATAAAAATCGCAATCTTAACATAAATGTTTGTGCGGTTGGTTTTCCCCCAAATTTGTCATAGCCGTAAGTTACTTGTAAAGTCTTCAGCTCAAATTCCACACGTCAATGCAGCAAAGCGCTCTCGCGGTGACACATAAGGTTCGTCTCTATTTTTAACTAACATTATGGCGCGGACGTAAAAGGCTGGCACACAAAATACTTTGTTAAAGGATATTAAAATAGTCACACAACAAAAAAAAAATTAAACAAGACTATATGAAAGCTGCCTAGCTTTCGTGCGTTGCTTTGCCGGAGACGTACTGTATTTAATAAAGGCGGTGGCACATAGAATCCGTTATACGTCATACTTCCGCTTTTTTAACTGACAGCTAAGTTGAAAAACATGTTTTGTTATGAACAATGCCACATTCAGTACGTCTCCTTCAACGCAACGTACTAAAGTTGGGCAACTTTTAACTTTCAACGTACGTCAAGTACTTTGACAACTACCAGCTGGTTCATAACCTTAATTTTGATTAGTTGCATGGTGAAATTATGTGTACCAGGTGGTGTTACGAGCACAACTGATCTACTTTTTTCATGCATAAATCGAGGCTGGGTAGTCAAAGTTGTTTACTTTTAAATATCTTTTTTTGACAACTGAGCCAACGAAAACTACAACAAAAACAATAATTATATTCACCAAATTTTTTTGTAGAATCACCACCACCTGCTGATTTAACATCCGTTTATAAAGGATTCTATGTGCTAACCTCTTGCGTTGTTACGTTAATGTCAGTTAAAAAAGGCGAAGTATGACGGACGACGGATTGTATGTGCCACCGCCTTAACACCGTTCGTAATAAAACCTGTTTTCCAACTTAGCTGTCAGTTAAAAAAACAACGGCTAACGTACAACGGGCTTTATGTGCCACCCCTTTTTACATTTTGCACGTTTTTGTGTTTTAGGTTACATGCTAAGGACAGTGTGGGGAATGCGGCCAAAATTAAAAAAAAAATAAGTTTTAGAAGATTTTACTGATTTTTATTTTTTTGGTTTTCATTCTATAATAATGTTGATTTTTTAGAAAGTTAAGGCTGAATAAAGTTTAAAGATTTTGGCGGGTACGCAAGATACAGAAAATATGCAAAATATTGTAAAAACGTCAAATAGGTAATTTAACAAAGTTTGTCTAGTTTATTGATCGAATGCTCTTAGGCAAAAGTAAGAAGCACTGAAAAGTTTTTTTAAGTTTAGGTAGACTTTAAGAAACCACCCAAAAATAAATTTTTTAAAAGGTGTTAGTAAAAGTATATATGTTCCTAAAAACCTAGATTTCGCTTTCGCTTTCTCAGTGCCAGCCCAACTAGAAATTAGGCTGTCGACATTTTTCTCTCTCCTTAAGGACATATTTTATTTAAAGGATGTATAGGAAAGATACAAATCCTTGATTTTGAAGTGGTCAACTTTTAGGTTTCGAAAGGGAAATTTTTTATTGTTTAAGCTTTTTACATTTATAAAAAAAAATTTTTTTTGAGGTGTGCGTATCCTTGCTTGGAAATAAAAGAAATTTAAACAGGCCAAAGAACAAATAAATATGTACAAAATTTTACCCAGCTATCAAATTTTTTGTTTATGTAATACCGATTTTCATATATTCCGTATGGGAAGAAGGCGAGTCCTTAAAGTTTAAGTGAAACAGTTTTAGATTTAAATTATGTTTTATTATTAAAAGTGTTCGTGCTTAATTTAACAAGGAAGTATTAATATTTTTTCCCCGTTTTACTTTTTTGAAAAAGGATATTTTTGAGGTTGGCATATCCCTACTCAAACTTAAAAGAAATTTTGACAGAATATAAATCATTTTCAATCTAAAATATGTAGGTTAAAAATTTTATTAATTTTTAACTTTTTTATTCTTTTTGGATATATAGGAGGGCAACGAATCCTTGGAGCCTACTTGATACAATTTTTGATTTCAGATTTAATCGATTGAAATATTTGGAGGGTTTAACTTCCTTATAATAAATTCTTCTATTTCTGGCTACTTCTTATATGAAATCACTACGCTGTGCGACGATTTGACACATTGATCTTATAGATATTACAAAGTTAAAAAAACGTGAAAAAGAGTTAGTCTGTGGTTAATTTAATTCCAATGTAAAAATTACCAAAATAATGTGTCATCAAATTCAGTTGGTCTATTGATTTTACGCTTACAACGCATACAAAATTAAAAAGTAGGGCGGAGTACTTTTCGCGTGCGTCGCGTCGAGATCGCGTTTAACGCGAGATCGCAGGAAATGATCTTTCAGCATTAATGTTACAATGGCGGCATAAAAAGGGGGTACACTGTAGTTATAATGATGATGAAATAAAAGATGCAGAAGCAGTTTGATGACTTGGATTATAATACGTCAGTTTTTAGCAAATGACTCAAACACAAAAACAAAAAATAAAAATTTAATTATGTCCATATTTACGTAGACGTATGCATAGTATATCTATGTATGTATGTATGTATGCTTGTATATATTTGTGCGCTAGACAATTTTTTTCTTTCAGCTGAAACACCTCTCTGTGAAATATTTTTAACAAATTAATACTTAATAATACATTTAAAATAGACTTTTATTATTGCAAAAGGGAATGGGGTTATTGAGAACGTAAAATCAATTTCAATATGTATGTATCTGTATGATTTTGCCAATAAATTATTGCGAAAAAAGTATTTTACTTTTTTCGGAATAAATCTGATTTTTAGCATATTTGAATATTTAAGAGATAAAATTGTTAACAATAGCTTTAGTAGTTAAGTACACAATTGGGGCCGGGTCATGACGGTCATATGGGCAACGAAAGTGCCAACCGTCTAGCAAACTGCGGGAAGAACCGCCCTTTTATTGGTCCGGAGTCGTTCTACGGTGTTTCTACAGCTACTCCCGGGGGAAGTTGGCTGCCCTAAGGGACGCTGAATTTACTGACCGCTGCGTCAGGTTCCAGGGACAGCGACAGGCCAACAGATTATTTACTCTGTCTAGGGGCAAATCTAGGAAACTTATGTCTTTCGAAATGAAGGACCTAAGGGTCCTCACCGGTTTTCTGAATGGTTACTGGAATCTCACATATCACCTGCACAATATAACCAAGGCCGATAAATCGACCTGTCGTTTTTGCTGTACGAAGGATAGGACCGCAGGGCATATGCTTTGCGAATGCCCGACACTCTGTACTAGGAGGCTGCGCCACCTGGGTGGCAGTTTTTCTGCACCGGCGGGCATTTGGAACACAGCGCCGCACAAGCTTTATACAGAGCCTAGGCTTATAGGCGGATCAAGTGGCTGCACAAAATACCTATTCTTAGTAGCGGTGCATTGTGCCAATGATGTTGATTGATTGATTGATTGATAAGTGCACATTTTTGACTATTTGATACCAGACAAAGTAAAGATCCTATAAAAACCAGAATATATTTTGATAATCCCGTATGAAGTGTATATCCTTCATTAATACCTTAACATTGGTGAGTTGAGGAAACTCACCATATTATTACAATTTGGGGGGTGCTTTGAAAAAATACCCAGGGGTGCCCAAAACTTAGTATTAAGATTGACAACTAGTTCTTTAGTATCATAAGCAAGACGAGGTTAAGTTAACTGATATGATTGTTAAGGATTAGTATTTGGATAAGTAATAGCCATGGACACGTGTCGCATACCGTTCAATGAAAATTGTTTTTGGGTTTACCGCTCCTTTTTAAAGATTTATGATTTTAGACAAACGTTAATCCAACAAAAGTAAAAATAATACTTTTAAAATTCTACAGCCGGCTCAGCAAATCCGATTGTCGAAAAGTTTTGTACAAAGGTTTCGTTTAAATGGAGCTTCCGAAGGTCCTTAATGGTGGCCTCTTGTAAGAGGGAGGATTCCTGGTAAGACACTTGCATGTCATTTCAATGTGTTTGTGTGTGTACATACTTAGTTGGTATGATTTTTTTTGCATGTTAACACAAATAATACGTGTTAAACCGAAGCCAAGTTATTCTCAAATATTTACAAAAACAACATTAAAAATTTCTGCGTAGATTTTGTTTTTTTTTTTTGCAGCTATTGTATTCGTTTTTAACACCTTTAATACTACATGACATTAGTGCTGCCAATGTTTACTTTTAAATAAGTATAAAAAAGTGTGATAAGTAAACAAACATTTTTTAAAGCATTTTTAAAAATAAACATTCTCTGACCGCTTGTTAAATTTTGTATTATAATTCTGCCCAGCTCTATGGTTTTTGCTTTTATATAATAAGATTTTGTATTTTTAAAAAAAAAAACGTGGTGACAAGTTGTAATACATGCATTTCTATGGAAACATATATTTCAGAATAGTACATTTAAGTTTTTTCGTGTAATGATTCCCTTTTACTTAGAGTAGATTGTGTTAAGTGACCCAACAAAAATTCTCATTTGGTTTTTAAACATTTTAAGATTAAAGGCATGAATTTGGAAATAGAGTAGAACAGCTATAGTTCTATTTCATATCAGCAACATTCAACGTAAACTTTCTTTTAGACATTGACCTTCGCGGATTTTTGTATTCATTACCAATACTAGACAAATTTTTTGTTGTAACTTTCCCGAATTTCCTCGTATTCGTTGTTATTACTTATTAAAAGCTTTCGATAAGTTCTGATTCTACTTGACATTTTTCTTGCTAAGCAGCCATTCGAGTCCTCATTACTTCTCTCCTGTTTCGACTCTTCCCCCGTCCATTCCAAACGACCATTCTTAACGTGAGTTTGGCACTGGGCTCTCGGGTTTTGGAAGTAGTTTTGCGTTTTTTTAAGAAGCTGTGAAAATAGTTTAGCTCTCTAAACGGTGTAGAGTAAATTTTTTATTAATTGTATCATTTTTATTCGTTAATTCATAGGCGCTTTCTGACACGTATCATTGAAGTTTAAATTCAAAAAAAATACGAAAGTTCCCTAATTCTAATATTATTTTTAGAACTGTTTAAAAATTGCTTTGCTTCTGGCAATTGTTATAATCAAATTTTAAATACTTTTAACACTGTATTACTTAACGCCTCAGTAACGACAACTAAATCAGCTATAGCGCATAATTAACTGACATTAGCAAAAAATTGTTTACAAAAGCATTTTAATTGTCATGAGAAAAAAAAAAATAATTTTTTAAATTTTGCTATTAAAAAATTCCAACATATTTAAATGAGTCTGGCGATTTGTAAAAGCCTTTAGAACGTTTACAATAAGTTGCAGTTTTTTACAGAGACCGAAAATATTTGCTTTCGAATAAAAAAAAATAAGGAAACATTAAATAGCCAATTGAAGTGAAGCCAATCTTGGTGGTATTAAAGTAGATTTTTTTTTAAAAAATTCAATTCTTAATTTTTGTATATTTTTTTTACTTTTTCCAGAAATAATAAATATTTTCTGATTTTAATATTTAAGTAAGAAACAATTATGATTTTTCAATTTTTTTATAAAAATCATTAAAAAAACAAATAATTCTGCAAAAAAAAAATTAATAAAAATCAGAAAACAACCATGATTTTTGCAAAAAAAAAACAATATTTTAATATAAAAATTATTTTTTTTTGTATAACAGTTACGGTCCCTGGTTATTTATACATATAAAATTGACTAAACATTCAATAAGGAATACATATAAAAAAACGTGTTAACACATTAAAAATAATTTTAAAAGCAAAAACAAATATTTAACAATAAAACAATTTGATTCATTAGAAAATCAGTATTAACAACAAGCAATTGCGGTAGTTTGTTAAACATTAATTTAAGGGCGAGAGCAAATCACTTTAATGATGTGTTTTTTAAATTATTTTATTATATATATGTACATATATATATTATGATTTCCGCAATTTGCTATATTTTTTTATAAAAATAAAAAAATATACTTTTAAAGCCTTCCCAAATACCTATCTTAAATTGTTTTGCTAACAAAATTCTGGGTTTGTTATATAATCGTTTAATGCATGGTGAAATGGCGAAGTCCAGGGAAGGAAAAATAAGGATATTGCCCCAAAAAAATTAAAAATATGTATATCGAATTTAATTGAATTGTTAAGTGTTTTTGAGACTCCAACTTAACCTGCTGCTCAAGGTAGAGTAAAAGCTGCAGCAAATTTTTAAAAAAAGTAGCAGAATTAAACGTTTATAATTAGGGTGATATTTGAAAGGCAATACCCAATAACAATGCTTTTGACAGGCAACTTAAGGTACGCAAAAATTTAAAACTAAGCTTTTTTCAAATGCCAGACGTTTGAAGAGTTTTCTTAGAAAAACTATTTTGAAACAACAATTTTAAAGTTAACACACTTAATTAAAAAAATCAACAACAAAATGCCGAAATATTTTTTAACAGGAACCCGATAACATCAGACAATCATACTTATGAATGTATCTGATTTGAATAAAATGCCCTAGAAAATTTCTTTCTAAAATTGTCTTTGTAGCATTTAAAATTTTTTTAATTATTTACACAAGCAAAACAATAACAAAACAAACAAAATATTTTGCATTTTTGGACACCTTAAAAGTAGATAGTGCGTTTACAATATTTAAATAAAAAACTTAAAAAAATTTTTTAAATTTTTATAAACTAAGTATAACTCAATGCCGGCCTTTCTAGTGTTGTATACTTTGAAGGGTATTTGGTAAAATTCATCTACGACGCTTATTACTATTTTAAAATTTTTTTTCTGTTGGAGGTTTTATATATTTTTTTTGCATATTAAACTGATGTGTTAAACGTTTTATTTTATTTATTTATTTTGCTTCTTTTTCTTAAGCACAACAACAATTTGTTTGAAATTAAAATAAAATAAATAAAAAAATATTACAAAATAAAACGTGACCAAGTGACTGAGTGACAGACTAAAGGTTTGGACGTAAGTACTTAAGAGACCAAAAGAGAATCAACAAAATAAAATTATTCAGCTCTTTATATAAATTTGATTAAAAAACGAGCAAAGATTTTTAATTTTTAAAATTTTATTTTTAAAGCAAACAAAAGATTGATTTTTTACTTGTTTTGCTAAGTGTGAGTTGGTTTTTTTTTGTGTTATAATGATTTATTCGAAATTAAAATCATTTAATTATTAATAAAATTCAATTGTTTTTTAGGTAATTAATTTTAAAACTGGATAAAAAGATAACAAATTGCTTAGTCATAAGCTAAGAGACTTTTAAACTTTTTTTTAATTATATACTAATGATGGTGTAATGAACTTTTTTTTTAAATGCTTAACTTAAAAACTCTGCATTTATACCTAAATGTGTTATGTACTAAGGAATTTTGCAAAAATCTGGCCACCTTGTCTATATTTTTTTTATAGTTACTTGGTATTAATAAGAAAATTAATTTGTTCAACATTTTTTTAAATTCTTTTTGCTTAACCTTTTAAAGAATTGAAAATTTTTTAAATCTGATTAGCATTTCATTTAAAATAATTAAGAGCGCTTTATTTTATTTTATTTAATTTTATTTTATTTTATTTTATTTTATTTTATTTTATTTTATTTTATTTTATTTTATTTTATTTTATTTTTTTTATTTTAATATTATTTTATTTTATTTTATTTTATTTTATTTTATTTTATTTTATTTTATTTTATTTTATTTTATTTTATTTTATTTTATTTTATTTTATTTTATTTTATTTTATTTTATTTTATTTTATTTTATTTTATTTTATTTTATTTTATTTTATTTTATTTTATTTTATTTTATTTTATTTTATTTTATTTTATTTTATTTTATTTTATTTTATTTTATTTTATTTCATTTTATTTTTATATGCGAATAATTTCTTTTAACTTCATATTTAAAGAAAATTTTTAATATCGACTTAGTTTTTTACATTGAAAAACAATTAAAGGCAGAGAGAAAAAATCGTTAACGTTTTTAAAAGAAATCTAAATTTTTTTAACAAATTTAGCTTTGGTGCAAAGTATTTTAGGAAACATCTAGGTTTTTTACATTTTTAGATGAAGTAAGAAAGAAACTTATTTTTTCTCTGTAATGCGTTCTGCAGATTTACTGGCCAGTCGACCACAAATGGATGTGCTCTTCTTAAGAATAAAATCAGGATTTCTTTTTAACGTTATTTAAAAAAAAACTAATAGCAATATTTACCTTTTTTCTTGTTATATAGATTATTCTTAAGCCTGCTCCTTGCTGTAGTTGTTTTAGTTCAAAAATTTGTACTCGTATCAGTTGTTGCTGCTACACTGTAAGGAATTGCTGAAAAATTACGATAAACTTGTTTTTTTTAATTTTTTTTTATATTTCTGGTTTAAACTATGGACTCTTTAATGTTAGAGAGGTTATATTATTTTCTATTACTTTTTCATTAAGCTTTTGTTGTCTTTTATGAAGGTTTCCTTGTTTTCAGCACTGGGATAAAAAAAATATATTTATTTATATAAATATTTATTTAAAAAATTGTTTGATCGGCAAACATATTTATTTTGTTTTTTAAATTATATTATTTTTTTTTTAATCAATACAATTTTTCTTAAAACAAATTTTTTTAATTTTTCTAATTTTATATAAAAAAATTATTATTTTTTTAAAATTTTACAACTTTTTATCACCTTTATATTTTTATTCAAAAAGAAAATTAAATAAAACTAACGTTTACGCGTGAAACAAACAATTTTTTTATTTTAAGAAATTTTTTTTAAATTTTAGCGTGCTTAAAGTAACAACACAACAATGAATGTCAACGTTAGGCGTACGACTAAACTTTAGCTTATTTAAGCGGGCTAGCTTAGCTACCAAAGCGCGCATTAATTAAACGATCGATGGATTGATCGTTATTGTGAACGCAAATGTTGATGTCGTGAACGCAAAAAATTTTTTGTATTTGTGAGATTGTCGTTGCCGACAATTTTGAAAATAACTTTAATTCTGTTGTTGATAAAATAATAACGAATTAACTTAAAACAACAGACGACTGACCGATTGATGCATCATACACTCTTAATGCGGAAAGATGACAACAACAAAATTTTACACATTTCTCTTAGTTAAACTAAGCAACAATTGTATATCCATTAGCTTACAGTGATTGTAAATTGCAACCTACAAAAGCGGCAGCGACATTTAAGACATTCAGACAACGTTTAACCAATAACCTACTGATACTTAATGCCATTCAATAGCACAAGTTTAGGAATTGTTATAGTTGATGTTGTTTTGATTTGTTGTTTGTATTTGCTTGTATGACTACCAACTAATATTTGAAGTTTATTTATTTTATTTATTTTTATTTTTTTTTTGGTAAATTTTCTTGTAGCCACCGGCCTTTTCAATTGTTGTTATTCGAGAATTGTGTTCTTGCTGTTCATTGTATTTATTATATGAAATGTGCATTTGATTATGAATGCACATATGTACATACATATGTATATATACTTTTGATTTTTAAATTTCAAATCGGGTAAAAACATGTATGTACATGACGAAATATCAATGTCCATTTTTTCGCTACAGTGTGCTTTACAATTAAAAATTGTTTACTTATGACTGAATTATTTATATTTTTTTTAAGTAAACAAAATTTCAAAACAAAAAATAAATACAATGAACTTTTGCATAAATATTAATAAAAGTTCTATTTCAACGACTTTTAATTAAAATGTAATCAGTACCTGATTTTTATAACTTGCAAGAAGTTTCCGCGTCGAGAAATACTTGTTATTAAAGCAAGTAACTTTAGTAATTAATTTTATTTTTTTTAGAAAGATATACAATTTGTATAAATCTCTTCTAAGTGTGAAGTTTTTACGACCTTCATTTATAATTTTTACAATTAGGGGATTCACAAAGTGTTCTATTTGTCCTATTATCATATTGTCATATAATTTTGACAATGGTTTAACAGCCTTTACCAACTATTGGACACTCGCGCGCAGGTGTAAGTGGAGTTGTTGTGACAATTTATTAAGTATATTAAACGACGTAGTACTTTTAAAAAACTATTTTTGTATGAAGGACAAAAACACCATTTTGAAATTTTATAACAATATGACAATAGGACACCTTGTGAATCCCCTAAATATTTGTTTATAGCCCCATAAAGTATATATTCTGAATCCTAATGGAAAGGACATGCTAATAACCCATGCCCGTCTGCATATCTTAGCAAGGCGAATCCTACGAACCTCGAACTGCGAAATCAGCAAGATCGGTTACTTACTAGCCAAAATATATGTAAGAATAATTAGCATATATTCCAATAGATCCAATTAACTATCGCCACTGCCGCCACAAAATTTTTCATTAGGACTATAAAGCCTCAAAGCTAAATTGGAGAAAAAATTTTCCCCAATGAGTAGCCCCCATACATTTTTGTAAGGATACATATGTATATCTCAGAAACAAATTATGCTATCGACTTCAAACCTGCCACAAAGTAATTCTAGTGTGACTTGTACATTTTGGAAAACAATTAATTAAGTAGGATTAAAAAAAAATATGGCATCCACGTGAACGGGATTTTTATAAAAATTTTTCCGAAAACTATCAAGTATATCTGTCGACTTTTAGTCTTCAACAAAGTAAATGTTGTATAAATTTAACATTTAAAAAAATTTCTGCATAGAAGGAATTGGAATGGTGACCCCATTATAAACGCATAATTTTATGATTATTTAAATTGGGTGGATTCCACGTAAAATGGCCCTAAATTAAAAAAAAATCGATGAAAGTACGTCTTATGTGCTGTTCTTGGAAGCCGAGTAGTGATCGTCTTGGGACGAATTTTTTTTTGTTTACATTAACAAAATACATATAATTCGTCCCAAGACGATCACTACTCGGCTTCCAAAAACAGCACATTAAAGATAATTACATATTTCGAAATATAAATAAATTGGTTCATCATTTCTCATTTTTATTAATTATCATTATTATCATTCTTAACAGGTCCAATCCTATAAGTTGTCGAGTGTTGCTAAGTGCTTCACTTAAGAACGGCTGGACTGATTTTATCTACTCTTTTCGTAAAATGTTTGTAATATTTCCGTGGATGTGAAAAAAGTAAAACAATAAAAAAATTTTAAAATAGTGTTTTTCTATAGTAACGTTTGCTTATATGTTTGCTTGTCACACACGTTTAGACGTGTAAACGGAAAATTTAAAATGTTGCCGCTTTTTATTACTGGGTTTTAAAAAGGGCGGTGCTAAACCTTCAAAAATTTAAATCTTATTATAGGTACTTCTGAACCGACTAAAAACTAAATACCGATTTAAAAAAAACTTTGTACACATGTTAATGACTTCTAATATCATGTTTTGGTTAAAACTGGCTTAAATTATTAAGTTAGATTAAGTGAATAAGCTGCCAAACTAAAACTAACTTTAGATAAGAAATAACTCATTACCTAATAACTACTAAATAATACAGACGGTATGTAATAGTAGTTGAAAGTAAGAAATTTGTAATGCCTAATCACTTCCAAGTTTTTGCTGAGTATTAACACAAATTCTTTCTTATCAGAAAATTATCCAAAATGAAATTAATAGGTTTAACTAATATGGGATTTAATAATAAATTGCTTATGCATAATAAAAGTACCTTTCTCCAAGATAGGCCCTTTGAGAAACTATAATTTAAACAAAAATTTCATGTAAATATTTATTTTTACACAAACTGTAGATTTGCAATATGTAGTTAGAAAACTTGTTCATGTTTTTCTTTGCAAAATTTTTCCATAAACTAAATATACGAGAAGCAACTTTCAATAATAAATGATATTTTCGTATAAAAAGCAAAAAGTAATAACAAAAAAAACCAGTTTATATGTTTAAACAATTATTCGCACATTTAATAGTAAATTTAATTCATATTACAGCAGGATTTCAGAAGTTAAGCTGCATGTTTAAGGAAAAATTTCTGAGTAAATTTGAATAAGCCTTTGTTTTTGGATTTTTTTTTGTTATGCAAAGAATCACTGACGTCTAAATTTATAATTAATTAATTTGCAATTAAATAAACAATAAAATACATACAAGTACATACATATAGGGAAATTATAAATTCTTAAGTGTGAGCAATTACTTTGTCTGCTTGTATGGAAAATTTTAGTTTTTAATTATTTGACATTAGCTCTGGAATGTGTTAAGGTAATTTAGAAGTGTTAACTTTTAATTTTGCATAACAAATTGTTTTTGAATTGTACAAAATATGAGCTAAAATACTTTTGCTTTCAATATATGTAATTAATTTCTTTACACTGAATATCCTTTGATTTTTTGCTGGTTTTAAAAGAAAACCTTTTTACAGATATTTTTGTCAAAGGTGTAAACAATCATACTGTTGGCAAAAATGATCAGACTGCTGCCAGTAATTTGTATTCGTCATTTTAATCTGCACAACGAGTTGTTTCATTCCTCTTCTTTTACTATTTATTAATCACAGAAGAAGATAAAGCTCTAAGCATGGTTTAAAAATAATACCCTCCTCATCCTCTAAACTACATATAGTATAAGTAAAAAAGTTTAAAAAGCATAATACAAAACATGAATTTAGTAATCAAAGCTGACTTCTCATACATTAAAATGAATGCGCAGACAAGGAACGAACTGTAGGAAGCAGCATATATTGTCTGTAAAAAACAGATTCTCCCACAATTTTATAAATTAAAAAAAAAAATAACAACAACAATAATAAAAGAAAATATTTGTAATTTTTAGACTATAATAAAAAAATTATATACACATTGAGCATTATTTTTTTTTAAGTATTTTTTTATTTTTAATTCTTCAAAAGCTTTCTATATCTTTTAGTGTTCTGATATTTTTAATTAATATCGTATTTATCGCGCACGTACATATATCCAATGTCCGAATTTAGAAATATATTAAGAGACATAAAAAAAAACTATAAAACTAATGCAATAATTTTAATTTGGCTTAAAGTTCAAGTTTTAGAATTGTGATAAGTTTTGAGCTGAAGGCTATTTTTTAATCACTACGTTCTCCATAGCTCCATATTAAATTCATCGATAAAATAGGTGGCGGTTCTTATAATGCATTTCCCTTGACCAACATCAAAAGACCTTTATTAAAGAAACGCATTCTTAAACAGTCATAAATTAAATAAACTAACCTTAAACCAAGAAAAGGTTATTAAATATTATTCAAAAGATTAGAAAAGATTAATCAAAACTAGAACAAAATTAAGCGTTAAATAAACACATATAACAAAAATTATATGTTTCGTATTATTTAAAAAAAAAAAAATCATAAAAAAGTGGCATGAAATGATACAAAATAAAATAAAATCAATTAATAAAATGTACAATACAATAAAAAAATAAATTTTAATTAATTAAAAGGATATGAAACTTAAATTAACAAAAAATTATTTAAAATAAAATAAAATAAAACAAAACAGTATAAAATAAAATAAAATTAAATAAAATAAAATAAAATAAAATAAAATAAAATAAAATAAAATAAAATAAAATAAAATAAAATAAAATAAAATAAAATAAAATAAAATAAAATAAAATAAAATAAAATAAAATAAAATAAAATAAAATAAAATAAAATAAAATAAAATAATATAAAATAAAATAAATTAAAATAAAATAAAATAAAATAAAATAAAATAAAATAAAATAAAATAAAATAAAATAAAATAAAATAAAATAAAATAAAATAAAATAAAATAAAATAAAATAAAACAAAACAGTATAAAATAAAATAAAATTAAATAAAATAAAATAAAATAAAAAAAAAATAAAATAAAATAAAATAAAATAAAATAAAATTAAATAAAATAAAATAAAATAAAATAAAATAAAATAAAATAAAATAAAATAAAATAAAATAAAATAATATTAAAATAAAATAAAATAAAATAAAATAAAATAATATAAAATAAATTAAAATAAAATAAAATAAAATAAAATAAAATAAAATAAAATAAAATAAAATAAAATAAAATAAAATAAAATAAAATAAAATTAAACAAAATTAAATAAAATAAAATAAAATAATATAAAATAAATTAAAATAAAATAAAAAAATAAAATAAAATAAAATAAAATAAAATAAAATAAAATAAAATAAAATTAAATAAAATAAAATAAAATAAAATAAAATAAAATAAAATAAAATAAAATAAAATAAAATAAAATAAAATAAAATAATATAAAATAAAATTATATAAAATAAAATAAAATTAAATAAAATAAAATGAAACAAAATAAAATAAAATAAAATAAAATAAAATAAAATAAAATAAAATAAAATAAAATAAAATAAAATAAAATAAAATAAAATAAAATAAAATAAAATAAAATAACATTATATAAAATCAAATACAAAAAATAAACAAAAAATTTAATACAAAAATGAAATAAATTATTAAAATCAAAAATAAAATAAAAAAAAATAAAATGATAAAAAACAATATAATCAAAAAAAAAAGGAAATTTTAAGTAACATAAATATATTATAAAATAATTTTTTAAATAATGTACAAAATAATATACCAGAACTAAGAAATATATACCAAACGAAAACAAA
Organism: Melanophora roralis; assembly: GCA_963583895.1. NCBI lineage: Eukaryota > Metazoa > Arthropoda > Insecta > Diptera > Rhinophoridae > Melanophora > Melanophora roralis. The sequence continues at coordinate 36,210,038 of OY757187.1, read as the reverse complement.
ATTAAATAAAAGGGGAAAAAATAATTCTAGTTAGGAAGGCTAATTATAAAAATTTTTCCTCTTAGTTTTACTTCAAATCATTTGCACCGATTAAAAAGAAATCTGATTACAAAATTGCAACAAAAGAATGTTATCGTTATTAAATAACATTCTAAGGTAAAAACAATGTCAAAATATAAACTTTATACTAAAAAAACTTAACAGAATTTATGACAGATAAAAGAAATAGGTCAAGAAAAATTAACAAAATAAAAATATATAAAGAAAAAAAAACAATAAAATGAAATAAATTCACAATAAGATTATCTGCAACACTTAATGACACAAAATCGCACATAAATCATAAATAATCAAAAATTGTTTAAATTTCCTCTTTTTTCATGCTGAAGTTCCTAGATCAAACCTATAATGTAAATTTTTTTCAGCTACATACTCAAATTACTTGAAACTGAACTTTAAACTCGAAAAGCAAAAAGCTGCTTATAGATTTTGAGAGCCTAAATAAAATATTGGGTTATTTCCAACAAAAAATTCTTTAATAGATAATTTTAAATTATAAAAAAATTTATAACAGTTTTCAGTGCAACAATTGCACAAGACTATAACTAAAAATATCGTTTGTTTTGAACTAATAATTATTGTATTGGTTTAAACAAAAATTAAAATTCCTTTACACTCGAGGAAAAAAACTAATATCACTACAATTAGCAAAATAAACAATCCAATCGATTTTTGGCCTAGAAAGACATACTCTGCACAACAAAATATTTCTAAAGATAATATGACACACATTAGATTTGTGTTGATTTCATCTAACGAAAATGAATTAAAAAAACTCATACAACACAAACAGCGGTAATAGAGTTAAGCAATAAAATCCAGTTGTAGAAAAAAGGAGTCTGTCTGTTAATTCATGAACAGGAAAAATATGGTAAAACTATATAAAAATTAAGCACAGAAAACGTTTCTCAATATTTTTTTTTGTGCTGCAGCAGAGAGCCAAAACGTGGCCTACAATCAACAAATCAAATACATATCAAAAATTATAAAAAAAAATAAACAAAAACAACAGCTATAATGCTGCTTACAACTATAACTAGAGAGAATAAAAATGCTTTTATTCGCTTTTTCGTTGTTTTTTGCTGTTTTTGCTGTTTTTGCTTTTTTAGCTGTTATTTCTAATACTAAAGAACACAATTTAAGATTTTTAACGCTTATTTAACAACAAAGAAACAAAATGCCAATGAGTTCGCTTTTGACCAAAAAACTACGGAAATTAATATCCGAAAATATCAAAGCTTATTGTAGTAAATAAAATTTTATACATTGAAAAATTAAATAAAAAATCTGCAAAGCCTGTTTGGCTTTTTACCCTTTTTTTGCTTACATTTTGCTATTTTTCAAGTTTCTATTGCTTTAAATCACAAAATTTTTGCTTTTTTCTGTCTTCAAAAATTTTAACAGTGGGACTAGCAAAAAGCTGTTTTAGCCAGATGTGAATAAAACCAGCATGAATGTCGGAGTTAGTAGAATTGTACTCGCATTGCAAAAACAGAAATAAAGTAGCAAATTGTACTTTATGAGAAAAACCTGCCAATTTTTTTGGGATAAACACAAAGGATATCTATCATAAGTTGACATGTTAAAAAGGTAAAATTACTAAATAGTTTTTCAAACGGATGGTTTTAAACTAAACTATACGAATCTATGCACATATTTTAGCCTTAAAAAACAATTTGAACATACCTAGGGCTTAAAGATGATAGTAAAAGTGAAAAAAAAACTCAATATGCTCACGTTTTTGCACTAACACACTCACACTTTTAGAACATGTATATGACAGTATGTGTAAAAAAATTTGTTTGAAAATGCTGTCATATGTAAAGATAGGTATAGTAAATGGTTAAAACTTCCTCTTATTGGAAATTCTATTAGAATTTTAAGAAAGAGCATAAAAAAATAAAAACTTGTAAGAGTATGCTCTCCAGAGGGTGAAATAGAGTATATTGTTGTTTTGAAAAATTTACAACAAAAAAAAAACAGGAAAAATTATGCAATGCGCGCGCTTCAATAAAACCGGGTTCTTTTGTTTTTATTACAATGCTCAACAACGTTAGCAGTGGTGTTACAAAAAATAGATTTGACTTTGTAGTAAGTAATCTTATATTTTTTCTGTAGTCTAATTAGCCTTGTCTAATTGTCCTTAATAATTCGACTTGTATTTGGATTACAGGGCTTACACGGACTTTTAGCTAGACGGAGGAGGAATATCACAAAATCGACCTTGGGGAAATGAAACAACCTAAACCAAAAATTTATCACTAATTGGTAATTAAAAGTACCCCTGTTAGGGATATGTTTCTTAAAACCGAAAAACACTACTGCTCTCTAAAGTCGTTGTACGACGACAGATCAACATTGGATACATATTTGATGAGGAAATCTTTTTATGTCTTACTTTTAGATAATTAAAATTCCTTTTTTATTTTTCGTTAAATCAAACTACACTACCCACTCTATTTGTTTTATTGGCCGAATGTAACGACTCATAAAATATTTATTTGGGAATATAGGGAAGTTAATGCATTCGTCAGTGCGACAAAATAAGGTTTGCTTAGTCCCTAATGCCAAAAAATCTGTCAGAAGCATTCATGTACAATACTGCGCACAAGCGCATGGTCTGTATTAACGGATGGTATAAATATTGGGAGACAGGATCTCTTGATGTTCTTTACATTAAGATTCAGTGTGATGCGCGCTAAACGGAACACATTTTTTTGTGTAGAAGGAATCATTCAAGTGTCTTGGTTTCCTGAAACGGTGTAGAAATTACCTAACACCACTTGACCTTCTTGATATTTGTACCACATTTATCTGACCAAAAATGGATCACAAAGCACATGTATGGAGAGGTGATTCAAAGCCAGGATCCATCCCTTTGTAGTCAACTGGCTTATGAATGGCACTATACAGTATAGAGAAAATTTGTTCTTTACTTGCACAATTCGCATGTGAAAAAAGCTTCCCCAAGATGTCTTTCCTGTCCAATTTAATGAAAATATTATCCTAATAAAAACACAATGCAATGCCTGTATAGGGGTAATCCCCTAAATGCTTTTAATTATATTAAAAAAAAACAAAAAAAATTTGTACGATAGTTTATGCTATCAGGTCCTACACACATGCAAAATTTTGTGGGGATAAAAGTACATTTGTAGCAATAATAGCCCAAAATGCCTATTTCGGGAGGACCTTTATATGAGGGCTATGTAAAGAATTAGGTCAATAATACAAAAAATTTCCTTAACACTTGATGTTATCAAGTCGTACACAAATGCAAAATTTTGAGGACAAAGACTAATTATTTGTAGCAGTTGTATCACAAACTGCTTTTTTCCGGAGGACATTTATTTGGGAAATGTGTCAAGATATGTATCGATCACTATAAAATTCAGTACAAAACTCGGTGAAACTAACTAGATCCTACGAAAATTTAAAATTTTGTGGCCATGGAGCTGTGTTCGTGACAGTTATAGCTTAAAATTCTTATTTAAGAAGGGCATTTGTATGGGGGCAAGGTGAAGACCGATTATAACCCGTTTTAATTGGCTTGGTTTTCATACCAAAAAATTTATTTTCGCCAAATTTTATCAAAATGTGTCTTTAATAGAAAAATCTGCAAAAACGTGTTATACCCGTACCAGATATGTGGTATCAAAACAGCAACTTAGTCCATCTTATGCTCACTTTCTAGCCACCACTGTTGTTAGTTTTTTTTTTCTTTTTCTAAAATTATGTCATATTTTTCACAAGAATGCAAGTGGATAAAACTAATTACTCCTTTAAATAATACGTAAGGCTTAATTTGTTTAAAATATTAAATATTATTAAAAATTTTAAATATTTCTTTTAAAGGATAAAGGATAAAAGGATTTGTAAATCTCCAAAAAAAAAATTTTTTGATAAAAATATTTTAGCTGTTAAGGCTTTTTAATAACCTGACAGAATCAAAAAACTTGAAGCACATGACAACTAAATAAACTTTTTTATTTTATTTTATTTTAATTTTTATTTTTTTATTTACTTAGTGTGTGTTGTTGCTCCACATTTTTATTTTATTTTTTTTATAAAATCAACAAACAAACAAAAAGCAACAACAGCAATTGGCTTGGGAAATTTGCACTTATTTTTTTACACCTCAAACTATTATTTTACTTCTATAAACCTTTTTTATTTATTATCTTGCTCATATATTTCATTTTGCTTTTAATTTATTTTGCCATATTTTTGTTTCTTTTTTTTTTTTAATAAATTTTAACTTGATTAAGAAAAAAACTTTACACTTTATTAAACTTAACATACATTTTGTGTATTGGTGTTAGCTAAAGGTGTATTTCATTATTTTTGATTTTTTAAGTATTCAGCAATAAATTTATTATACAAAAATATATTTAATATTTTATTCGTTCTGCTTCTAGTTTTTGTTGCAAAATACACTTTTTTCATGAAAATAAAAACAAAAAAATAAACCCTCAAATGAAGCACTAGTTTATCCAAAATACTTGTAAAAATCTGTAAGATTTGTGTGCGTTTTCTATAGTTTCTTTTTCAAATTTGACTCAAACACCTTTTTATATGTGTTTGTATTAATTAGGAAACAATTTTTGCTTTAAATTATTTTGTGTGTCAAAATATTTTATTTATTTTTTTTTTTGTAATTATGTATTTCTTTTCAGCAGTTAAGGTTTTTGTTAATTTATTTTTCTCTATTTAGATATCGAATGAAAATTTTTTTATCGAATGGATATATTTTTGTGTTGGCCAGACACAACCCAAAGCAAATATCAAACTGAAGTGAGATATCGAAAACAAGAGAATATCAACCCAATAAATAAAAAGATACATCCGTAGAGAACAGAAATTAAAAATAAAATTCATAAAACGAAGAAAAAAGGCAAACAAAGTGGAAAACATAATTATCCACATTCACCGAAACGCGACGTTGCTGAGTGTTGAAAGTATTGCATTATTTTGCGGTGGCACTTAAAAAAATCTCTTAAAGTGTTCCAACACGTATTACAAATGTTTGTGTCTGTCAGTCATTAGACCATTCTCCCATTTTTTGGCCAAGAAACAAAAAAAAAACCGTGTCGTGTTAGAAACAGGGATGGAAAACTGTTGTGGTTGTTCTTTTAACTATTTTTATTTAATATACTTTCACACTTTAGCTTAAGACAAAACCTAATAAATTTACATTTTCTTTCGTTTTCTAACGCTTAAATTTTTAGAATATAGGATAATATTTAGGTAAAGGTAGGGTTAGTCCTTTCCACGTTTTCCAATATGGCAACATTGTTATACAAGCAACAAGTAAAATTAGAAAAGACTGCAAAAAAACACTGCTAAATTCTAGGCATTAAATTTACCAGAGCTTTATACACTTCTTTTGTTGCTTTTGCCATTTGTTAATACCTGTGAGCATTTTGCATTTCTTCATCAAAGCGGTACATGCAACTTGAAATGCAAAAACGTAAAGACTTTGAGAACGCAAAAGCACATATAATGGACTTTTGCTTGAATGCGCCTACAATTTTATAAGCATTTAGTAAGAAACATCTTTTTTTTATACGAATATTTTTTGTGCCAGGTTAAGCCTCGATAGCATGCATGGTTTCAAAAATATAGCCTAAAATTAATTTTTTCTAATGGGAATTTTCAGTTTCTATTTTTTCGTACACTTAGAAGCGACTTTAGTAAGTAGCAAAAAGGCAAACTGGCTGAGCAGAGATCTACTCTATTCACCAGCAGCAATTCCCCTCGAGACTACCAGGGGCAAGGTTTTTAGACACTTTCTTTACAACTGATAAGCCATAATTCGAAGGATGTATCCAGGTTGCTGTTAGTTTTTATCAGTTACTGGGTATAACGAAAACACGCAAGTAGATGCGAACTTCCTTCTAATGGCCACTGTCAAAGTTGGGGAAATAGGGGAAAAGAGTAAACGGTTTTCCACCTTCTTTAATATCCTTTTTTCCCTCTTTGCCAAGAGATGTGTGAGCAGTTAGTTTGTGAGGTTGAAGTTTTAGGTCTAATGACCTGTCGGGATACATACTCCAAGTCATGAAGTCTAAATAAACGTTGAAAGAATTTAAATTGCCCATCCCTGGTTGAAATGTATCTTGAAGATAAAAAAAATATCGATATTAAGCAACGGATCTCTCTCGCTCTTTTTTCGGCTTAATATAGAAAAAAATTTTAGACCAACTATTTTATTTTGTATCCAGGCTTGCCATTTTAGCACTTTTAGTGCTAGATCTATTACAGTTTTTTCTTGTTTAGCAATAAATGCCTTTAACAAAGTGCTAAGTGCTGGTTAGCACTTTTTTTTAGCTATAAATGCTTAAATAAATGTATAAAAAATGTCATAAACTCAATTTCTCTTGCTTTTAAACATTGAATTGTGTTAGCACTATGAATAATTAACGTAAAATTATTTTTATTTTTAACATTTTCATAATAAAAATGACAAAAAATGTCTCCTAAATTTTAATTTAGCTGATATTTTATATGACAAATTGTTTAAAAAAAAATCTAGCTTTTTGTTTGTTACACGTAAAATATTTTCGCACTTTGTTTTTAAGCATTTAGCACTATAATAATATTATCTTATGGCAACACTGTTTGTATCTTTTAGTTCCTTTACACTTAAAGAAATGCATGGCACATACGTATAACAAAGATACCTATACATTCATATAAATAGTGTGTGCGTTAAGTGTTTCTCTTACACACATTATTTAGGCAAACAAAATAAACAAAAAACGTGGTTGCATTTTTTTAAATTTTACTCTGTATAATTCTCTTAACTATCAGTCGTTGTTTTTATCAAACACAAACTGTTAGGTCAAACACAAGAATATTTGGAATTTATTACAACACGTGTGATCCAACAAACGAAATGGAATTTATGAAGGAAGGGATGACTATTTAACATGAACGTGTGTCACCCATATAGACTTACAAATATTCTAAGGGTGTAGAAAAACCACCATCAAATACACCTCTAATAGTTTTGTTAAGCAGATGTTAGTTTTTGTTAGAGAACAAACAAAAATATTGGTGCGATTAAAATGTTAATATTTTGCCTATGTTTTCAACAAAAGATAAAATATTAGCTAAAAAATTTTTACATTTTTTTTTAAGTGTAAAAGGTGTCGCCCCCCCCCCCCCCCCCCCTACTACCCCAACTTTCCCTCTAATTTGTAATTCTTATAATTTTAATTAGTCAATTACTATTACTAAAAATAGTCTATAGACAGTTAAATAGTTTAAAGACATCTAAGTGTCTATTCATTCCTTTTGTACTGCCTTTATGACCTCAAAATCCTATTCAAAATAAAAATTACTGTCGATTTAAATGTGAGTACAATATTAAAGCTTGATGACCCATTGATATTTTAGATGAACGGGCATAATAAAAAATTATTAGTTGTGTTCCCATACTCAACATTGGGATTCCCTTTCCGCGCTCAAATATTGGCCAAATAAGAGCGGTTCTTAGAGATTTATTATTCTTCTTCTTGCACGAAACGGTAAATTTCCAATCAATCAGCTGTTTAGAAAAACAAACAATAACAAATTAATACGTGGCCGAGCGTTGTCATGATAAAGTATTACGATTTCATATTTGGCCGCAAATTCTAGACGTTTTTGGACCAAGGTTAACTTTAAATAATTAAGCTGAATTTATAGTACAAGTTCTCTGGCATAGCCTCGCCAGTTTTCTGAAACTGATTTAAATTTGGACCCTTTAAGTCCTACAAAAACAGATCATTGAGTACAAGTTCTCTCTCATAGCCTGGCCAGTTTTCAGTCACTCATATTAAATGGGACTTTTGAGTCCTACCAAATACGGATTAATGCCTTAGCGTCATGAATATGTGACTTTGGTGCTGATTCAGCTGGTTGGCAAAGCTTCACACACAATTGCTTTCTCTTTAAGTTATTTACTTTTATTGCAAGTAATGTTTTGGATGAATTCTGCTTCTCGTAATTGTTAGCTTAGAGTTTCTTATGATTTTAAAAGCTTTTGTTATGTTAGGCATTTGCTTAGGAATATTAAATAGGTATTTTTGTATTATAAATGGATCTGTAGAACGTTATTGGTTAACGAGCAGACTTACTGAAATGATTAATTCGGCTTCACTATCATAAACAATCTCAAATATTAAGTTTTCCAATGGCCAATTTTCGTATGTATGTTTATGTACTTTTATCAACCAGCCAGAGGTCGAATAACTAGGAAAAAAAATTTCCAGTAAAATTAATTTTTTTCGAGTATTCAACTAATCGAAGTGCATTGTTTGAGTTATTCTTTAATCGGAATCTGCAACTTTTCTCGCTTGGACGATTAATCGACTTACATTTGTTAGATTATTCGAGCAAATATTGTTCGAGTGGATACTCTGCTGGCATTTTATACAAGTTACAGTCCTATAATGTGGAAATATATTTCACGAAAAATTGCCAAAGCGCCTGTTTACTTTCGATAAGTGCCGAGTATCGGCAAAGTTTGTAAATGCTCCATAGTGTAACCAACCCTAGAAGACGGTATTGAGTGCATACCACCTAGCCATAATTCAGTCAAAATATAAGGAACCTAGCTTAAGAATACAAAGGCAGCAGAAGCCGATGGGCTGCCAGATGAACTGCTTAAGACCGTAAGCGGCATTCTGAAAAAGCGTTTGTATCAGCTTGGTTGTACAATCTGGCTAGAAAAACACATACCTGAGGATTGCAACACCCATGTTTAATGTCCTGTCTACAAAGGGGGAGACAAGACAGTATGTGCCAACTACAGAGGAATAAGTCTTCTTTCCATTGGTTACAACATATACACAGAGTATTGTGTGAAAGATCAATAATCAATGCGGTCTTAGATGTAGCAAATCTATCATCGACCGTGTATACACACTACGCCAAGTCCTGGAAATGATCCAAGAAAGACAAATCGACAAATGGCATCTGTTTTTCGACTACAAGGTCGCTTTCGAAAGCCCCATACGTTCAAAGATGTATCAAACTATGTCTAAATTTTGCATACCTGTAAAACTAACACGACTCTGCAGGATGACATTCAGTTTTAAGTACTAAATGGAATTTCAGACAAAAAGAGAGTCTTTCGTTTGATACTTTTAGCATTCTCTTAAAAAGGGGTTATACGAGAAGCAAATGCGAATATTACTTGCACTCTATACACAAAACAGCGCATGTTACTCGCTTATGCCGTTGCGAGCAGTACTTGCCAAAAGGCGAAAAACATTTTGTTAAAGGAGACTTGGGTAGACAGTGAAAGTTGAAAACTACAATTTTAAAATCGTCAAAAATTTTATCTACTTTCTTGCCAGAAACAAATCAAACAACATTAAAGTTAAGATAAAAAGGAGATAAATATTGGCCAATAGATGCTACTTTGGACTATGTAAGCAGTTTTAGAGCAAGACCAGCTGCTAACATAAAACCACTCTACACTCACTCTACAACTGGCAGCCTTTTGCTCAGTAACTGCTTGCCTTATGCCTAAAGTGTTCTTCAATCCTGTTGTAAAATTTACACTGTGGAAAGAGAACGAAAGTACTTACCATCTTGACATCTATCCCAACCCCCGCTTTGCACCTCATTTACGAATATCCTATTCCGGAACCCAACACAGTCTAATTCCCCTGGGCTCCTGAAGCGTCCTTACGCAGCTAAAACTCAGTACCTTTAAAACAGCCTTACGGCCCTATATAAATGACTGTTGATTCCTTCCTTAGACCGTTGCCCTGGTGATTGAAATAGACGGCCCGCAATATTGCAAATAATTCCCTTTGGGGGGCAGAAGAGTAGGCGATTACTAGTATAAAAGTTTTTGCGATTTTAAGTGATGTACTATGGGGACTCTTTCCAATTGCAGGCTAAGTCTTTGACCCACCAATTTACATTGCTTCACCCTCACTTTTCCATAATAATCTTTCCGAGATAAATATCTCTATGCCCTTTGTAAGCTTCATTAATTCAATATTTTCAATATTCATTATCCATATAAAAGAAATATGTAGAAGCCTTTGATTGCGGCGAAAAGATTAACAGAAACCCCTCACTGGGATGTGATATAATAAAAGGGTTGTAAATTATAAAAAGCTTTCGAAAGAACCAAATAGCTGTTTAAATTCTAAGCCCTAACGTTCATTGTCAATTAAGTGATGAGACGTCATCATTTTTTTTATTAAGAAATTTGTTTCCTTAGAGATTAAAGTGGCAATAATGCTTGTAAATTTTAAAATATCTCTTAACCTTTTACTTACTTTGTTTTTTCTCACTAAAGTTCTCTTTAAAAAACTGACACATTTCTCTTACACTTTTTAACCAAGTTATTATTATTCCACTAACGTTCTTTTTAAATTATTTTTTCATTCCTGATTCCACTCAATGGTGTAGTTATAAAAGGTGAAGGCCTTGGAGGAAAAGAAACGGGGCCAAAGTTTTTTGCTTAACAAAGGATTGGATTGTCAAACCCTATATATAAGAGAAATAGGTTAGAATTCGCCCTAAGGAATTCACCTTGAATAATAACACCATAATAACCTCCCTTTACCGAAATTATAGTACTTTTGCCAGTAAAAGAGTACTTACAAATAGTACGTAGTACAATGTTTATAAAGTAAAAAGTATGTTACTTACTTTTAAGCGATAAAAAAGAATTTATTTCAAAAAAGTGTTCCTTGTTTATTATGTCATCAAATTGTCATATGACACAACATAACTACAAAGAACAAATCTAAATTAATTTCTTTTTTTTATCATTGCTTTAGAACTTGTTTGTTTAAGTGTTTTACAATATATGCTTTAATAAGACAATTTTTGGTTTTTTTTTGTAAAGTCTGCATTTATGTTCACGTAATACATATGCATGTTTGTTGTCATAAATACATACATACATACACACATATGTACATATGTATATACATACATATATACATATAACATATCTACTTATCTACATGTATGTATTTATATGTATATTCATCAACTTGCTAATGCATTTTGTGACGTAGACTAATTGATTTCATTGTATTGCAATTAAAACAGTACAACATCTTTCATTGATAATGGGTTTTGTATATGAATTGAATTTAAGCGAATATATGTACATACATATGTACGAGTAATTTTTGTTTAATCCACAACAGATACCTACAGGTGGTGTTTTTGCTAATACCTAAACTTCCTCAACTCCTTCAGGCAGGCTGAAAATCATATAAACCTTGTGATCAAAGTGCATTTTCAAGTTATATAAGCAAATTAAGAGGCCTGCATCAAGTCCTATTTTAAGCTAATTCAAGACCCGTATGATTTTCTGATTCTTATGCTGTTGTGTGATTAAACTATTTAAGTGCTGTAATGTAGTGTAGCTGACACATTTTGTTTGATGCAATGTAGTGTTGTTAAGAATAAAAAGTGGTGTCCTGCACTGTTGTTGATGCAACTTATATACTGTACAGCACTTGTTGTTGTGTGTGCACACGTAAGGTATATGAAATGAATTGAAAGTTCAAGATGATGCCTTATTTAGTGACGTCTTGAGCTGGCCTCTAGTACAGATTTCCCCTAGACCTTACAATATGTTCCACCGGAATATGCGATCTTACCAGGCACATATCGAGCCTTTGGTGCAATACCGTAGTAATTCAAAAAATCGTGAACTGAGAAAAATGCATTTGAAGTTTTGAACCATCTTTTTGATAGTATTTTCGTTTACTAAAGTTATTTTTTTACAAGTTTTTAAATAAAAAGGAATGTTTTTAAATAAAAAAAGGCCAAAAATTATTAAAAATATGAAATATTTATTTATATTTAAGTACTTTGTATCAACCTATCAATGATGTATCGTTATTGTCACAAAACCTATGACAAACTTAAGAATTAATTCGAAATATATCGTTATAGCAAATAAACTTTTAACTATTTTTTTTCTAACAAAGTTGTAATATGAAATAATACGAACAAGTAAAAAAGAAATCAAATTATGCAGTTGTGTTTCTGTGCCTAAAACGTAGCAAAAAATAATATTGCTTTATACTTTTTTCGTAAATTGCTTTCTGTTAGTAAATTTCTTGTCATAAAGGAAATATTTCATTATTGCAAATAAATATTGTTGGAAATACCTAGAGGCAATAAAGACATTTTTAGCTGTAGAATCTGAACAGTTAGAGGTGGAATCATAATCTTTTTTCCTTAGATAGATATTTCCCCAAAGATAATTTCTGCATACCCAGCTCAAAAAATTAAAATTTTGAGTTACTACGGTATTGCACCAAAGGCTCGATATGTATGTACGACTTTATGTTATTTAAACCGTTAAACTTGATATAAACAATTTCTTTACAGAAGGGCAGCTTGTAAAGGGTGTACAAGATTGGGCACAATTAATGCAATAAGGACATTAATACAAAAATTGCTTTGCTTTTGTCCGTGTCTTTTGGCTTTCCTTTACAGGATTGTTTACGTGTTTACTAAACATGGAAAAGCTATGCATGTATGTGGTGTTGTTTTAGTTTTTCGTTGTTTGGCTTAATTTGTTTTTTTTTGTATAAAAGAAATTTAATAATTTCTTTTGTTTATATTTCGGGTGCATGAGAAAAGCTGTAATTGATTAATACAGTTAAGCAGCTAAGAATGCCAAACTTTTCTGTTCAGTAACGGTGCCTATACATATGGGCAATTCCATTGTAAATAATTTTGCTTACATTTTTACTTATAACTCAAACAATTAAAAATTTTTGTTTGAAAAAAAGGCTATAATTTCTAAGGATAATATGTTTTTAAGCGATAAACTCTAGTCATAATAATAACTTTAAAACTGTGACGGGTGTGACATTACAAATTGGAATTTAGGAGACTTTGGGATTGAAAATAGAGTTTTGTAAAATATTCTTGAAAACGGAATTAATTTTATTGATCTTTATAGTAGTTAAAAGTGTTTTTAATCGTATTAAATTTAATATTTACACAAAAAACTATTTTTGCTTAAGGAAAAACCTTTTAATAAATGTAAAGGGTGTCACATTTTTACCATAGCATAAAAATGCTATGCAATATGTGATCATTTTAAGCTCACGCGGAACAAATAAAAATATCTCTAACACCAATTTTATTTGCTAAATTAATGGGCAAACAAAGGTTTTGCTAGGATTACTTTTATTTACTTACCTCCACATTTAAAAATTCAAGCTGGCTTACAAAGTAAAAACCGAAAAAATAGGAGAAACCAAAAAAAAAAAAGGTAAAAACCCAATGTACCATTGAACCTGGCACCTTGCACTCTATGACCAGACGACAGAGGCATTAAATTTTTTAAGTTTAAATTCTTATTTATAGTAGCGTCCATGTTTGTTTTATATTTTTGTATACTTATTATCGCATACTAACAAAAACAAATGTACAAACCCGTTTAATTACCAAATTCCTTTGAAAAAAGATTGCTTTTTCTAAAGAATTTTTAAATGAGCGTTATTGTTGGCATTTTCTTTTCGCAAGCTATTAAATAATTAATTGTGGCAATTAAATTTTTAATTCAAAACAGTAAGTCTTTTGTTAATCCGTAAGCTAAAACAAATGAAGGAATATTATTTTTGTGAGGTGACAACTTTATTTCAAGAAGTTATCCTCTTCACTGGCCCTCTCATTTGTTCGAGTTGACGCCTCTGAATTGCTTTTTATGAGGCTATGCTACGCCATTGGCGTATGCCAGCAAACTAGTAACTTTTGAAGCATTAAAACAACCAGCCAAATTTATTGCAGAAGGAATCAAAAACTGGACTAATCGAATGGGTCATTTAACTTGTAGCCGCACGAGATATATGCTCTCTAGTTATCTTCTAGATTATAATTAAACTGATAACCCTATAATATTCTTCTTTTTGGTCTCTTTGCATCATTAGTCAACTAAAATAGCTTAGCTGCTTTGAAAATGTACATATAAGACCAGGTTTACATTGTTGCAGATTTGAAGTCGATAGCTGCAATAGTTTTTGCGATATAGCGTATAAAAACGACAAACTAATTTAACCCTTATTACTATGTAAAGGGTATAAAAATAATTATTCCAACGATATTTTTGCCTTATATTGCCATTTTTAGTTCTTATGCAGATAAAAAAAGGGCACTCATATATGTATTGTGGTCAGTTTTTGTTTTCTTTAAGTTAACTGCTCCTTTTTGTGTTTTTTTTTTCTTCTTTAGTACATGTGTATTTCGTTCTTGTAAAAGCCAATTAAATTAACCTCTGTTTTAGTTTTTTTAGTTTGTTTAATACCGGAAGTTAAAAGCACGATGAGCAAAATATGTGCTGTTAGTGATACTGGTGTAAGAGCAATTGTGCTCTTTTCATTTAACTAAAACACGGTAAGGGCCCTAACAACCTAGTGTAAAGGGTTGACAACATACGCAAGGCCTTTTAATTAGAAAAATAAAGTTCTGGGAAATCATTATTTAAAACTAGATATAATTTAATGAGAACTCTTTTTGAAAGGATTTGCAGTGTCCGAAAATAAGAATTCTATTTCAATTCAACTGTATTGAGTTTTCGATTAAAATTTTAAAAATTCTCAATCTTAAAAATTAATCATTATTTTTTCAGGTAAACAACCATACCTTAACTCTTTTTTATTTCTTTTAATAAAACCCATTGAAATTTCTAATAAATGTACTGTTATATTTTTGAAGCATCATGGTTCATTTGTTGTGGCCTTCGAGCTTTGAATAGTTAATGCCAATTTAAATCATTAACAATATGTAGGTGTGCACTTATTCTGCCTTATTATGCACATCTTTTCGTTTCTTGTTTTTTAGCAATTAAAATTCTATTTGCATTAGACAATGTAGATAAAATTATAAAATAATATATTAACAAAGTGTGTCCAATATTTAAAAAAAATACAAAAATTAATTTGAGGGTTAATGTACTTTTTTTAAAGCTTTATACTTAATTCTCAAATATTTTTTTAGATTTCCTAACAACTGCTGCATTCTAAATATGGCAAAAATTAAATACTCGTTGAATTAATTAGTATATATTAATTTGTATATTAGGCAAGGAGATTAAAGATAAAAGAGATAAAAATATAAATTCTAAATTTTTAAATTATTCGCTTTTTATTTTAATCATAAATCAAATGATCATCTTAATACCAGATTTTAAGGCTGTTCTTTAAAAGTAATTTTTTTCAACGATTTAGTTATTATTACTTAGGGATAGTAGGCAATCCCTACTTAATTCTTTCCTGTGCAAATATAGCAGTTAATAATTATTTTTAATATTTTTAACTCTATCGGCATTAGCTAAAAAAAGTTTTAATTAAATATCAGGCTTTTTTCGATACTAACCGAGTAGAATGCATCTTTGATTTCTACGATTTTTCTCGTCAGTATTCCTCGATCGGTTGTTAGTTTTTTTTGGCTGAAAACGTCAGCTATTTTACCGTGGTTAGTTAACACAAAGTTTTTTTTCAAACTAAGCGAACCAAAGATTTTTTTTTAATTCTTATACCAACGCCATCTAGTGTGAATGTTTCATCTATCAGATTTGTATTGAAAGGCCAGCATATTTTATGAACAATTTTTATATAGTTGTAATAACACATAAGACTCAACAAGAACAAGAATGATGCAAAACAAAAAATGATCAAAGCTTAAACATTTTACGATTACGATTATTGCGCCCATCATTAATTGATTATTTGTAGATTTTATTACTATTAATATCATATTATTTTTGCAAACAAATCATTATTTTCTTGGCAAAACAAGTTTTTAAATCATACTATTATAAATGTTATCATATACTTGATTATCGTAATGAATATACGTTAATATCAAGCAAAACTAACTTTTATATGCTTGTGCCAACCAAATATAATTACGGAGAAAAACATTATGACTGTCGTGATTATGCGCAACCAATTAATACTTTTTTATTTTAAATATTCCACTTATATTTTGAAGATAAAGCTGCCACAAAATGAATAAGAAAATAATATAGAAAGGGCCTAACTCATATATTTTATAATTACATATTTTCGTTTATTTCGATAAATCTTTTATCACAATTATTTAAAAAATATCTCGACTTTAAAAATACGAGTTAGGGCCTTTTTATAATAAGGCAACGATATGTTCTTTTTTAATGTTCACTAGCACCTATTAACAAGTGCAAAACTAAATAGAAAAAAATATAAAGTAAATAATTTTTAAAAAACATACATACGTACAAGTGCCTTTCGTTAAAGATTTTATTACCTTTTATTGTTAAACCGCACCTCAATTGATTATGGATTTCTGAAAGGGGGAAAAATACAAATTATGAAATAATAAAACAAATCAAAGACAAAAGACAATACTCATATTGTATATAACATTTTAAGAGATCTTATTTATTTGTTTAAATTATATGAAACATATAAATTTAATATTGGGTTATCTAAACAATAACTTAGACAATCTATTAAACTGCCCGTTTCTTTAGGCATTTTTGATGTTTGTGATTTTTTTTTGGTCATTTGCTTAAATAATTTTTTCACATGAAATTTTAAAAAAGGCCAGATAAAAATGTTTTAAGGTAATATTTACAATAAATTTGGTAAATTTGTAAATATATTTTTTGTTTGTTTTTTGTCTTGTTATTACCAATTTCTTATGTCCGTTAATAGTTTTTTTTTTTAAAAAGTGTTGCAAAATTATGTTTCAATTTGAGTTGAATATTTATTTTTGAATTTAAAAAAATATAAAGAGAACAATAAAATTTAAAAATATATAAATTTTAAAGCAAACCATAACAATAATTAAATAAATCTTTAATAATTTTTAAGATTTGCCCAAAGTAACAACTACCCAGCAAAAACTAATGTTTTGCCGTAAACAGGTTGGAAAGGGAATGTCAAGGTGCCTTAGTTTCACAGTGGGGCCAATTTAAAAACCAATCGTAATAAATAAATGTAACTTGTTTTAATTCTAATTAGCTTTCTTATTATTTCGAAATAGTTTTGCGAAAAAAAAACTTTTTGTGCGAGCACAGTGGGACAAATCGAACATCTCAGGAAACCGAAATAATTTAATTTTCACTCAAAAATAAATTTAAGCAAAGTTAAAAAGATATTGCAAAAAATGCTGCAATGAAAAAAGGAAATATAGGAATCTATTTTGCAAATAATCAATGAGTGATTCAAAAGTACCTTGTGTAGTAGCACCCACTGGGTGCCACCCAGGGGAGTTTTTCAACACTTGTTTGTTTTTGCTTATCTTCGTAGCAAAATTTAAAGAACAAGTAATTATTGAAGTTTGAAATAAACTGCGCTTTATTGGTGTTAATGATATTTGTATTTTTATTTATGTTTAAAAAGCGTAAAGGTTTAATTATACGTGACATAACCATAACCACAGAAAACAGCTGTTCGAACCAAACTCATAGGCAACCCTGTATTTGATTATATGTTACTTACCATTACGATATTGCCATAACCATAGCAATTTTGGTTTTTATGGTAGCGGCTATGGTTATGGCATTACATTATGGCACGTATAATTTAAGCTTTAATAAATATCTTTAGACTGCTATATGTATCACATTTAAAGAAACCGCCTGCATACTTCCTGTACATTTTTTAATTTTTAT
Source organism: Melanophora roralis (assembly GCA_963583895.1). Lineage (NCBI taxonomy): Eukaryota > Metazoa > Arthropoda > Insecta > Diptera > Rhinophoridae > Melanophora > Melanophora roralis. The sequence continues at coordinate 36,192,328 of OY757187.1, read as the reverse complement.
ACTCTTCACATAGTGATAAAGGAATATACCTGTTTGTTATTCCGGTTGTAATTTTTTTATTATCGTTTTGAGTCACAGAAAGTGTATATATTCTGAATCCTTATAGATAGGGAAGTCCATTTAGCCATGTCCGTCTGTCTGTCTGTCTGTGTGTCTGTTGAAATCAAGTTTCCGGAGTCAGTTTTAGTACTACAGACCAGGTATTGGTGTCAAACTATCAGAAATATCCCTAAAATCATCGCCATTTAAAATGAGCAAGATCGGTTTACCACGAAACTATAGATAGGCAAAATACTATGATTGCCCCAGTTTTTTAAAAACAAAATCCACACAAAAAATGTAACGAATGTTTTCTGTTTTTTTAAGATCCATAGTGTATGTGTGTTTGTGTGATTCTTGTTATACCCTAAATATAGTGATTAAATGCCCATTTGCAACCCCATTAGGTACACTCAAAAAAGTATTAATGTAAAATCTACTGGAAATGGTATTTAAAATAACTGGATATTCATTTAAAAACCCTCCAACTAGATATTCATTAAAATCAACAAAATATTTCATTCAAATTCAGCCATCAAAAAAATAACTTACATATTCGTCTAAAATCAACTAGATTTTCTGTTATTTACAGCTTAACACTAAGTATCGGAAAAAAATTAACAAAATTAAATATTACCAAAAAATAACTGACAAAATTAACTGCAACGGAAAATCAGTATTTTTGTTTATTTGAGGCTTTGAATAACCCTTCAAACCAGTTAAAAACAAATATTATATTGAAATTTAGCTGTTTTTTAATTTAAAAACAACTTTACGGACTACTTCCTAAATAACTTACAGTCAGTTACTGTAAAAATTTTTTGAGTGTATATATATTCTGGATCCTTAAAAATGGGGAAGTCGATACAATTCCTCAAAAGTTGTGAATTTTCTGTTTTAAAAACTATGATTGCTATGTACTTTAAGCCTACCACAGATATTTATAATATTTATGGTTCGAAAACAACTTCCCTAGATCAGGTGACTGCGTAAACAAAAGACCAATGTTAAGGGTTTTAAGATTTGGCACAGCCGAATATAGCGCTCTAACTTGTTTAAGCTGGATTTTACGCTAAATATTTAGTTAAGAAGTTTAAAAATAAATTAAAATGTTTAAGCCTCAATTAAATTTTATTAAATGGTATGTCAGTCAACTGGATGAGTATGTTCATTTGGCAGGCTGTATTTCCTGAAGAAAATGTGGAGACAACTGTCTACATTTAACTCCTTCTGTCGACTTGTTTGGTGCCTTTTTGGCAACATTGTCAACACCGCGTCTACATTTTTACATATATGGGAAATAACTTGTACATATATGGGAAATAACTTGTACGGGGAACAACGTCAATAGTGACTCACTATAGTTTCATTATTGACATTTCCTGCAGGGTTGTTAATGCGCCATGAACATCTTACAACACATATATAATATGCATTTACACATGCAAGCATTTTTAAAAGTTTTGCACACGTATTATAATGTATTCTCAAAATGTGTTAGTGAAAAAATTAGAGAAAATGTGAGTGTATTGGGTAAATACAAACTGCATAAATAAAAATCTGTAGTTAAATCGATCAATAACTGAAAGAGTGGCGGGCTTTTGTAGTAAAACAAAACACAAGATTTAACCGTATCCGTCTATTATTCATTCATTTACCACACGCACATTCGTACCCATTGATGTTTTCACCTTGAAAAATAAATTATTAAAGGCATTTATATATGAATGTGGCTACTGCTGTTTTAACAGACGGTTTTGCCGTGAATCACTGCTATATATTTTTTAAACTTTGTCTTGTGGCACAGCATAGATCTTGTCGCGGCAGCAAGAGCAGCAGAGCTTATAAAACTGAAGCTTTTAAAGAAAAAATATTTGTTCAAAAGCCAAATATGTACATATATCCTACATATATCGCCATTTAAAATATGTAAGAAAAATAAAGTTTATTTATTTATTTATTTAAAGTTTAGAAAATACATAAATGTATAAGCTAAATAATTTAATAGCTATAGCAAAGGAGCCTTAAGCTAAATAAAACTTAACATGAGTTAAATATTTTTTTTTTACATAGCTCTTATACATAACTAGATTAAATTAAAAAGGTTAGTCTTTTTAAGATATGTTGTTATATTATTAATGGAGTGGTAGGACGGATAGGCTAAAGAAAGAATGGGGTCAAGTGTCCCAAATATTTGTCTTCTTTGACTATTGAATTTAGTGCACTCTGATAAAATGTGGGATACGCTTAGGATGGATGTGTCGTTACATACACATATTGGGTGGGTTTCTTTTTTTAAAATGTAACTATGGGTAAGTTTTGTGTGTCCCAATCGTAGTCTCAAAAATAATATTAGATCTTTTCTACATATATCTTTTACTTGCACAGTCCACTGAGTGAAATTATTTTTGTGTGGGTTGATAGTTTTGTACCAATTGCTAGCTAAGTCCCAGGTTTCCAGGATATCTAGGCATACTTGTCTATTTATCATTTGTCTTTTGTCCGCAAAGTTTAAATTAACAGTCTTTATTAGGGGTGTTTTAATTGCCTGTCTTGCCGTGTAATCCGCGAGCTCGTTACCTTTTATAAGGGAATGTCCAGGGATCCAGATAATAATAATTTTCGGGAAGTTTTCTATCAACAAGTCCCTTATACTTCTCGCGTATATGTCATTGTTGTTGTTGTTGTTGGTTTTATTTATTTTATAAAAAGTACTAAAATTTATAAAAATCTTATTAAAGTTTAATCTACTTTCGGAAGTAGGGCTCCTAAATTATATAAGTACATATGAATGTATTTATATAAATAAAGTTACTTAGTAAGTGACTGAATGATTCATCATCGTATATCCCAAGCGCTAGCGACTTGAAGTTTGAACTGCAGATACCTGTTACAATATATATATTCACTAAGTAAGAGAGTAGTAAAAGGTTGAAAGTGGCAAAATCGGCAAATAGCTATTTATATACTATAAACAACAAAAAAAACAAATTTTAAAGTATCGCATTTAACTTAAAAAAATAACGCACCCGTTAGTTTTGGGCTTTAAGAGGTGTTGACCCACTCGTCTTGTGCACAGAAAAAACTGAGTTGTAGAATCAGTAACAAATTTCAGAGAATCAGTAAATATTTTGTCTGGCTGAGGACCTACAACGAAAGTTGTAAATTTAGACAAACAATTTTGCAAGAATTTTAGCTTCTGTTAAAAAATTTTGCTGAGCTGGTTAAATATTTTATTTGTCTAGGCGAAAATTTTGTTTGATTTAAAAATCAAATAAAAATATTATTAGAGACTATTAAATAAATTGACTAAAAAAATAAATTATTTTGAACAAGAATTTGTTTGAAAAATTTTTTTTGTAGTTTTTTGTGTGTGTATCGCTAGTTGGAGCCCGGTTGCAGCCAACCAACCTCTAATTTTGTTTACGGCCTCGTTGACATGCAACTCTACTTTCCTAATGTGGCTTCCTGTTGCAATTACAGCAATGTCATCCGCGAATCTGACTATGGTGCATTCATGTGGGATATCGAGCGTCAAAACATCATCATACATGATATTCCAAAGTAATTGGCCCAGTACTGACCCTTGTCGAACTACTGTTGATGCAGTGTGTATCCTCTGGCCAACCTCAGTATTATATAACAGCTCTCTATCCGAAAAATAATCAGCGATAATGTCCGCCAGGTAGGATGACACTCCTAGGTTCACCAGTTTAGCCATTATTTCGTCCCATTGTGCTGAATTAAATTAATTTGTAATATCCAAGGGGACTAGTGCGTAATACTTTCTTTCCATATCTTTTCGCCAGCGATGCAACAAGTTTAATTGCGTCCACCGTAGACCTTGCTTTAAGAAAGCCGAACTGCCGGTCGGATAAGCAATTTCTTTCCTCCACCGCTGGGAAAAGTTTGTCGTATATTATCCTCTCCAATATTTTCACCATCGAATCGAGTAGGTAAATGATGGATCTCCCAAACATTTATTGGGCTTTGGTATAAGTACCAGCCCCTGCCTCTTCCAGGGGCCTGGGAATGTGCAGTGGTTGAAGATATCTACAAAGACGTCAGTCGCTCTAAGCATCGCCAACTTTAATGCCTAGTTTGGTATGTAGTCCTCTCCGGGAGCTTCGCCGTCTCCGACGTCCTTGACAATGCCAATTATCTCCTCTGCTGTGACTCTTTTAATGTCGCATGGTCGACTTTCCCGATTTGTAGGCCTTCTATATTGCAGGTGCTGGGGAAATAATGTTGAGACAATTTGATGAAGTAATAAAGGTCAACAAGGTTCGGAGACGGTAATACATATATTACGATATGTCGAAAAATGTTGTGGGATAATACAAAATCTCATCATGTAAAAGCATAATGTATTGGGTAGGAGAGAATACGGATGCAAAATTTGACAAGTGTTCGGTAAATGTTTATTTTCTAAACCATTTTAGAAACTTGTGTATTCTCATCACATCAGAGGTGTGAAAGATTGGCAGCACTTACAGCATCTAATGAAGGTGGCTACACTTAATTAAACAATACACAATCAAAGCAGATTTTTTTCATGTTGTTTTTGTTAATATTGTAGAACCTTAACCATATGGCGTTACCCCAAAAGGAAACTGGCAAGAAACAACCGATTTTGATTTTACCAACCTCATCCGTGTAAACATGAAAAATAGTTAAAACAGATTTTTATTCTCTTTTTTTAAACACGGAGAGAATTTCATAATATTTTGATTCTACAAAATCTAATTCCTTTGTATTACCGTGTAAAGGTACCTTTAAGACGTGTCATCACTACTCTAGTTCTCCATGGGTTGTTGTCCGTTGAAAACTTTTTCGCTTGCTCCTGCCTTTAGCAATTTAAAAGCTTTTCGTGCCATCCGATATTTTGTTTGTCTGTTCTCAAAATCCGGTCTGGACATGCCCCGTTGGCTTCTTCTTCGCGCCTTAAGATATGCACTGCGGAGCTTTCCAATTTCCTCGGTCCACCAGTAGTTAGATAGTCAGGTTTTATTTGTTCTTCTAGGCATGGAGGCGTCACATGCTGTGGACTGAGGGGACTTATATAATTTATACTTTAGGGTTTTATTACTTATTGTAAGTTCGCAAAAACAAAGATTCAAAAATAAAAATATGCAAAAATATTTTTTTTTGGATAACGAGTCTTGAAATATACATACATATATTAAGGACTATTAACCCAGATTAAGTTTGGCATGTACATAGGTAGGTTGTCACACATTTTTGGTCCTTTTTGCATATTTGAGGTTATGAGTCTAGAAATATAAATATAGTTTTATTGAGCCCGATTGTGGCTAAAAGTCAACCAAGTATACAATGAGAACTTATTTCTTTTTTCGGTAATTTTTTTTTAATTTTTAATCTAGAGGCATAAAAATGATGTGAATAAAAGTGAAATTTCTTTATATTTATGGAACACATTACTATTGATACATTGGAGACTCTGAATTACGATTGTGTAGAAAATTTTACTAATTTTTATGTTCATAGTACACCTGTGCACTTAGTACTTTGTTTAAGTTAATATTTACAATTGCGCTTAAGTAGAAACACGTTAAATAATTGATGATTATAAAAAAATAAAAATATACAGACATACATATAATAATTTTTTAAAAAAAATATTCATATATTAGATGTAATAAATCTGTAGAGATTAATAAACTTTTAATGTTTAAACAATGCAATGCGACAAAAAATTGGATAATGCTCCCGCTCTTTTTTTAATGGTCAACTTAGTGGTAAATTTACACATTAATGCGTTTTATACAATTGTAAATATTTATTATATTGTATACATTTAACAAGGTTTATTTTTCTTTATAACTACAATAATTATATGGAATTAAAAACAAAAACATAACTTAATTAGATGTCGTCGTAAAAAATTAATTTCAACTGGGCATGCGCGCGATTCATAAAAATGTCTCACGATTTACTAATTATAGAGCTGTGAACAGAAAATTTTTAAGAAAAATAAAACAAACCACAAAACCTTAATTTTTTAAAGAAAAAAAATATTCTTTCTTGATGTGTTAACATTTATCTTTAATTATAATGTACTCTTGATGTAAAACAATAATGTTTTTGAGAAAAAAGCCGAAAACAAATTGAATTCAAGAAAACAAAATATAATAAAAAGAAACCATATTTAAATTAACTCAAGGGCAAGTTCACTGTTGTCGTTTGTCACATTTGAAAAATAAAAAAAAAACAAATAAATTTTTTTAAAAAAAATTTTACTGTGCAAAATATGTACGTATGTACTTATGTATGTATGAATGTACATACATATGTTAACAAACAAATTGTTGTATTTTAAAACATAACCTACAAAATATATTAACAGAACCTAGTGGACGCACCGCAAAAGATAAATGCTGGGAATTGTTTCCAAAATACTATGTACATATCTACACTTGTATATAAAAATGTATAACTATGTAAACATGTACGTATTTCTAAAATATATGCCGCAAAAATCATAACAATTGTTTATTTGTTTTGTTCCGAATTCAGTTCATACCACATAAATGCACAGTGGGATATATTAGACTGGGCTTAAATGGTTTTTTTATATATCTTTTGAATTCCTTGTCACAAATTTTGCTGTTAAAAATTTGCTTTACCATTAAAAAAAAAAAAATAACCTAATACAAGAATAATTTCACCATTTTTTCTAAATGACTTAGCCTTTTATAGTCCTGAATTTGTTATACTTATGATTTATTTATTTAAATTTTTTTAGCCACCCATACACGTAGTAGAAGCTTAAAATAATAATTATTTCTTAGTAAAAAATTTTATATTAATAAATAATTTTTAATTTTATGACAAAAGTAAAAAATCAATATATAATAATTATTACTTTTTGGGGTAAATATAAATATATATTTTTTTAAATATTATTACGGTCCCTGGTTTTAAATATTTGTACTTTTTCTCGTTAAGATAAGGTCCTACCACAAACTGTAATGAAAAAAATGCAAAAAGTTTAAAAAATGTGTAAAAAGTGCTCTTTTGTAAATTGAGGTAAATTTTTTTAGGAACATACATATATCAAGTGACACTTGTAAATTTGAAATCTTTAGTTTTGCGCATTTGATCTGTACGGCTATGGCTAAGCTAACAATTACAAATGTACTTTATCCTCCCAAATAAATGGACCTAATGTGGCATGACGAGTGTATTGCTCACAATAGAATTTTCCATACATATATATAGAAAATTTTTATATACAAAAAAATTGATATTGGGTTGAAATTTGCCAAAATTCAATTAAAAATTTTTAAAATTTTAGAAGAAAATTTTAAAGTTAAATAACAAGTTGCTGAAATCGGATAAGAAAGTTTAGAAACTGAAGTAGGAATTTCTAAAATAAAATAGGAAATTTTTGAAGTTTAGTTAGAAGTCTCTGAAACACAGTTAGAAAGATCTGATAGAAATTGTGTAGTTCATAAATATTTAAAACAGAAAACGTTGAATAATATAATAATAATATTTATATCAAAAAGCAAACATTTTAAAAGTGTATTTTGCCTATGTCGGACTAAGCATTGATACAAACAATATTTCTAATTTGAAGCTACGCTATTCATGATAAGTTGACGTATTACATTAATTTTCCATAATTGATTCAATTTAGATTTGGACAACAAAATTTAAAATTAATCGAAATCTTTGAAAAGACAGCATACATTGAAGGTAAGTACATACATCCCAGCAAAAAATAATCGAGATTTTGTAAGCAGTGCATACTTTTTATAGTATCCTAATGCGCTTCGCAGCAAGCACTTATCTATTCCCTGAATAAATGCAATAGTGTATGGCAGTAAATGTAAAACTTTTACTCTTTTACACACTCGGTTACTGAAGTGCATACTAAAAAGCACTACTGTAAGGCAGTGAGTAAAAAAACATTAATTTTTCATCAAGTATCGAACATAATAACACGGCAAAACATTTATTTCGATGACATAATAAATTTCAACAACTAAAGAAGCACCAACGTTACATGAATTAACTGCATATTTATAGAACACGAAATGCAACTAAGTGGGACATCGCGAACAAATATCATGCAATACGTAAGCAGATTTGTAAGCTTTGTCATCTTGATATTCTTTTGCAAACCTTCCTACGGCGAAACAGCAGTTTTTGCTGGGATATGTTTAAAATTTGTTTAGTGTCGCACACTTGTGTTTAAGATATTTACTTTGTTTTCTTTAACTAACTTTTTCCTAGTAAAACCCACTGTAGCTAATATTCAATGTTAAATATATACATATGTAATAACAAAGTCCCTTGAAGTCAACGAACGTTTGAAGTTTAATCTATTTTTTATGATATTTGCACATTGTCAACTATTACCAAAAGTTTGACAAAAAACAACAAAACAATTTTTCTAAATAATTGTAAAAACTCTAAAGCGCACATTTTTACTCTTGACCAAATTGGAAGATATTTTTTTTTCTTATTAAAAAGTATTGTTTTTAAAATGTAAATATTGGTAACAACGAAAACACATACATTCATATGCATAAACATACATTTATTTATTATGTGTGTGTTTCAATATCAAAAACTATTTATTGTCTAAAATTTATTTTACTACCTAAACAACATTTACGTAGTTTTTTTTTTCTTAAAAATTTCAGTTCAATGCAAACCGTTTATCATCTCCAACTGCTTTACGAGTATAAATTTCGATGTTTTTGTATGCAATTTAGGCCTACAAAAGTGTTAACTGTAAATTCAAACACCCATTTCACGTTAAATTGCTTAATATCTTTAACTACAATATTTTTTGCTTCTTTAATTTTAATATTACTACTTTAGGTGTTTGAAAAAAAACGTTTAAGTATTGCCAGTAGTAGCCTTTGCAATTTGTCGTCGTAAGTATGTGACGTGTGTGCAGACATGTTAGTTAATCCTGACTTTTGTCAGTTGCCTCTTTTTTGGTTTGTTAGCAGACAATTAACCCTTAAACAGTAATGTGGTTTACGTAGCTTTATAAAATTAAATTTGGTTGATTTATCTTTTTAAATATTTAAAAGTATGGTTATGCATCAAAGTAAGCCATGCAGGAATTTTGTGTGAGATAAGTGAAATATCTTAAGTGAAAAGTTAGACAGAGTTAAGTTAAACTGTATGGTTTTCAGGACCCTACATAGACCCTTTGGGTCTCTAGTGTTCCAGACAAAAAACCCCTCAACCTGGTGATTTCACTTAAACCAATTCGAAATAATGAACTTAAGAGTTCTCTATACTGTCTTGGCAAATGACAGCGGCATTGTTTTACAAATTCCTATTAATTTCTTTAGGCTGTGGAAAAAAAGACCCTTAGCAGTTTGCCCAGAGCGCACTAGGTATTGGAGAGCTACGCAGAATGTGCTCAGCAGTCTTTTTTTCTTCCGGTACACCATTGAACCTGCAATTAATGTTAACCAGTCGCCTTGTTATTTTGACATGAATCCCCACTAGGATTATACAATTACTTTCCGGAAAGATAGAAGAAATTTCGTCGCCTCTGGCCGATTAGATTCCTACATCATCCTAGAGATTCTACACTAAGTGAGAGGCAACAAAGGTCGCCTCTGTACCTTCACAGAGTCTACATACTCCTATGCAACAAATAAAAACATTTACACATTTAAAACGTAGTAAATGCAAATCCTCAGTTTGGCGAGCTTGGTGACCGTTTTCTTTTTATGGGCCTCAAAATTTTTAAAAAACGGTGGACCCCTTAAAAAGTGGTGTCAACAGTTTTTGTTCAAAAGCTGATTCAGATTTAGTTATAACCAAATAAATATTTTTACGTTTTATGAAAAAGTTGTTTTTCCTAAACATTTTTATTTTCCAAAAAAAAAAACAAAAAAAAATTTTAAATAACTTACAGAGAATTCAAAACTTTTTCTAGAAATATTCAGAAATAAATCTAAGGAATTTTTATTCACACATTAAAGAATCTGAATGTATCTAGACCCTCTAACGAGCTCCTAAAAACTGGCAACGTCGCGACGAACATTAACCGTTAACCCCTAAGGGTTCATTTATACGTGGCATTACCATATCAGCAAAAACTGCAGCTTCTGCGTAGGTAGGTTTGTAAGGGAATATCAAGACAGCAAAGCTTAAAAACCTGCTTACGTATGGCATGATATTTGTTCGCGATGTCCCACTTAGTTGCATTTCATGTTAAGTGCTTATTTCGGCGCTATGAATAGCCAGTTAATTCATGTAATTTTAGCGCTTCTTTAGTTGTCTAAATTTATTGCGTCATCGAAATAAATGCTTTTCCGTGTTATTATGTTCGTTACTTGACGAAAAACGAATGTTTTTTTACTCACTGTCTTTCAGTAGTGCTTCCTAGTATGCACTTGAGTAAGTGAGTGTGTATAACAGTAAAAATTTTACATTTACTGCCATACACTATTTCATTTATTAAGGGAATAGATAAGTGTTTGCTGCGAAGCGCATTAGTATACTAAAAAAAGTACGTACTGCTTACAAAATCTTCATTATTGTTTGCTGGAACAGTAAACAGCTGTTCTAAGCAAACTTATGGGCAACACTGTATTTGATTTTAGGTGACTTACCATTACGCCATAACCATAACATTAGAAACCAATTAAGTTTTGATTTTTATGGCGAAGGTTATGGTAATGGCGTTATGGTAAGTCACGTATAATTGAACCTTAAATAAATTTTTCCGTAGACTTGTTGTAACGAAAAACGTTTTACATTTGCGATTTTTGAAAATGAGCTTAATTTTTTTTTTCACTGAGGGTTAAATTATTGCTAAATTGTTTACATTTTGCTTAAACAGTTTTAATAATGTTTTTCAAACATATCTGCATAATGACATTGATTTGAAAATTAGTTTTTGCGATTTGCTATTTGCATTTATTTATCATTTGTATGTACTTTTGATTTTTCAATACCTTCTTTGTTTTATAAATTCAATGTGTAGATATTAATTGTACTTTAAGCTAAATAGATATATACATGCCAATGTTTATTATTATTTTAAGCGCGTGTGTTATGGTTTTACATCATGATCATTATGATAATGGTCTTGAAGTCAACTGTCTGTATGTACGAACTTAATCATAAAATCATATTTAATTCAATTTATTTGTGTCTTCATTGAGATAAAAGTCCTTGTCATATATTTGATATTATATATAATATACCTATATTATTTTTTCTCGCTTTATGGGCATGAAGCTATTAGAGTCGCTCTTATCAACAAAATCAGGATGATGGGTTCCACTTTTTGATCTCCTTTTTTAATAATTTTTTTTCAGTGTGGTATAAAATCATCTCTCCAGGCCGGCACTTGTAATATTGATTTTCTTCAGATTTAAATCTCAGGGTCCGACCTAAGTCGAATTCAAATTTAAAGATCAATTGGAAAAATACAGGTAGAAAAAATTTTAAAAATACCTATTTCATGATCTTGTTTAAGATAATAAAAAAATTATGGAAAAATTATTTCTAATAAAATTTTGAACAAAACTTATTTTACATAAATTAAAAAAATATTTTTCGAAACCATTAAATTCAAAAACCTAGATATATATGACATATTCGCTATAGAGCAATTTTTTTCTAAAAATTCTTAATTTATAATCTGCGGTTTAAGACTAATTGCGTAAAGCATGTTTGACTTATAATCTCGATGCTGAGAAATCTTCAAAAGCTTTGATGATATATTTAAGTTACTTTCCTTTTCCGTATCCAATAAATTTAACAAATAAATCGAGTGTTATGCTATTGCGGTTAATTAAAAAATTAACAATTTTCTACGTTCTATTGATAAAATTAAACCAAGATTTTTTCCCCAATATTGACACTAAAATATGATCATCATTTTTGTTTAAACATAAAACACTTTTGTTCTGTTTTCAATATTTTTACAGTAATCGAAGGTCAAATAAGAGGTGCGTTGTTTTTTATAACAATAAAATACATTTTTTCATAGTTACTAAAAACAACATTAACTAACGAACACCTTCAACTAAATGAAGAAGATTCTATTGCTGCTTCGTAAATTCATTGATAAAAATGATAATATTGATCATTCCAGCCGTTAACAACTTACGATAAAGGCTTAATAGTCAAACCCCAAGCGTGTACAAGTGATTCCTTAGACAAACATATAGACGTATCTAAACAAAGTTTGATAATATAATGTTCGCACAAAACTACGCGTTTTGCTAAAACAAATTTGTTAAATGTTATTATTTTTTTAATTTTTTTTTAAATATTTGCACAACTATTCAAATATAGAAACAACAGTAACGGTTGAATGAGTTTTTCTTGGTGTTTAAAAATAATTATATAAAAAATTTAGATTTCTGAACAGACAGAGAGAAAGAAATCAGGGAAATTTGGTTGTATTGCGTTTTTTTAAGGGCGTTCAAAACGCGAACACGGAATAGTGGGAAAAAAGTTGATGCGCAATTAAAGTTTTATCGATAATCGAAATTAATTTCGATAATATTTCGTTAAGAGAGCGTTAAATTAAAAAGTTCTAGTGCCCTTCAAAATTTTGTTTTACGGCTCTTCCTTAATTAAATTTTGAAAATACAAGAAGTAAAGCAGATATATTCGGTTAAGTCCGACCATATTATGCCCCACACAACAAATCGTTTTTTACGCCAATTAAAATTCTATTTGCAGTTTTTGCGGTTCAGTGTTATTTTCGGAAAGGTCTCATATGTAGGGTGACTGATGTACTGATTAATAATGTATGTACTGAAATGTACTGATTTTTAATTGGACTAATTTCTTAACATATCTTGATATTAAAGTTATAGAACAACTAAGTGGTTAGATATTTTTACAGCAGCAGAAGAAGTAAACTGAAATAATATTTCTACATTCTATTGGACGTTTAACACATTAAGGGGGATTTCATGTCAAGTGACCCAACTTTTTTTTTCGATTGGAAAGAAATTTGGACCAAAGTAAGTTCTTGCAGAGAGTAGCATAGACACAATTTTTTAACACGATCGGTCAAGAACTCTCTGAGCTAGAGGGGTTCAAAATTTGACGTTTTCGGCAAATAGGTGTTTTTTCTCATACATGTAGTTTGTTACCTTTTGCTTTTAACAAATTCGTCCCAAATACTTTCGATAGCTTTTTCTTCAATCTTCCAGAAAAAAATATTTTTAAAATTAAAAAAATTTTTTTTTTATTTTTTTTAAAAAATAATTAGAAAAAATTTTTTTTTCCAAATATGCCCCTTTTTTTTTTTTTTTTTTTGCTCAAAAGAAAGCTTAGGTCTTTTGCTTGAAGAACTTGGTGGTCGCTTAGTGGGATGCGAGTGGGATATCTATAAAAATAAATGTTTTGTAACTCAAGGCAGAGGTTTTCCAAGTTTCGCGTATATTCTGTTTGACTTTTATGCTATTTATGTCAAATTTTCTCTTAAGCTAAAAAAAAAATTATTTTATGCTAAGAAACAAAATAATTTAACCTTTCCGACGGTATGCAAGTACCAAATAAAGTCTCATACACTCGACACTGCATTACCAACAAAATTGTAGGCCTCTGGAATAAAATCACTTTTATATGGCAATGTCTGAACACATTTTGTTCAGACATTGCCGCATCCCACTAAGCGACCTCCAAGTTCTTCAAGCAAAAGACCTAAGCTTTCTTTTGAGCAAAAAAAAAAAAATGGGCATATTTGGAAAAAAATAATTTTTTCTAATTATTTATTTAAAAAAAATAATAAAAAAATTTTTTTTAATTTTAAAAATATTTTTTTCTGGAAGATTGAAGAAAAAGCTATCGAAAGTATTTGGGACGAATTTGTTAAAAGCAAAAAGTAACAAACTACATGTATGAGAAAAAACACCTATTTGCCGAAAACGTCAAATTTTGAACCCCTCTAGCTCAGAGAGTTCTTGACCGATCGTGTCAAAAAATTGTGTCTATGCTACTCTCTGCAAGAACTTACTTTGGTCCAAATTTCTTTCCAATCGAAAGACATCGGTTTTAAAAGTTGGGTCACTTGACATGAAATCCCCCTAAATGTATTTAAAAGCCGAAAACAATTAAAAGGCAACAACATGTTATAGTTTGAAACAATTTATTGTTTAAATGATTTGCAAAAAAAAGAAAAAACTTAAATGCAATCCAAAAGTAACATCAAATTAAATGTCAAATTAAAATAATTATTATAAAATAAATAAATTTCAAAAAATAGTTTAATTTTTCGTTCAAAAATTATTGTAATTTTTTTATTTTTATATTTATATTTTATTTATTGTAACTACACATTTTTTTGTGACATGTCTTACTAAAAAAATAAACTTATCAAAAAGCGTACTGATTTCGGGCTAGAAAAACATGAGCATCCTACTTACATGGAAACCTCGGTACATTGCTGACCGATAGTGGGGAAACTTTGTTAAACTATTTCCTTTTTATATATAACCAGCTAAGCCCCGATATGCTTCGCTACCCCAATCATAGTAATATTATCAAAATATGTAAACAGAAGCATTTATATATTTTTAAATTTACTGGTTGCCCCACATAAGTTGTAACAAATTATAAGTCAGCACTACTATTAAATTAACATATAAAAATTGGGAATTTACCAGGTTTATAGTTTTGAAGATATTCAAAGGCTTTAGTTAGCAAAAATTTTTTTACAAACTTCTAAAAAGTACCAAAATATAATTCTAGCCCTAAGGGGTACTAAAGGGTACTTAGGGCCAAAATTTAAAAAATGTACCAAAAACATATTAACATACTTTGGTAACCTGACGAATAGAATTTAAATAATTTTACTTTCTTTTCGGGTTTTTTTAGTTACAAAAAGTACTAAAACATAATTTTAACCCTTTTTCCCCGTAATAATTAAAAAAGGACCCGAAAACCTACTCATATTTTAAAGTCTGTCGCACGCAATTTGAGTTATGTTCCTATCAAAATATATTTTTAACCCTTTTTCCCCCTTTGGGTCTAAAATTGAAAAAAGCTCGAAAAACGTAATCATATAATTTTGAGACGTATCGAACGCAATTTGAAAATTGTTTCTATCTATCTTAGTTTAAAAGAAACAAAAAGTACCAAAATATGATTTTAACCCATTTTACCCCTTTCGGTCTAAAATTAAAAAAACAAACATCTTATTGCTGTCTGTTAATTTCTTAAGAAAAACGCAAAACTTTTTAAATTTTGTTTCTATCTTATATCCTTCAGAAGATAGTAGGTTACAGATTTTTCCTTTTGCCCCTTTTTATCCCTTTACGGGCCGAATTTTCAAAAAACGATCTGTTTTTTAACAAACATGGAAAGCTTAACACGTGTTATAAATTTCATGTATTTATCTCTACGCGTTTGATCAATATGGCTTTGGTTAATTTTGTTAGGCCTGACCCTCCCACACAAATGGGTGAATTGTGGGCGTGGCAGCAATAATTTCCTATTGTTCCTTCAAGACTGAAAGTAACTTCCTGTAAAAATTTCAAAAAAATCGATCCACTGGTGTGCCCAGCTATAATACAAAGATACATACATACATACATACATACATACATACATACATACATACATACATACATACATACATACATACATAGATACATACATACATACATACATACATACATACATACATACATACATACATACATACATACATACATACATACATACATACATACATACATACATACATACATACATACATACATACATACATACATACATACATACATACATACATACATACATACATACATACATACATACATACATACATACATACATACATACATACATACATACATACATACATACATACATACATACATACATACATACATACATACATACATACATACATACATACATACATACATACATACATACATACATACATACATACATACATACATACATACATACATACATACATACATACATACATACATACATACATACATACATACATACATAAAACCCTTTTTTATATAATAGATTTAACTAAGTTAAGCTTCGTATGAGGGTTATCAAATTTCCGACTTAGCCCTTTTATGAGAGGAAGGATCCATAGATGATATATAATGAACCGCTCAAAATGAAGTTCAATAATCTTCTAAACAGACGGCTGGACTAAGTTGGTAGGGCTTAGAAAAAGGTGGGCCTTAGAATTTTATTTTTAGGTGTTATCAAAAACTACACAAACGCCTAATACCCACTCGTATGTAGTGTGAATATAAAATCTACACAATTGGCCCATAATTTACCATAGCTCCAAGTTTTACACCCTTGAGAAACACAAAAGATTTTGTAAGTTTTACCAGGAATGTTTGATACCGCAAAAAAGTTATGATAAAATAGTTTTAATATAATTGAAGCTATCATAACATCTTTGTGATGAACACTTATTTGGTACAAGAAACATATTATTTGGTCATAGCAAACATATTGCCAATATGTTTATTCTTTGCGTGGTTGCATCAAGGATGGCCAAAGGTTCCATTGCGGTTGTGCTATTTGACAAGAGAGAACTGTACTTCAAGAAAAGTTGAGTGAGCAAGAAAAAAATATCAAGTTATTTTCCAGGTTATAATTTTTCTAATCAAATTTTTAACTTTTTTTGATTAGTACCTTTTTTATCAATTTTAAAATTTTACATATTTTTTCGTGAAATTATTTCCCACGGCTAAAAAAGTCATAATGGCCAAAATAATAAATAAGTATTTTATTGCTTTAAGCATATGGGAAAATCAAACCCTTAGTAAACGTTTTGTAGCCGCCGATATGGAAAGTCAAAATTTTTTCGTTTATATTTTAATCTGAATTGCATAAAACTGCATTTAATTAGTATAAAAAAAACATTTTTCAGTTTTACTTTAGTTTAAATTTTAATTTCTTTGTTACAAAATTTTAAAAATTTAAAGACAGATTAGATATTGGGGACCTTCAAAAGTCTCAAATTATCGTAAACTGGAAACGAAAAACAAAAAAATTAAATTTTTAAATTATCATTAAATTAAATAATATTTAAGTCAATCATGGAGGTCCAATTAAATATTAGGCAAACTAATCTTTTTAAATATGAAGGGGTTTTTGTTTTAATTCATTAAATATTTTTTTGTCATTATTTGTGTACCACATAACTTTTTCCCACTGAAGGTCATATTAGTTATAATATAATATGAATTTAATGTTATTAAAAACATATTGAAAACCCATGTAAATGTGTTTTCGATACATATTTCTTAACGTTCACATATGCATATGCATGTGCATATTTGTCCATTCATACATAATTAAAAGTTGATTCCAAAACAAATCAAAAAAATACCTTTCTAAACCTGTAAAATTTGTAAAAACTTATTTCTAATATTAATAATTCAAAATATTTTTTAATGCTGGTAGCTGCTGTTATCGATGATTGTTTAAATTAACACTTTAATTGTTGATCAATTGCCAAATATAAATAACAGTAGCAACAACAACATTAAAACAACATGCTGTTAATTTAGTTCAAACATACTAACAAATGTTTAATGAACATCCAACGCACCTCCATTTAAAAGACCCTGCAGTTCTGACCGCTAAGCCCAAACCACAAAAAAAATGTGGTACATATTAGCAAAAATCCCAAAGCAGCATGGAAACAATAAATCACAAAGCAGTGTCAAACGTAAGGTAAATGTGGAACTAGTGCCCTAAATGCTTACAATTAACCCTACCACGTATGTAGTGCACGCATATTTCAACAATGCCCAAATTGCCCCCTGGAATTGATTTTTTTCATATTCACAATGGGGCCTCCCACGGGTACCAACGAAACCTAAAAAAACAAGTAAGGGCTGTGCCGAGCTATTTTGTACTGCAAATGTTTTTTGCCGGATTTGGGTCCATAGAAATCCTAGTTTTTGAAATAGAAAACCTTACAAAATTTTAACGTTCGTATGTATAATAGAAATACCATGTAGAAGGTTTAAGGTCGAGAGTTTTCGACATTATTCGTATTAAAAGTTTAATAATAGTTGTTAATTTGAATGGGAGGTTCCAGTCCCCCTGCTTCTCTCCAACTTTTTTCAAAAATATATGAAATATTTGATCAATACTTTTTGCAGAACATTCGAAGTCGATAGCGGTTATAGTTTCCCAGATATAGCGCATCAAAGGTTTTATAAGAATTGTTCCTTTATATGGGTGGTTCCCCTCCCCCTGCTTCTATCCAAATAATTTTTTTTTAAATGTAAGCACTGTTTCCCGATATCTTTTTGTAGAGCATTCGAAGTCGATAGCTGTTATAGTTTCCTAGATATAGCGTATCAAAATTTCATAAAAATTGTTAATTTATATGGGAGCTACCCCTTCCCCTGCTACTACACAAAAAATTTTTTTTACAAAATTTAGGTCTTATTGTCCAATTACTTTTTGAAGAACATTCGCAGTCGATAGCTTTTATAGTTTCTAAGATTCAGGGCATGTAACATTTTACAAAATGTGTGCAATTCTAGGGGAAATACCACTTGCCCTGATTCTATCTGAAAAATTTTTTCCCTTATTTAGGTCCCTACTTTCAAAGTATCCGTACCAAGTTCTGTGGCAGAGTGACTATATTTACTGAGATATATAGGAATATATGCACGGATTTTTCGGTTCATCTCGGTTTTTGCTTATATCTCGGTCAATAGCGAACCGACTTGTTGATTTTAAATAGCGATTGTCTTCAGGATATTTATAATAGTTTGATACCAATAACTGGTCCATGTTACTTTATTTGACTCCGAAAACTTGATTTTAACAGACGGGCATGGCTATATCGATTTCCCTATCCACAAGGATCCAGAATATATATACTTTATGGGGTCTCAAATGGATAATATAGAAATTACAAACAGAATGACAAACTGATATATACCCTTATCATTATGTGAAGGGTATAATAAATCAAGGCGCACAAGAGGAATAATCAGTAACAAGCTTGCTTTAAAAAAGCAGGTACATGTGTTTTTTTAATAATTCACATAGGGAAAATCATTAATAAGTAAAATCTTATAAAGTATTTGTTCTTAATTGGCACCAGATCTCAAAGATAAGCAGGGCAGCACAAAAAAGAAAAAAGGTTAAAAAACAAAATATTATATACATATATCTTTTTTTGAAGAATTTGTAAATAAGCATCACTGTTGACATACATATATTTTTGAAATACAAATAAACATTTAATTGAAACAATTAAATTTTTAATAAAACCGTCCTTTTTTAATCAATGCTTTTATTGTTAAACATTTGGAAATACTTATTTGTAAAGAGCAGTTTTCTTATTGTACCTAAAATATTCTATTAAAAGCTGTTGGGTATTCAAAATATTAATCAATGCATAAGAAAAAACCTCCGATTTTCCATGAGGCACAGTCAGGGCTGTCAGTTAAAGCGATTTTACGCCAAAAATGGGGATTTTTTGGTGTTCCTGGCGATGTAAATTTAGGTTTGGCGATATTGTTGGCGATTTTTTAAACAAATAGCAAAGTTTTTGCTGTTTTAACTTAATTGCAGTGTATGATTTTTTTTATTATCATTTTTTTTTTATAATGACAATCGTATTATGTATATTTAGCGAGTTCCATATTTAACATTAAACATCGAAAAAGACTTTCTTACGCGCTTGTAATTTAAAATCATCCTTTTTAAGAATTGCCACATTTATAGAAGTTGTTTAAAGGAATTATCAATAGACCTAAACCAAGTTCTTTATTATTCCTGAATATTATCTGTTTAGTTTAATGATCTCAGTAAACATGTTGAAACTTTTTAAAAAGGTAAAAAATATTCAAAAAAATTTTTTAATCCATAAAAATTTTAAATTATTTCAATAAAAAAGGTGCCCCGGTAGATCAGTGGTAAGTGCACGAGTCTACCAGTCTGGGGGTTGTGGGTTCGATTCCCTCCAGAGACCCTGGTAAGTTGCTTCATTTTCCTTTCCTTCTTTCTTATCCTTCTCTAAATTTCTTCTTTCCTTCTATCTCAACCTCTCCAGGTAACACAAAGGGACCGAATTAAGCGAGCTGTATCATTTTTTTCAACGGCTGCCTGTTCTACCTAACCTAACCTAACCTATTTTTCGTTGAACTTATTGTTCTAAGACAAATTTATGCTTTATTAGTTTGGCTTTAGCTAATATTTTTTATTTCTTTTAACTAACTTAGAAGCAATCAAGGCATATTAATACAGGTTATATTAAAACCTCTGGTGGTTGTTAATATTTTAATAAAGTAAATGTCATATCTATTAATTTTGTATCAAGTTTAATTAATTTTTTTGACGTATGCTTTCTCAAATACAAAAAGGAAATGCAGAGTGCGAATTTTTTAAATTTGCCTTGATAATGCCTGTATTAATTTGCTTTGAAATAAATTAATATTTTCGATAAATACTAGAACTTTATTTTAAAGAAGCAAGTTTTTCTAACGATACTAACCTAAGAGAATGCATTTTCGAAACCAGCTACAAATTTTCATCACCAGTACTTTTTAAAAGCTACGGATTTCTATCATCAGTACCAGGGTATACTTATCAGGTAGCCTCAGATAAACAGCTGAGTAACGGTATTTCGTTATATTAATGTCAAATTTTGTTTATGTTTATGCATTTTCTTCCTTTTATACAAACAACAACTGTAGTATCGTAAGAAAAGCTCAAAAAGAAGAAGAAAGATTTTGTGAGTTTTTGTTTTTTGTCTCTGACATTCTTATGGCGGTTTTAGTTTTTTTTGTAGCACCGCTTCTGCCTGATAAGTGTACCCTGATCAGTACTTTGTAAAAGGTAGTAGTATTTTTGGCAGTAAAAATCGTCTATTTAACTTACATGTTATTAAGAAAGACAAACGAAAATATTTTTTGTAAATTAGTATGAAGTTTTAAAATGCACTTTGGTTTTTGCACAAAAGTCTCCTTAGCAACACTTAATAATGGTTTAGCTCCATCCATCTATCAGATAGAAGGAAACGCTCTATTATTTTATATTATACAAGATTATCCCACTATCTTTTATTTATTTTGACATTTTTGAAAAACTTTAAGAGTTTCTTTCGTTAAAAACCAAAAAAAATATTTTTGGCGATTTTTGATTAGTGTTTTTGCGATTAAAGCTAAGAAGAAACTGACAACCCTGGGCACAGTTTCGAATAAAAGAGGTAAAAAGAGCTTTAAAACTTAAGCAAAAACAACGTATAACATGCGTTTCGTATGTATTTGTGTGTTAAAATATGTATGTATGTTTGTATGAATGTATGTATAAAATAACCGGTTTAAATTATGCAATTACTAATGTTTTTTCGATCTTTTACTTCTTTGTTTTTACAAAATCAATGCAATTCAATGAATTAAACTATTGTTTAATTCACAATCCCCTTGTAATGTTGTATCTGTTGTAATATGGTATTAAAAGTTATTTCTTTAATGCTGTAAAAACTTTACAATTTACTTTAATATGTTCTTTAAATCATTTATAGCAATGGAGTCAATTTTGATAGGGATTTCCACTTAGCCAGTGTTGTCACTAAACAAGATCTTAAGCATTTTTTTTCTCCTCATGGCAAAAACCTTACCTCTTTATCAAAATATTCTAAAAATTCCACCTGTTTCTTGATTACAAGAATATATGGACATCAAAATGGACGGACGAGCCAACGGATATGCTCTAATCGGTTCAGATAGCGATTCTGAGTCCTATAGTTCGACCCTTAACTCTTCTTTTCTCACGTTAGTAAAACAATATTGTATTTTAATAGACGATACAACAATACAACGAGCTTATGCATTAAGCCTATGAATGTTTGTAAATGCTTTTCTTAAGCACATTCAAATGCATTTGGTCGTGTTTGCAGGTTTCATTTACCCTTCACATAGTGATAAAAGTGAATGTCAGATTGTCATTCCGTTTGTATTTTTTGCAATATTCATTTGCGACCCCAAAAAATATATATTTTGGATCCCTATAGATTTGGAAGTCAATTTATCTATTACCGTCTGCTGAAACCAAGGTTCTGGAGTACGGACCTCGCCTTGGTAACAAATATCAGAAATATCCTTAATCAGATTGATATATAAAATCAGTAATATCGGTAAGGTTAGGTTAGGTTAGGTTAGGTTAGGTTAGGTTAGGTTAGGTTAGGTTAGGTTAGGTTAGGTTAGGTTAGGTTAGGTTAGGTAAGGTTAGGTTAGGTTAGGTTAGGTTAGGTTAGGTTAGGTTTGGTTAGGTTAGGTTAGGTTAGGTTAGGTGAGGTTAGGTTAGGTTAGGTTAGGTTAGGCTAGGAACAACAGCTAGCCGTTAAAGGAAAGAATACAGCTCACTTGGGTCCCATAATTTAGGTCCCTTTTTGTTACCTGGAGAGGCAGATAGAAATGGTGGAGATAAAAGAAGAAACGAAATTTTGAAAAGGATAAAAAAGAAGGACAAGTGTGGTGAAGCAGACCTAACAGGGTCTATTATGGGAATTGAGTCCACAACCCCCCGACTGGTAGACACGCGCACTTACCACTGAACTACCGGTGCACTCTTAATATTGAGCAGAATAAATTCAAAACCCTGCAATATAATCAAAAGCCTGAGATAACTTATTTTTCATGGCAAAATCTACGAAAATTTGCTTTGAGAATACAAGCTTATTTGGGTTAAGGCTTTGTGATAGGAGAGAGGGAAGGGATAGCCCCCTTACAATTACATACATATTATAAAATTTTTAAAACGCTATATCTCGGAGAGAGTGGTAGCTTTCGCCTTTACCCCAACAGCAAGATTATTTTATTACAACATCTATTTTCTGAAAAAAAAGTAAGTGAGGCAAGGGCAAAGGGAGTGGAGGCCCCCATAATAACGGGCAGTTTTTATGACCTGTATCTCAAAAACTATAACAGCCATAAACTGTAAACCTACTACAAAGTAATTTAACTACAAAACTTACCTACATTTTTATAAAAGTCAGTTGAATAGGGGTAAGCAGTAAGGGAGTGGCAGCAACGATACAAACGGACAATTTTTATAGTCTTTTATGCACCATCTCGGAAATTGTTACAGTTCTCTAATTCAAATATTTTAAACAGTAATTGTGCTACAATGTCTTCATTTCAAAAAAGCTAGATGGTTTGGAGCAAGGAAGGTGGCAGTCCCTTACAAGCAGACCATTTTAATGAAAGTTTTGAAAAGTTTTATCTCGGCTATTTACTAACCGCTACAGGTTAGTTTTGGTATGATTTCCACATTTCGAAAGAATCATTTATAAATATGACCATGAGAGAAGGTTTCGCCCACACAAACGGACCGATTAAATTAAGTTTTGTCTTAAAATTTATTTAAACTATCGATTTTAAACCCACTGAAACATAATTTTGTTATAGCATTTACATTTTGAATAATTGATCGGATCACTGGAAGGGTATATAAAATTTGTCACAGCTCAATACAACGCTCTTACTGGTTTTTTTTAATGTTTACGTTGATCTTGCCATTTTTTTGTTGCTGTAATGGGACACACTTTTTTGTTTGTGACATAGTGACCCACAAATCTATATTATTTCCAATTGTTGTGCATTTTTCACTATTAAGTGTTACAACCGAATAATTGTGCATTGCCTGGCAGTTGTTTAATCACGATATAAAGGCGTTGATAAAGTTATTAATTTTTCGAATATAAAAAAAAGGCTAAAAAAAAATAAAATCCGGGTGAAATATTACAACATGGAAGCTAGCCCATATCAATATGTTAAACTAATAATAACAAAGGTGTATTTTAATAACCAAATCTTTTTATTCTAAGTTGGTATATTATACCCACACCACAAAAGTGTTATGGGTATTATGCGTTTGTGCAGATGTTTGCAAATCCCAAAATTAGTACATATGTTGTCGCCCACCTTCAATTGTACCGTTTGTTCGTCCATCCTGCTGAGTGCCCATGTATTTTTGTGAATGATTTCCAGGTTACATTTTTGAACATATTTTAGTAAAATTTGGCACACACAAGTTTCCTGGCATAGGGATCAAGCCTATTGCTTGTGGTGATGGTCGGTATACGCTTTGACGTAACCTCCAAGGAAATGTTCTCCCGAAATTAGCATTTAAAGCTATAATTAGCCCAATGATATTCTATCTTTACAAAGTTTCCTACGTGTGTCTTTCTTTATTCTTTTAACAATTGCACTGATAATACCGATCGGTTCAAATTTTCACATTTTCCCCATTCAAATGTCCTCCCTTAATTAATTAGAGCGTAGAAAAGACAATTTGCCACACCATTAAACCCCAAATTTTGGCCACAAATTAAAAGTTTTGTTTAAAACCCAAAATTAAATACATTCATACGTGTACAAAATTGTTTTAAAAAAATTTTCAAATAGCAACATTATTATTTTTTCATTTTCTCAAAGCTTTAGTTTTTTATAAGCATGCCAATCATAACTCAAAATCATTAATTTAAATAAGAGATTCTCTTTCTGTTTTACAAGACATAGATTGTGTCGAAAAGTGAATACCTTAAAGAATGCCCGTAGGGCATACACTTAAGCCAGCGATTGGCTTGTTGACCACTTTTAGTAAAGTAAAAAAAACGCGGTAAGATAAGTTCAGAAAACTCGGTAATGCTGATGAAATATCTTAATATTTCCCATTTCACACCTTTCAAGTGGGCCGCACCTGGTATACGAAAAGACATAAAACATCGAACCGCGGCCTGTGCAAAATCTGGACATTGACTCCATCGATTATATGTCGTCTCTGCAATCGCAATTTGAGAGAGGTGTGCTCGTAAGTTTGAAACACCTCTCAGCACACTTATCACCTTGTTTAATTTAGGGTTCCTCAGTTTTTGAATTTCCTTAGGGTTATCTTTGTTCGGGTCACTCCAAATGACTTTTGTCACTATATCATTTGTCACAGTGCTCTGTGGCGGTGCTGTCAGTTTTTTTTCAGGGTCTATCGCCGAAACGGGTATCAAAAATCGCCAAAAAATATTTTTTTGAGTTTAAAAACAAAAAAAAAGTCGCCAAAAAATTCGCAGTACAGTTACACCTGACCTTCCCTTAAGGTATAAGATCGAGCAGTTGCATTGTCCCGGTATAACCCATCAGTGTCTCCAAAATCCATTGATGGTTTTTATATGAAGCCTACTTATCCACTCGCTCGTTCCGTCTTGGCAAGTGCCGTTTTGTAGCGCAAGTGAGGCCTCGCGTTACTGGTTTTAATAGGTTAAATACTCAAATTTATCTCCAATGCCATCGTCAAAGTGATACCAATTGCCCCGCTTATCCAGGGGAAATATCTACAATGGGCCTTTTATAGAATTATAGTGTTACACGTTCTTATTATTATATCCATCATAGCACCGAGGCGTAAGTAGATAAGAAATGGTCTAATAACGCTTCGATGTTCTTTCGCGCAAGTGCCGTTTTAAATGCATTTACCGGTCCAGGTATTTAAAATGCGATTCTTATTTTCTTGGTAAAAGAAAAATTTTAGTCATGTCCGCATTTATCATCAGTCCCGATTCCAATCATGTGCATTTTTAATGGAATCTTTTGACAAAGCTGATTTAAGTCATTTTCCCTAAAAAGCATAACCACGTCGTCTGCGTCGAAAATTTAAATCCTTCACCAGTCAAGGTTCCTTAAGGATCGTGTATTGTAGTAGCCCGCGAAAGGGGCGAAAGATTGCGAGATTCCACGTTGCACACTGTCCTATTTACACCCCTCTTTTAATATCATGCCCACTCTAGATGCTAATCAATCCATAAAGTCTCTGATATCTCCTCTTAAATATATGAAAGACAATCCAAATGCACTTCTCTAAGGGGAAAAGTCGTTGGTTAATTATATTTTCGATTGTTTTTTTCTTTGCAACAACAAAAATTGTATAATCGAAAAGCCTTCCAATACGTCTTTATTTAGAAGCTTCATTAAATAAAGGTTATATGGAAGGGCTTAATATCTCTACGCGTGTTAAAACTTATGAGCATGTAATGGGAGTCGGAGGCTTTGCATTTACTGAATAGTACTTAATTAGACCTTCAAGAAGGTCTTTTTACATTTTTTGACCGCTGGGATGTAACCGGGTTTGTCCTAACATAACTTGCTTACTTTCTTTTATTCAGCAAAAAAAATTGTTTTATTAAACTGAAAAAATTTTAAAAAACACATTTTTTTATAAATTTTCCGAAATCATTTGTTTAGCTTTAAAATTTTGCTTCCTTATGTGAACACAGCTATTGTTAATTAAATTAACATTTTACGTAACACAACATTTATACCTATATTTTTTTAATAATTAAATACTTATTTAAGATTAATATTGATTGTGTAAAGAAATTTTATTAACAAATTTTGTTTATCTTTTAATTAATATCTGAAAATATTTTTTTATGCATTTTGTTTCTATAAATTAATAATTAATAAAGTTGTAAGGGAAATGATAAAATCTGCATTTAAAATTATTTAAATGTTGTTGCATAGTCATTAAATTCAAAATACAAGGTTGTGGCTTAAAGTAGTTGATATTTACAAAATATTCTTCTTATTTATTTTGAATAATAATTATTATTATTTGATTTCGCAATTTATAAACTTTCCAGTGGGATACCAGGCAGTAAATTGGTTTTCACATTAAAAATTAAAAAAAAATAATATTACTTAACGTGGGAACCACATTGCTACACACATTGCAATAGCAACTAAACTAGTAGACATAAAATGCAATCAAACCGCCCATAGTTTAGTAATTGATGGAAGATTTTTTAAGTATTATAGAAGTTTAATATAAAAAATAATTAACATAATTTTCTAATTATAATTTACTACTTTTTAATCGCATTACGTCAAATTAATATTCGTTGATAGTAACTTCAAAGAATCAAGCCACTATAATTCATTAACCGTTTATTGGGTAGCGAGAATGCACCAAGTAAAATTATATACAATTTTCATCACGTTTATAATTAATGAGATCTTAATTGTAATGTAAACGTAAGTAATATACATGTGTAAGTACGAAAAGATAAATTACATTTACATGTATCTAACTTTCTGATCATTGCCTGGATATTCGTATTTATTCTAATATCTGATACTGATTGCTTAATTGCTGTTTAGATTTTTTTTTCTTTGTTTTGTGTTTTTTATTATTTAACTTTAAATTAGAATAAAATAGCTGTTATGTGTTGCCTCAATCATTTGCGGAAGATATTAAATAAATAAATTTTAAAAAATGTTCTCTTTTTTGCCAAAAAAAATTTAAATTCCTTTAACGCCTTCTGTCATTAACTGATGATGAAAACAAAGCCATGCTTATGAAAATTTTGCATTCTGTGTAGGTATACAATGAGGAAATGTTTATTTAATTTGTATATTGGTTATTTCTTGTTACTATAGCCTAATGTTTATCCACGTTAGACACTGAAAGAACATAATTACTGCTCATAATGACCATTAGAATCAATGCAAATTTCCCTCAATATCTAAGAAATATTTTTAATGTTTCCACAAAATTTGAAACCACTATTGAGGGAAAAAAACAGCCAAGGCTTCCAGATGTTAAGCGCTATCTAGGCGGGCTATAGCCTCAAAACAGGGATGAAATACTGTTTATACAAGAAGCGTAATTAGACGCCAACTAACAGGAAGTGCAATATAAGAACTCTCAGATGGTTCAATATACTTACATGTTGCCTTGGAATGAGCAGGGCAATGAGGTATTGCAGGTGATTTTGAAGACCTAACCTATTAAAACCAGCATGCGATATGACGCGGAACTTGCAAAACAAACACCTAAGGGCAACGCCGGAATGAATTGATGGGGGCTATATATTTAATTGTCAACGCATTTTGCAGACACTAGAACATTATGCGGAAACAACTGGAAATGTTTTTTGTATACCTTTAGGAGAAGGTCAAGACAAACTACACTGCGTTGATACCAGACTGATGGTTCTGGTTGAACAAGACTCCGGGGCAATTGTTCAAAGAAAAGTGTTGTGATATTTATTTTCATCTCCCTGACCACAACATTGTCGTCCCACAAGCAGAGATCCAAGCAGTCGAAGAATGTTTGTGCTGGCTTAAGGCACATGTAGAACCAACGATGTTTACAGCTGTATGAATAACAATGGGTCGATAAGAGTAATTATATCCAAGAGCAGCCATCTAGGACATTGCCCAGAATACAACCATGTACACATTTTATTGGTGTGTGGTAATTACGGCATTAGTGAACGAGCGAATAATCTTTTGGTTTAAGCTTGAAAACACCAGGCAATTGGCCTGAAGATCTTAAAGCGTTTCGTTGATATGAAGGTAAAGAGTAAGCAGTGGGTAAAACCACCTACAGAACACTATAAGGTGATAAGACAGTTATCAAAATGACAAATATCCTCTTAGGAAACCCGGATGACGAATTCCTGAAACTGAGGAAACCTTAATAAGCAAGGTAATTAGTTTGCTGACAAGTCAATTTCTTAAGCAAGACTTTATCGGATAGGGGCTTCTTGGAACACCGATGGCAGGACATCCTTGGAGGCCATCAGATCGACTAGAGATTTGCCTGAGGCTGAATGTCTCATGTTACAACGGATGTGGCTCACTTGAGAAGTGTGAAATAGGAACGGTTAAGGCAGTTCTTGCGGATCACCTAGTTTCTGTCCCCAGGTAAAAGCAGGAATAGTTGCCCCTATAAAAAATGGACGGGTTTCATGAGATATTCAATACGATATATTTCGACAACTTACAAGAAATAGATAACTGCTTGGAAAAGTACCTAAATAAAAATATATTAAAACCCTACGTGTTGAGACTACGAAGATTAACTTACACCATCGGTAACTAATACACTTACATATATATCTATATGATAATGCTAGTTGCCAAGGCGAATTCATACAAGGTGAACGCAGGGCGAAAAATTCGTAGTGATAATGTCAAAAAAAAATTTGGCATCATTAAAAAAAAAACACAAATTATTTGTAGAAGAAAAAAGTGAATAAAACTAATTTTAACCTGTTTTTTTTTTTGCACAAAACACAAGAACGCATTATTTGGTGTTACTATTTGTTAGTTAAGAACACTTTTCTATATTTTTAATTAAAAAATCTAACCGACGTACAATTTTTTAATCAAGAAGAAGCACATAGACAAACTTTTGACATATTGTGAGGAAAATTGCACGAGCAAAAAATAGTCAGCTGATCTGTCGAGACCACTTCTGTATGAATTCGCCTTGGCCAGCATTATCAAAAAAAAAATATATTGCTTTCGATTTTGGTTTCTTCTAAAACTAAAATTTTATTTTAAACTAAGAAGTGTAACGCAAAACCTAAAAACATAAGTAAACGGCTTTAAGTAAGCTAAGTTGTTTTTAAGCTTAAAAAATTTTTAAAAATTTTACTACGCCATAAGTCAACCAACGTACATTGAATAAGGTAGGAGCAATTGATCAGCTGACTTTTATTTCCGCCATATGTTTTCTAACTTAGCTTAACAAATTTTTTGTATAATATTTTTGTTGTGTATACTGTGTGTATGTGTAATAGCAATATTTTTGACAACTTGGCTAGAATTTAGCACCAACAAAATGCATGCTTATTTTTTCAGAAAATTTTTGTTGTAGGTACGAGGTCACCTTATCATTCCACTATGGTCAACAACTTAGAGTAAAATGTATAAGTATATTTAGCAAAACAAATTTACGCTAATCTTAACTTAAAAATAATTCTAAAATAAATATTTATTTTTTAGTTAATTTAAAATACTCTTTTTACTTATATTACTGTAGGGTGTAACTACATTTATTTTCAATAGAGAAAATGATTGCATTTACCTATATTTAACTTTAAAGTGTTGAAAAAAAACAAATATTTATTTAAAAAAATGAACAAAATGTTTCTAAATGAAAACAACAAAAAAATCAATTTATTGAAAATTCTAACATAATAAAAGTTAAACTCTAATGTTAACTTTACACTCTAAACTGAAACTGTAATTTTTACTTTATAACATGAGAAAGTAACATCATACCGGAAATGCACTTAAGATGTAATAAAAAAAGCAAATTTTATTATTCTTCTATGCAAATAGCAAAGTTTATTTGTAGATTTAATGTTGGGAATTAAATTATAATGAAATGACAAGACACTTGATTAAATAAGGAAATATTGAGATAAATACGTCATATTTATTTAAAGGTCAATTTTTTACAAGTTTTTAATTATTTATTATGACTATTTGTGATTAGTTATTTAATTTGTTAATTATTATTGTTTTTGTTAAACTAATGTAAAAATGATATTAGTCAACACTTAACGTGCAATATAAATTTTACTATTTTCGCCAAATTCCGATACCCACATTAATATTCTAGAAAAGAAATTAGCAGTATTTGAGTAATAACTAGGCAAGGGTAAGAACGGAGAAAAAATAAATCAGGATATTTCAAAGGTTATAAAGCGCTTTTGGGTTACACGGAACATATGTCAGCCGGTTGAACATATCCAGTCCTCTTTACTTGCTAAAATATTCAACTCCTCAAAAGTCTGTAAAACTTGATGCACACGCGAAATATTTTTTTTATCTTTTAAATGTGTCGAAAATTTTGGAATTAATTTAACAATTTAAAACTTTATTAACCACAAAATTAATTACTGAATTCAAAAACAGGTCTTTGCAAGAGTTTCTTCCCCCTTTTTTGAAAAAGACAAATGTATCAATTTGTATTACAATTAAATTAATTTACAGTCTTTTGAATTAAATTAACTTTAGGTGAAAGAACTTTGTTTATTTTAGTTTAATGACTTGCTATTAAACTTTTGAGGTCAACAATTTGTTAACAACATATAAAATTCCGTAAAAACTTTTTTAAATCCTGTTGAATTTTAGCACAAATCTGATAATATTCTGTAATGAAACTTGTTTTATAATCGATTGCAATTATTTGTTTTGACTAAAAATTTTAAAAATAAAACTTAAATATTAGGTAGGGTGAACTTGCTTATTACGAGTTGCAATTACTTTGAAAAAGGTTTGAAGTCGATATCTGATGTAATTTTCGAAATATGGCATTTCCTAAATTACATTATATAGGACCATTTCTACTTATGAGAGCTGACACTGCCCGTGTTCGAAACCTACCAACTTTTTCTTGAAATGAAGACATTATACCAGATTTACTTTTCATGTCAGGCATAAAGTGGATGCCTGCCACAAATCCCCAGATAAAGCATTTCGAAAATTCAATAAAATTCAACCATTTGTATGAACGCAGATATTATAAGAAATAGCTTTGTAGCGGATCACTACCATTTTTGACCTAAAAAAACTTTAAATGCGTTTTTCTCGGAATCTAGAGCCTTTAGAGGAAAAAGGGCTAAAATCTGTGATCACTACCATTTTTGACCTAAAAGTCGATTTTTTGAGGATTTTCATATGAAAAACTTTAAATGCGTTTTTCTCGGAATCTAGAGCCTGTAGAGGAAAAAGAGCTGAAATCTGTGATCACTACTATTTTTGACCTAAAAGTCGATTTTTTGAGGATTTTCATATAAAAAACTTTAAATGCGTTTTTCTCGGAATCTAGAGCCTGTAGAGGAAAAAGAGCTGAAATCTGTGATCACTACTATTTTTGACCTAAAAGTCGATTTTTTGAGGATTTTCATATAAAAAACTTTAAATGCGTTTTTCTCGGAATCTAGAGCCTTTAGAGGAAAAAGGGCTAAAATCTGTGATCACTACCATTTTTGACCTAAAAGTCGATTTTTTGAGGATTTTCATATAAAAAACTTTAAATGCGTTTTTCTCGGAATCTAGAGCCTGTAGAGGAAAAAGAGCTGAAATCTGTGATCACTACTATTTTTGACCTAAAAGTCGATTTTTTTAAGGATTTTCATATAAAAAACTTTAAATGCGTTTTTTACGCCAAGCAAAATAAATGAAACCCCAAAAAAAAATAATTTATTTGTCCAATAGCATTAATTTTTTTATTGAAAATTGTAGAACGTTTTTTCCAAATAATTTTTTTTTAAAAATCTAATAAAATTGTTTATCTGATTTTGCAATTTTGTTTATAGAACCTTTTTTGAGAAAAAACTATTGATTTTGCTGAATGATTTACTGGTTTCGGATTAAAATAAAAATTTGTGAATTTTTTTCTGTGTATCTTGGCACACGAACATCTTGCCTGCCTGCGTGCTAAGTGTCTGAATCCTTGTTAACGCACGAGAAATACTCGATGATTCCTGTCTGTACCTGACTACGGTCTTGCAAGTCTAATAAAAAATAATTCCTGTGAAGGTCTACTAGAGATAATTTTTGCCGGAATAAAGGATTTCATTTTTAGGAAATAAAACTTTCAACCATTTCCGCCCTGTCATTGACATTATAGTCTAAGAAACATTGGTTCCAATTGAACTGCTGAATAACATCGTTATGATATGCCCACGGTAGCTTGTCGTCAAAGCGTTGTGAATTCTGGAGAACGAAAAGTAGGCGGAAATTTTGCAGTAATTGTTATTTTGATGCCCTTTAACATGTGAAATGTATGTTTGTTTATGCACTAGCTGCGCAAGGTGATTGGCGTTGCCACTGACCTAAGACAGTGGCCTTCTCGAGTGGTATGGCCCGGTATGGCGAAACCAAGAAGAATTGAAAACATTATAATCTCACAAGCAACGACGACTTTACTGTTCGGATAATATTTGTATTACAAAGCAATTTTTACTCAATATTTTACATGTTCAGAAGAAATGAATTATGATATTTAATTTCACTTACCGAACTCATCTCTGTGACACACGTCTGTACATTCGAGTATAGTAACAGAAAAGTCCATAAGTTACTTAGAACAAAGCTGCTAAAAAAATTTTTTGTAATAAATTTAAACGCATTTAGGCCACAGAGTTCAAAGAGTTAAAAAACTTTTAAAGTAAACAAGCGATATTGTTAAGCCAACCAACCTGTTTCTAAACCTACAAACCTTAACATTGACTTCAATTCCGTTTAAAAAACCCAATTTTGTATTTTACACACATATTTTATTTAAAATTTACTTTCTTGTATACATTCATACATATGTAGATATGTATGTGCCTACGTGTTTATATGAAAAAAAGAATGTTGACTTCAGCACACATACACTTACTTGTTCACACATTCAGGTGTAAACGCACACGTGTGTAAATACACATATTTTTAGATATTTGAAATTGGATTTAATTTTTCTCTTTGAAAAACAAAAATTTATTAAAAAATTAACGAATTCCAGAATGTGGATAATTGTACAAATATTTACATAAATTTGTTTGAATGTACGTACATATGTATATATGTATGTATATGGGTATGTGCAAATATTCATGCATAATTTGTGTATGTATGTGTGTACCTTACAAAAATTTAACATGTTTAGACTATTAATTAGAAATTATGCGTTAAGAAAGGGTGTGCCAAATCATCGATTTAGAATAAACGTTTGAAATTTTAACGATTTAAATCTATTAAGGCAACACGGGAGAGCAAAATTATCCACAAATACATTCACGCGATATTGGCAATGAAAAAAGCGCAGAGCTTTTAAGCAGTGCGTTCATTTATATACCATAATAGTAATTTTTGTTTGTATAAATGTTTGTTATAGGCACTAGAGAAAATAGTGCAAGATTTTATTTATGTAAAGATTGTACTGAAATTATTATATTTTGGAATAGATAGCAAATTCCTGTCTGTCAGTAATCATCTATCAAATCTTTTTTTATTTTTTTGACTTTCGTTTGAGTTTTAAAAACTTTAAACAAATTTACAAAAGGTGGTGCCTGCAATATAGAAATAAAAAATAGCTATAACTATAACAGAAATGCCTCAAGGGTTTTGATTATTATGGATTTATTTCCAGAAATCAATGTTACGGACTCACTTTGCGATAAACAAACAAATTTTTTCTTAACTTAAAGTTTTTGCTGTGCCGAGTCTTATATGCCCTTCACATTGGTCTTTTTATATACCCAGCCATATGATCTAGCCAAGTTATTTTGCAATGCAATAATTGTACTGAAAATACTTAGTGCCCGGTTTAAAGTTGATAGCTTTTCTAGTTTTAGAAACAGAAAACTACAAAATGTTAACGTTTGTATGTATAAGAGAAATACCATGTGGAAGGTTTGAGGTCAACAGTTTTAACAGTTTTTGACATTATTCGTATTAAAAGTTTATTTGTATGAAGGGTTCCCCTCTCCCTGCTCCTATGTTACTATGTTTTCCAAAATGTTAGAATTATTGTATTAATACTTTTTGTAGAATATTCGAAGTCGATAGCTGTTATAGTTTCCCTGGTATAGCGTATGGCAAATTTTAATAAAAATTATTAATTTGTATGGGGACTATTCCTTCCCCTGCTCCTATCCAAATTTTGTTAACCAAAATGTGAATCTTGCTAAAAATTTCAAAAATATTGTTCATTTGTATGGGAGCTGA
The DNA here is from genome assembly GCA_963583895.1 of Melanophora roralis. Lineage (NCBI taxonomy): Eukaryota > Metazoa > Arthropoda > Insecta > Diptera > Rhinophoridae > Melanophora > Melanophora roralis. Next base: position 36,157,781 of record OY757187.1, on the reverse strand, counting down.
CTCTTTTCCTGCTCCTTTCCAGATTTTTTTTCAAAATGCAAGTGTTATTGTCCAATTTCTTTTTGTAAAACATTTGATGCCAATAGTTTCCAAGATATAGCGAATCGAAAATTTCCCCTGCTCCTATTCAAATTTTTTTTCAAAATTGCAGATGTTATTGTCCAATTAATTTTTGTAGAACAATTCATGTCAATAGCTGTCATAGTTTCCGAGATATAACGTTTTGAAAATTTCATACAAATTGTTAATTTGTATGGGAACTACTCCTTCCCCTGTTCTTATTAATTTTTTTTGCCAAAATGTAGGTCTTATTGTCTTATTACTTTTTGTAGAACATTTGAAGTCGATAGCTGTTATAGTTTCTACGAATTAGCGCATAAAATATAAAATTGACTGGGGCCAGTGTGCATTGACCCACATTAATAAACAATTTAAACCTATTGTTACATCTGTCTGATAGGCCAAAATAAAGATGTTGTATTACTACATGTTTATTTTTAATTTTAGACTTTTTAAACTCATTCTTTTACATTCTGCCTAAGCCCAAAATCTAAAATTCTATTAATACTCCAGCTTACAATCTAGAAATTATGTAAATAAAGTTAAAGCAACAAAAAAATTTGACAACGAATAGTAAACAAGACCTAAATTTGCCTCATAAATATTTTCTGCAAACTCCTTTTAAAATTGAAAAAAGCATTTAATTTTAGATTTAGGGCTTTAAAAAAAGTTTAGTCATTTTCAAAAATAATATTTAAAATGATTACGTCGCTGATATTAATCTTTGACAAGTGCCAAAACGTTTAGATCTTGTTTTACTTAGTACATTTTTCAACGACCGTAGAACGATTTTTTTTAAATAAAAATTAAAGCATCCGTTGCACACTGGTTAAAATCAGCTCGTTTTTGAAAAGTTAAAAGCTCAAATTCCCGAAAATTTATTTAGCAGAAATATTTTCCGATTAGCAATACTTCAGTCAATCAGAATTTAAAACAAGTAAAAAATGTATAGTTGGTCAAGCCTGGCTGTATTATGCCCTACACCACAATATACATACTTAGTATTAAGAACCAATTTTGTTGCTTTTGTAAAATTCTCAGCGGTCACCCTGGTCACAAACGAAATGAAACAAGACTTTTAAATGATCAGAAAACTTTTGAGAAATGACTCTTTAGTAATATAGAAAAGGATCATAAATGGCTTACGAAGAAGAGCAGCGGGAAGTCTCGTTTTCTCTCGAAAAAAGTATATCTTATGTTCAGAAAATGCGCGCATATATCGCCTTTTTAATCGCACAGTGGAAAAAGATTCCAAATTAATTAAAAACTTTAAAAATTGCTGACTGGGCTACCCTGCATACGGTGTTTAATTAAAACTTAATTGTAGTGTAGGGTATATTACGGTCGGGCTTGACCAAATATAGCTTTTTTACTTGTTATTTTAATATAAAAGATTTTTTTTTCGCATAAAAATTAGCATTTTCACATAAGTTTTTGTACTTTTGTGTTAAGCTTAAATAAATAGACAACTATGTACATAAATATAAGCATATGAACCTTAAAAAAAGTACCTGGATTTATTTTGCTGAACAAATTCGCACATTTACTCACCTATAGTCTGTTAATATAAAGACATTATTTAATATGCAACACCTAACATGATGACTAAAGCGCTAACGACTTTAAAATAAATCATCGCAAACATTTAACCGACATCTTTTCACGTTTATCATCATTTTATATCATTGTACTTTGGTATTTTGTGAAGTAATTGTATGGATAATGGGATTATTGGAGATGCATAAATATAAATTTGCTTGTATTTTTAATTTAATTATTTACGGCACTAAAAGCTTATAGTAAATGTTATTTACACTTTAATTGTATAACAAACAATAAACTGGAGTATATGTTAAGGCGCATTGAAACTTACCTCAATACAAATGAAAGTTTTTTTTATCAAAGTCTAGAACTTTTCTGCAGATAAACATAATATTAGGAACAGCCAAATAAACAATGTACCCCACGAATATAATGGAATAAATACAAAAATCTAGAATAAAGGATGCCACATCATTGTACGCGTATACTGAGGGATAACTGTGCCTTAAAGCAATCAGAAGCAAGATAACTAAACTGTAATTTTTCGCTGACGATAATTTAGCGGTAGGAAAGTTTGAATTCATATATACGTTTAATATTATCCAATTCCTAATTTCGCAGAAAAAGACACGATTCACCTTAATGTTGCCTGGAAAGCAATTACACAAAAACGTAACATATTATTACACCACGTAAGAAAATTTATATATTAAAGATCGTGCTTATCCCCTAAGGAATTTATGTTTTTTTTATTTAGATCTTAAATGTGATTTTTAATGAATGTTTAAAATACGATTGAATACGTGCAAATTTTACTAAATATGGCTAATTTTATCCACACCACATACATGGTAGGGGTATTATGCGATTATGCAGATGTTTGTAATGCCCAAAAATAATGTTCTGAAGCCCACTTTCAAGCATACCTATCGATTTAGAATCACTTTCTGAGTCTATTCAAGCATGCCCGTGCGTCTGTCCGTCTGTCCTGCTGGGTGTTCATGTATTCTTGTAATGAAAGTACATGTGGTAGTTTTGATAAAATTTGGCACAGATAAAGTTTTGGAACCGGCGCGAAGCCTATCGTCTTTGGTGATGGTCAGTCCATTTTTTGGCATAGACCCCATAGAAATGTCATCCCAGAAGAAGCTTTTTGAGCAGGACTTGACTCAAAAGTTACTCAATCTTCACAAAGTTTTGTACATGCGTGTTATTTATGTCACAAATTTTTTTATAATCAACAAAAATTTGTTTGGTATATTTTTAAATAGCCCTTTTACAAGTGTGGTGTTGGGTATAAAATAGTCGGGCTTGACCGACTATAACATTTTTGTTTTTTTTTGTTTTTAATTAACATATGTATGTACGTAAGTGAAAACGTACATATGAATGTATGTTGGTAGTTATTTTTGCAAGAAAATTTCAAATAATTATATTAAATTTAATTTACATATTTTTTCCTTTCCTTCTTTTGATAATTTTATTATTCCACACTTACTACGCGGAGACAATTTAGTGCGGGGAATTCCTTAATGAACTAGGGAATCGGTTACGTCATTTTGAGATGGCCAAACAATATAAAGCGGCTGACAGTTTTTGTTTTTGAATATTTTTTAAAAAAATTCCTTTTAAAATTTATTATTTTTTTGTTTACATATGGCGAAAGGCATACATACATAAATTAATGTATTTGCTTTTGAACCAGAATAATAAAAAAATTTATTAAAACTTTATTTCAATTGTTTTCGATTGGCCTTGGCCACATATGTAATAAAAATTTTATTTTTAAGGAAATTTTATCCTATGTTATTGTTTCGTTAGGGTGATTAAATAAAAACGAATAATTTTAAAAATACCTCCTTAAATGTACTCTAAAAGGGCTGTTAATGCATGTTAAACAGCTCTAGCAATATTCATATCAAAATATGGCGTAGACTGATATCTTTTATAAAAAAAGTTCGCAAAAATATCATTTTCAGCCTGCAACCTTCTAACAATACAAAATATTTGGCAGCCGTGTAAACACTCCTTACACATATCCTACTGAAGAATTTATTCTTATAATTTAATACATTTGCGACCTTTTTTTAATTTTGAGGTCTACAAAAACTAATTAAAGGGCTACAAATTCCAATTAAGGCATAGGATCCATTATCCAGATAAAAATTGTTTATTAAAATGTTTCTGTACTTGTTAGACAACAAACGCTTGATGCATAATTTTGGTGTTTTTTCATTTTTTTTAAGATTATAAGGGCAGAAAAGGTGAAATTAGGTTTTATTGACCCCCAGAAGTCTGCTAAGTGGAGATATTTATTTTTTCACATTTCTGGCACTTTTAGCTATTTTTGAAATTTGTAATTTAGAAATATAAAATTAAAGTCTATTCATTTCGATTAAGCTAGCATTACACTAAAGTCCTTTTTTGCATTTTTGATACTTTTAGCATTTTTTTTAATTTTTATTTTAGCAGTATAAAACCTAGGGTCTACTGACCCCGATTGAGAACAAGAGCGGTACTTTTTTGGCTCTAGCAATATGAAATTTGGGTCAGTTGGCCCCAATTGAAGCTAAGTGTACTAAAAGTACTTTTTCACATTTTTGATTATTTTAAAACTAAGGTTGGCTTCGATTGATACCAAAAGTAAACTAAGTGGACAAAAACTACTTTTAAATGTTTACCAAGAATGCTCTTGAAACTTGGCTAAGTAGGCCAGATCAATTTTTACATTAGTTAAGATCATGGGTCTAAACTTCCAAAATTAAGTGCCGTCCGTTCGCTTGAATTGAAGTCGGAAGTTAACTATAAAAGTATTCACTCCTTTACATTTTGTCAAACACTTGACAAATGGGGCTTATGTTTTACAGCTATCTTAGTTAATAATTAAAAAGCAGTTTTTTATTATAAGAACTGACAACCAATTAGGCAGGGCAATACTAGCTTTTTTTCTAGTTTTAAACAGATTAAATAAAAACTGCTATTCCGCTCAATTTATTTCGTTATTTTTTCATAGAACTGATTAATTTAAACTGTCATATTAATTAAATTAATGTTCTTAGCGATAAGAATGTCATAATAACTGACACATAAAATCAAAAATTAATTACTAATAAATTTATTGGTAAGAAAATAAAAAATAAATAAATATTATGAAAGTTTACAAACAACGATTCAATTAGACTACTTCTAGGGTGGGCAGAGTAAATCTTCCGATCTAAGCTTAAAAAAAATCTTTTCAGATTTTTTTTAATAAAATGACTAAATACTTGCACCATCAAGTAAATTTAATTTCAATTAAATTTTTTGGTAGAAATAGGCGTTATAAATATGCTTTTAAGTTTTTATACCCTTCACATAGTGATAAGGGTATATATCAGTTTGTCATTCCGTTTGTAATTTCTTTATTATCCATTTGCGACCCCATAAAGTATATATATTCTAAATCCTTATAGATAGGGCAGTTGATATAGCCATGTCCGTCTGTCCGCCTGTCCGTGTGTCCGTCTGTCCGTCTGTTGAAATCAAGTTTCCAGAGTCAAATAAAAAGATACAGATTAGTTATTGGTGTCAAATTGTTAGAAATATCCCGCAGCCGATTGCTGTTTAAAGTCAGCAAAATCGGTTCACTATTGACGGAGATATAAGCGAAAACCCAAAACAACACATTTTTTTTAGGAAAAAATCCGTGCATATATCCCTTTATATCTCAGTAAATATAGTCATTCTTGACACAAAACTTGGCACGGATACTCCTAAAGCAGGGACCTAAATAATTTTTCAGATAGGACCAGGGGAAGTGGTATTTTTCCTACAATTGCACAAATTTGGTGAAATATTTTATGCGCTATATCTCAGAAACTAAAACAGCTATCGACTTGAAATCTTCTACAAAAAGTAATTGTACAATCAGACCTACACTATAAAGAAAAAACTTTTTGAGTGGGGGCAAAAAAAGGGGTAGCTCCCATACAAATCGACAATTATTATAAAATATTAGATACGCTATATCTCGGAAACTATAAAAGATATCGAAATTAAATGTATTACAAAAAGTAATTGGGCAAGAATGCCTACGCTTTCAAGAAAAAATTTTTTGAGTGGGGGCAAAAAAAGGGGTAGCTCCCATACAAATAACAATTTTTATTAAATTTTCGATATGATATATCTCGGAAATTATAACAGATATCGAAATCAAATGTTCTACAAAAAGTAATTGGACATCAGGGGCTACGCTCTGAAGAAAACAATTTTTGGATGGAGGGTGAAAAAGGGGTAGCTCCCATACAATTTAACAATTTTTATGGAATTTTCGATTCGCTACATCTGGGAAACTATTACAGCTATCGACTTGGAATGTTATACACAAAGTAATAATCAAATAATTCATACATTTTGGAGAAAAAGTTGGAGAAGAGCAGGGGGACTAGAACATCCAATAACATTTAGCAAGTTTTATTAACCTTTAAATATGAATAATGTCGAAAACTTTTAAAGCTCTCGACCTCAAACCTTCTTCATCTATTTCTATTATTCATACGAACGTTAAAATTTTGTATAGTTTTCTATGAACTTTAAAACTCGCACAAGGTTTTTTATTATATTATTTGCAGTACAATATTACTCGGCTGGGTATATTTAAAGACCAATGTGAAGGGTATATAAGATTCGGCACAGCCGAATATAGCGCTCTTACTTGTTTTTAACTGTATGTATCTCTAAACTGTATTTCTAAAAGTAGTACTTGCATTCCGCAATACCCGTATAAGTGGTTTTACATGGGATATATTTTACTTATGACTGGTCAAATCTCCACTGCAAAATTGATATACAAACGTATGTCGTATGAACATTAATGGTGTGAAATACATACATATGTAAAAGTCGTATGACAGATTTTCATCTATTTCCACCTGGCATAGCATCGATCATCAGCTGACAGTCCTAACAAGCGAAATAAGTTTTTTATTTGTTTTTTAAGGTTATTTCAGACATTATTACATATGTTAGTTCGTGTGAAAGCCAAAACTATAAGCTATTTGTAAAATGTCAATTTTGACAGACATATGCAATTACATATCGCTCATCTACTAAGCCAATTTCATAACTCAAAAAATGCAGATTTATTGGTTATGCTATGCCTTATACAGTGTATAAATTTAATATTTTAATTATTCCTACTTTTAACGTTTGAAGAGAAAATTCGTTTTTCTCAAAATGGCTTTTTTTAATATGACGTTGTTTAAACAAACGAGCGATATACATAGAGTGCAAAATTGACAGGTCATGTGTAAAAACATCCCATGTAAAAGCACCGCAAGTTACTCTAGTAAAAATAAAACAAAACAAAAAACATGAATCATGGTTAACAAATATTAAAAACAAAAACAACATTTAAAGATCAATGTCAGCATGATTAAAAACATAACTATGAAGAGATTTTAACACTTAAATATTTTGTTGCTATTTTTTAATTATTTTTCAAATTTTGTCAAGTAAACAAATACAAGCAAAAAAACAAACCGCACACTTAATCCAAAACAGTTACAACTCAAAATTTAACAAAACCAACTCGTTCCCAGATCAAATCCTAAACGAAATAAAAACTTTAGTTTTATTTTAGTAAACTTTATTCTAAATGTTAAACTAAATTTGGTTATTATCCTGCAGCCCTGTTTAAAAAAAACAGATATACAACCGATAGCTGCAAAGCTATATTTACACCACCTGAGTTCTTATCGGAGTTGAATGTCAAAAAAATAAATTAAAATTTTTATGAGTGTCAAGAAATCAATTGATTTTCTTATTTTTAGTATTACGTCTAAGGAACTTGTTTTAGTCCGCTAATTATAGAAGTTGTTTAGCTGGTATAAAGATTATGGCAATACAACAACAAACATTTAATCCAATAATTTTTAAAAACTAACATTTAAAATTTTTTCAAATCTGATTCCGACAGCTATCGGTTTCCATGACAACCCTGTATATCCTCTCATGAAAAAATGATTTTGAGTTGTGACTGTTTTGCGATTTTTATCAAGAATAGCTGCTGCACAGTGTCAAACTATTTACAACGTAAATGAAGAAAGCAGATAAGGAAGATTATAATTTAATGATTTTTTTTAATTACAAGTTACTTGACATTGAATCCATGTTAAAGTTGTTAAATTAAAAAAAAGTGTTATAAAAATTCCTATTAATTAAATGTTTGCGTAAAGCAATAAGTACGTATGAACATTAGGCCGTCTAGAAAACAAAGTGTGCCGTACATCGACTAATATGAAGTATTAATGAAAAGAGATTCCAAAATTTATTTTCGTTAAAACTGGGGGTTGCCATTTTGAATTTTTTAATATATACATCTTTAGAAATTACAGTCGGATCTTCAAGTGTAATATGTTAATATTTTAGTTGGGAAAGGGTCAATATTGTGATTTCTAGGTCATACCCCTCCAGGATCCCACTTAAAATTTTATTCACCAAATCTTATATTAGAAAATGAAAGCTCACAAAAATTCATTAAATTTGTATTTAGGATGTATTTCAATGTCTTTATGGGCGCACATTTAAAGCCATGCCTACTAGGCATGTTTGTATATTTTTTTAGTGGAGCCTTTTTACACGATTTGTCTTTGTTTTTGTACCAAGAATATCAACTTTTGGTTAGTCGCAAGTCAGTGACCTCAAGATCTTTCTTTTAGTCTTGACCCATTCCATTTCAAGTTATTCACTCTCTTTCTTCCTTGTAAGACGGTATGGTCTTATGTTTACATGTTTGTTAGTATGTATGTTTGTATATACATATTTAATTATTATTTGCATAAACTGATCCAAAATAAAATATTGTTCCCTGTTATTAGTGGACCTATCTAACCAATAGAGGAAACAAAAAATACCTGAGAGTAAAAATAATTATTATTTCTGCCAAAAAGCAAAAAATTAATAAAAAAAAATAAAACAAACTATTTAAAAACACTTTTTAAAAAGTCTGGTATTATTTCTATAGTTTTCCAAATTCATCATAATTTTTATTTCCGGTTCCTGACGCAAAGATGGTCTCATAAATTTAATAAAATTAATTTATAAATATCTTAACAATATTACAGCTTGTATTGAATTTTAATGTAAGAGTTATAATGACACTTTGAGGTGTTTAACTAATCAAATATTTTTCTAATGTGACCAAAATTGAAGCCTAGTTCACAATAGGCAAATTTTTTACTAAAACGACGCGGCTGCCAAAAAAAGTATATAAATTTTTTTTAGTTTAAAACTAAAAAGTAATTAATTTTATTGAAGAAATTTTTTTTAATTTTTTAACTCAAAACTCCGATATTTAATAAAAGGCAATAAAATTTTTAACTAATATCATTTTCCATTAACTAGCAACTAACAAAAAAATTTAATTTAATATACATGTAGTAATAGAAAATTATATGAATCCTTTCCAAAGAAGCTTAAAGCATATTTAAAATAATATTGACTTTTCTGTTTGATAATACATAGTATTAGCAATTTGGACTTGCCAAATAAGAACTTGGCTTCCAAATATTAACAAACATTAAAGTAAAACTAAAATAATACAACAACAAATATAACGCGTACTTTTTAAAAGAATTAAAAATGTAAATTATAATTTGATTTAAGAAGAACATTTGGGAGTTTACTTATAATGATTAAATCAAACTCTACTTCGTTTAGGCTCAAATTTGTAGAAAATCCCATTTAAAATTAATATAAAAACCGTAATTATAAATAAACTTACCGTTTTAACCATAAAACACTACTTGGACAATAAACACAGTTTATTAAAATTTTGCAATATAAAAAGATAGTTTGTTTTAAACAAATTATTATTTTTTATATAAAAAATTTGTTAAATTTAATAAATAAAATTTTATTTTCGTAAAAACGTTTTAATCACACACCGCTTGCTAATCTCTCAAAACACACGTAACACTTTAGAAACAACACAAACGTTTAACATTCAGACACCTACTAAATTGTAACTTTAAGATATATTTACTAGAAGCATCTTCTTCACAATGGATGAAGCTAAAAATTATGATCAAAACAACAATAGTACAAAATTACAAAATAACTAGTGAGATGAAGAACAAGTTTTTTGCGATATTTTATTTTGGTTTTAATTTTTTTTTCTTTAATAAATTGTTGGGGTTTTTTGCACTTTACCTGTATTATTTTTTTTTGATGACAATCTTAATTTTTCCTCTTAACTTGTCCGTCTAGACTCTAGAACTTTGACAGTCAAAAAAACAAACAAACGACACGGTAAACTGTTTAAGCCGGTCAAGCATGAAATTGTTACAAAAGTTTATGTTTTTTTGAAAGTTGCAGGTTAAAAATCGCATTTATGGGATTATTTTTGATTTCTGTATTAAAAATAATTGATTTTAAGTGATGATGACTAACATGTTGTTATATTGAAAAAAGCATTAAAAAAATTGATAACAATGTTGCAAACTTCAAAGCAAATATAAACTTTTATAAAAAATCGTGAAAAACTTATGTGCCGGATCAACGGCATATACATAATAATTTTATATGCAAGCTGTAATAAGTAATTACTACTAACAAGTTACAAATTGTAAATTCTGCCACTATATTTTAGTGACCCCATTGATTGTTTGCTTTTTACAATGCCCTTATGTTATTTTAATTTAGTATATGATTCTTTTTTGAGCAACACACAGGCAGGACAACAGACATACAAATAAGAATTCCAAAAAATAAAGTTTTTAGATCCGTCAAAACCAAAATTCTTAAAATATAATTAAAAAAGCGATTAATTACATTCATTAATTTATACCGGAAAATTCAAAATATGTTTTCAATTACCAAAATAATTGCATTAAGCAAAAAAATGTTTAAATTTAAAACCCTCACTAGAATGATTATATCAACTCTAAAATTTGAAAAAATTGAAAGAGCGATTTTTTCAGGGACTGTAAATAATAATTTTCAAATTTTTTGGAAAAAAAAATGTGTACAAAAAACATTGGCAAGTAAAGTGAGGTACACCAACTTGATGGTATTAAACTAGAGTTTTGGAAAATTAAGTGCTTTTTACTTTTTTGATTTAAATTTTTTTCTCAAAAAATAATAATTATTTTTTGATTTTTATTTAATTTTCAAGAAATAATAACTGACAGCTTGCAATGATTTTGCAAGCTCTTGTCGTGTTAAACAATTTTTCGAGAGTATTTCAGATTAATGTTTGGGGTTTTAAAAGTATATTTCAACAGGCAAACGTACTAGTATGAGTTATTCGACTTTTCTATCAATAATAATCTTAAATATTGCATATAAGTACTTTGTGGGATTTCCAATGGCTAAAATAGTTTTATGTTATCTTATCACTAAAGCAAGTATTTTATAGGCTTATGATCACTTAACACTCGTTTTGTTATTTTTCTAAACGAGAGACAACAAGAGGTAAAATAATTAGGAAAAATGTTAATTTAAAAAAAAATTATTTTATTCGAATAGTCGATTAACCAGCGTTTATTCTAAAAGTTATTCTTTAACTAAATCTGCAATTTTTCTTACGCAAACGGTTCATCGGCTATAAATTTTTTAAATAATCAACCAAGTATTACTTGAGTGAAAACTCTGCCTTACACAAATGACCTCTTGGAATAAGCTTCACCCGACTATAACTGCCTTAAAAATAATTTCATCCCCACAAAGTTTTTCACGTGTTCAAGACCTTTTGCCACTAATTATTATACTTAATTCTACTGTTATCGGTTTATAATTTGTCAATATAAACATTACCTCTGGTCTTAAGTTGTTTATATTTTAAACAGAAAAAGTCTTACGAAATATTGAGAAGATCGATTTGTATTTCCCCTACTCGCAAAAGAAGTGATAAGCCGGACTGACATAATGTCCAGAAATATCCATTTTATTGTGGTATTGAAACGAAATGCGGCTCGACTAATATATACAAAAACGGAAGTAATTGTAAAAAGTTTTTCGACTATCTATCAGTTATATATCATGGATCAATAATATTAATACCGTTTTCGAAGTCAAAGTGACTAAGCCGATGCGCCAAATAAAATATATGGTGGTGTAGGGTGTAATAAGGTTAGGTGTAACACACTACTTACAAAACTTTCTGACTTTTTTGCATATAGTTTTGATTGTATGTAAATATATTTAACAATAATTATTTAATATTTCCAAAAGTGTTTCAAATATACCTAATATAATGGATTTTATTTTATGCATATTGTAGATTTTTAAAATTATTAAAAAGTAATTATAACAAAACAAAGTGTTCCTTTTTTAAAATCTTATTATTTTCAACTTATGGTTTTGCAATTAATTTATTAAAAAGATTACCATTTAATACTTTTAATGACAATGAACTTTAATGTATTAAAGAACGGCATTAACAAATGTCTGCATATTTGTGTTAATGCAAAATACTTTTTAATTAAATTGTATTTTGAAACATTAAAGTCCAATTTCACAACAACTTAACTTGACACGGCTTAGCCTTATATAAATTTTTAATTCATGCAAAATTAAAAACAAAGAAATAAGTATACATCAAGCTTTTAATATTCCTGTATTGACAATTTTAGAGTTTTTAAACATTTTTTTAAGAATAATCCCAGTTTTTACTGCATAATTATTTTGAATTGTTATTGGAAAACCAAATTCAATTTTGAAAGTTGGTATTTGAATAAGTGAAAATATTAACTCTATTCAAAAACTGAGCGTAAGTCTAAACATAATTTTTTCTTAATGTTAAGCTCTGTATTGAAGCAGATGTTTTTTAAATCCATTTATAAATTAAAACTGTTAAAAATTAAAAATACAAAAAAACTGATTTTTACACAAAAAAATTTTGTTTTGGATGAACATATTTGGTGATTTTAAAATAATAATAATTAGTTTTAACACCATAGGTGATAAAAACAACAACAGTCTTGTTCTGTGAGGAACAAGAATGGTTAAAGTTTAGTTAATTTCTGTGCCCGTTGATGTTTGTTCACCGGAAGTTCTAAATTCCAATACAGACAAATTTAAAAATATATATGGTAAGCCTCTCGAGGGTAAAACACTCAACTAAATCTAACATATTTTAATAAATTGATCAATAAGGAAGGATCACTAGCTGAAAATACTTGTCATGATGTTGATATCGCCAGCGACTATTAACTATTGGTTGCCCCCTTTAGGCTTCGCCCAGCATTCAATAAAGCTGAAAGTCCATACCAAACGTCAAAGCAGTCATGTGAAATATTTCACGGCAGAAACCACGCTATAAATAAAATAAATATAAGCATATAAATTAATCTCTGTTGAAATTAATAACAAGGCAATAACGCTAAGTGCACCCCGTCTGTTGGTGTGACACCTTTCATGCACACAAGAGAAGACAACTACATATAACGCACATTGGGGTGAATGGTATAGAAAATGGCGAATAATTCAAAAATGAACTTTAACTTTTACAACCGTGTTTGTTACCATATGAAGGTAGATAAAATTCTACATCACTAACTACAAAAATAGCTGTTTACTTTGTTTGCAGTGTGTGTTTAAAGTTCAATATTTTTTTTTATTTTTGCGCGCATTGATTAAAAGAGACAATTTTGATATTTCAAGTGATTTTATATTTTATTAAGACTTCTATAAGTAAAAGTTTTATAATGGAACCTTTAACTTTAGGTAAATGAGCATATTAAAAATTATTTTTTGTTAAGATAAATGTTTTAGAAATAAAAAAACTAAATTGCTCTAAAAATGTGGCATTTTTGATATATACACTGAGTTTCAACAACTTGCGGATGAGTGCAGGAAAAGATAATTTTATGTTCTTAAAATATGATGTTTTAGCTAATTAATCCCAGAATGCATGTTTGCGCATTTGTTCAATTTTTGAGTTATGAAAGTTCTTGGGACACAACTCCAGTTGCCAAAAAATTTTGCTAATATAAATACATATTATATATTTAGGGTATTCACAAGGTAGTCATAAGGTCATATGTCTTAAAAAAAAGGAAAAAATTCTACTGTTGTTAGCATCCGATCATAATTAAGTGTGCTATTTTAAATTTAAATCAGCTGCTGGAGAAAACAGAAAACTAAGTGATTTCAAAATATATTTTAAAATTAATGACTGCGAATTGTTAATTATATCAACGGCTTCACTAAAGAGTTTCGGCCGCCCGGCTCAGGTTTCTACTGTTTATGACAAAACAATAAACACAGTTCAAAATGTTTTATTATTATAGAACTTTTTTTTAACACAACAACAATTTTTTTAAACTTTCTACAATAGTATGAAAACTTTAAGACTATATGACTTGATAGCGTACCGTTTGAATACCCCAATTAATACTTTTTTTAAACAAAAAAAAATTTTTTCTAAAAGCACATTAAAGGTGCTGTAATTTACAATTTCACTTACTAATTTATTGTTTTTCGTTCAAAAGTTGCAGCAGAAATAGTCAAATCAATTCCAAGTATTAAAAAAGCCCATAAAAGGTAAAAAAAAACATTTTTAACAATTTTTTTAAATGCTGGTTTTTTATGTATTTATTAATATACATCAATCAAAAAATACCAATATGTTAATATTACGACTTCTATGAACTAATCCTTACTTTATATACCATTCGCCCCAATGTGCAACGCCAGAAACGCGTATTGGAGATATTCAGCTTAAGAACGGTAGCGTGAAATGTCAGAAATACAACTTATCAAAACCTTTTAACCTTTGTGGTCATGTAGTTATCTACACACAATAAAAATAATTTATGTTAACTTTACTTAAATCAAGTAGCGGTGTCAAAAGTACGGTGAGTACGGTGTTTCTTAAATCAAGTACGAAATTTCTTACTTTAAGTAAGGTTTTTAGTACGAATTTCTTACTTTTAGCCACAATTAATCCAAAAAAGGATTGATTTAAGTTCGGAACCGTACTTGATTTAAGCCAAAAAAAGATTGATTTAAGTCGTATACGGGATAATTCCGAAAATGAAATTTAATTTTTTTGACTTATGGAGCTATTAAAGAAGAAGAAATTGATAAATTTATTATTAAAAAATTTTATTTTTTGTACTTACCGAAGCTGAAATTCGAACCAGGGACATTCTGCACTGCATCGCAAGCGCGCTACCTCTAGGCCACCGAGACACTTTGTTTTCATATGTAAAATAATTTATTAAAACACCAGGTTTTTTTCTGCTTAATTTGTTGAAGCAATAGGCTTGTACTTAAAAATTTCAAGAACAATTTTGGATAAATTCAAGAATAAAATTCTTGATTTTAGAAAGTGGTTTTTCTTTCTGTGTAGACCACAGCAACACACTATGGAAGCTACTTCATTTTGCGCAGAGTTTTATTATTAGGATATGCCTAACTTAAATATACCAGAATAGTGTACCTATTATATCCATATACGGTGTTCAAAATTGCAAACATAAACTGCGACTTATGGTGTTTTCCATTCTAAAAAATATGTTACAATATGTATGTGTAACATTTTTATTAGTTTACACACACACACTTAAAAAGTTGTCCATTTTTTTTTGTTTTAATGGAACAGAAAATTGCTTGATTTTAATAAAAACTGCACTCTGCGTTAAAAACTCGCCTGCATAAAAAAGTATTTACATACATAACACAGCTGTAAAAAGTGGTACTTTGTTACACTGAAATATAATTGGGGGTAAGATATGTTACACTCTTGCCAGTTATTAATGCAACATGTTCAGAAAGGAACACGATAACTGTTTTCACACTTGCATGTATTTTTAGAATGGAACATAAACCCGCTCGAATGGTAGCATTAATGTAACATTTTTGCCAGAAAGGAAAACACCATTAGTGAACAAAGGTAGCAGCAGATAAAAACCCGTAGACAAATTTAGCTTAAAGCCAATTGCTTGAAGTCGACTAGGGAAAAAGGTCAATATAAAGCAAATTATCACTTAGCCGCTCGTAAGGTTAAATACATGTTGATATAAGACTGTGAAAAATAAAACAGAAATATTGCCCAGGACATGTAAAGCTGCAAACACGAGAAACCCAAGCGATGTGCACTATTTTTGTTCTCAATTATTCTAACAAACAAGAATTCGTATATGGGAACCCCTGAAAAACTTTTTTTCAATTTTTATATAACAGTGGTATTAAATAATAAACATATGCATATTTAACAGATAAATAATCTGCACCCGCCACTGACGTTCTGTTACTTTCAATAATATGAAGCTGTTAAAATTAATGATAAATTATTTTAACAACTTCTTAAACACAATTGAATAATTTAAAATTGTTTTTGATTTTTTAATATCCTAAAAGGTTTCCATACAAAAAGGCCAGCCTGTTCTCCACCACAAACGTTGTAAACTATATTTTCTGCTTTTTTGCTTATTCTTCTTTTCGGTTTTAAAGTAACATCCGCATGGAGAAAACTTAATTGCTTACTTACACATATGTATGTATGTGTGTATGTATGCATGTATGTATGTATGTATGTATGTATGTATTTATGTATGTATATATGTAAGTAGTTATTAAATAAATAAATTTTCCTTAACAAGATAAATTTTATTGAAATAGATCATTGAACCCTGCTTGCATTACGACATAATTGCAATTTCTGTTTAAGAATAAAAACAAATAAAGAATTGACCATAAATGTTTAGTCGTAATGGTTGGTCAGTGAAAGGAAAATTTTGTTTGACTTTAAATTTTTATAGGAAATTTACTGGATGAGTAAATTGCATTTTAAATGTTTTTTTACATTTACCGACATTGATCTTAAAAATTATACAAAAATCCAAAAGTTCTAGTTTGAGTTCATTGTCATTATTGAAAGTAAGTTTATGCCGGTGCAAGGCAAAAGCAATCTCTTCCAGCTTTATTTAGCTGCAATAATAAAAACAGTCTTCAAGGTCTTAAAAAAACTTTGCACATTCCAAGCTTTTGATCTAAAGTATTTTTTAAAGTAATTAGCAAGAATTAAAATGTGTTATTTTATTAAGAGACGCAGAAATCCCTCGATTTGCGTGGTAGTTACCTTTTTAAAATCCGTGAAAAAGCAAAAAAAAGTTACGATTTTTTGGAAGAAAAAATCAAATCGCGCAATTGAGAAACCGCGCAGGTCGAGGGATTACTAAATATAAATGTTTTATAAGTATTTATGTAAAACACTTATTAACATACAAAAATATAAAAAGATGTTTATTAATTTTTAATGTATAGGAGCACTTCCACAGAGAAAGGCACTTAATTGGAAAAAATAGCCTTCTAATTGTATTTCAAAAATCCATCAATTAACATTTAGAAGGAAATAAAAATTGAAAAAAATATTTGTATTTTTTGGTTGAGTTTGACTTATGTTGAGTTGATTATCACTCTACTTGATATTTATTGATTTTGAGAAGACATTCAACACCCTCAATCAAAATGCCATATGAAATGCCCTTACTTATAAAGATGTCCCCAAGAAGATAATACAGGGTGTCCGCCGGCAAGGTATACTACTTTGTTTGTAAAAAATTTTTGATTAAATGAAAGAGAATGGAACTTATATTAATAAATGTTTTATTTAATATCGGCAATTATGCGTGAAATACTGTACAATATCAGATAAATGTTCGCCTCTGTTAGCCTCACAAATGCAAGCCCTTTTGAGCACATTTTTCATTACATTTTCACACATTTTACGCGGTATTTCATTAACTTCATCACGAATATTTTGTTTGAGTTGCTTCAGCGTTTCTGGTTGGTTTGCATAAGCCTTGCTTTTGAGATATCTCCACAATCAACATCACCATTTCTTGAAACTAATAAGCTTTTAATCACTTCACAATATCGCTTCCCATTAAGTTACCGTAACGCCGTTTTCAGTTTCAAATAAGTAAGGTACAATGGTTTCTCCTTACCAAATTGCGCACCAGATTGTCACTTTTAATGAATGCAAAGGTGACTGATAAATAGTTTGAGGGTTTCCCATTGCCCAGAACCGACTATTCTGTTTATTCACATATCAATTCAAATGAAAATGTGCCTCGTCGTCATTATGTTTTTTTCATGAAAATCGGGGTTGTCATGTTTTAACGATTAAAACACGTTGGTTTACCGATTTTTTTTATAATAAATTTGCCACGTCTCTACTTTTCGACTGCCAAGTATAAACTGTCAAGACAAGTTTTTACAAAAAGGCGGCAAAACAAAGTAGTATAACTTGCCGGCGGACACCCTGTATCTTTTATTACTGCAGTGTACTGCATGGAATAAAGTGACAGTATAACCATCACTGCCGGTGTACGACAAGGACAATTGCTACCGCCCTTTCTCAAAGAGTTGCTAAACAAAGAATAGGCATAACATGGGGCTTGCAATGTACCAAAATTGTGAAAAAGTACCTTTTTAACGCTTTTTTAACTTTTGACTTTTAGAACTATATTCCTAATTCCATATCTCTCAAAAAATGCAAAAAGTTTCCAAAAATGTGAAAAAGTACTTTTACTCCGCTTTGCTGTTGACTTTCTACCTCAATCTTGGTTAATAGCCTCTATTTTTTAATATCAATTATATACATTTAAAAAAAAGGAAAGAAGTACCAAAATGAAAAAAAAAATATTTTTTGGACTACTTATTGACTTTCGACATTGATCTGGGTTTATATTTCTTAAATTCAAATATCAAAACTCCTAATCTTAAACTCTGCAAACAGAGCACCAAAAATCTGAACAACTGCTTTTGACCGCCTAATTGATTTTCGATCAATCAATCAATCAAACTATCAATCCCCAAAAAATGGGAAAAGGTACAGTCAAATCCCGATAATTCGTAATCACAAGGGACCGGTCATATCTTACGAATTATAGGGGTTTTTGATTAAGCGGGGTTTCGATTTAACGGGGTTACAGTAAAATATATACGAATTAACGGGGTTTTTCAATTGATTTACTAAAACGATAAAAAGAAACGTAAAAAACAATTGTTAAAAAAAAAATACAAAATAAATACATAAAATAAAATAGCAAATTTATTTATTTAGCGTAAAATACGTGTAATGCGGTAAACAAAAAATCATTCTTTCCATGTTTCTGTTGTTTTTATTACGAATTATAAGTGGTAGTTAGCAGACAATTACGATTTATAAGAGGTAAAGAAGATTTTATTTGAAAAAATAATTACGAATTAGCGAGGGGACCGAAATGTATGGAAATTTTACGAAATAACGAGTTTTTTTCAAGGGACCGACAGTTTGTTACGAATTATCAGGAATTACGATTTATCGGGGTACGAATTATCGGGATTCGACTGTACTTTTATTTACTTAGTTAAATTTCGACCTCAATTTTAATCAATAGTCTTTAATTTAAATTTTTAAACTCTAAATCAGCAGATATGCAAAAAGTATATTTTTAGGGGTCCTTAGCCCTCGTTTCATATACATATGTTTACGCATAGTTTTAAAAAAATGCATAAACGTAATAATGTTTATTCTTTTTTGGACCCTCAGTGCTACAAAAAATCCAAAAAGTACCAAAAAATTATTTACATTTTTTCAAAACCTTTCAAGCCTAATACGAATGGACTTAAGCAGAATTAAAATATAGTTTCAACCCTTCTATCCTTTAGGGTCCGAAATTTAAAAAGTACTAAAAAATATTCAAATTTTTTTAAAACCTGTCGAAAGCAATTTGGATTTTGTTTATATCCTTTTTGGTTTTAAAATCGCAAAAAGTGCCTTAAAAGTTTCAAAACATAATTTTTAACCTTTTTTTTTACCAAGGTAACCCCATAACATTTTTTTCTCTAAAGCAAATTAATCAATTAAACATTGATTAAACTATTTTTTTACTACACCTAAAAATATGCAATGAAAAAGTAAAAATTTGATGCAAGGTTACTGAGGTTATTTTAAACAACAAAATCTAATGTTCCACATTTGTATAACAGGCTGCTGTCATTTGTTTTTATTTATAACATTTTTTGTTGTAAATTTAAATTTATTTGATATTTTGAAAAAAGTTTATTGCTCTGTTTTAAATATAATTTTACTCCCCACAAAAACAAACAAGTATTTGGGTTGCATTTTAATGAATATTGGGGTTAATAAACGGTGGTTTTTACAGCAAGTTTTAAATGTACTTACGTAAAAACCTAAATATTCTTATAAATTTACACGATTTATAAAAGTATTTATTAATTTTCTTTCTTTAATTTTTTTTGTTTAAAAAATTGGTTTTTACATTGTACATAATGATTTTATTGTCCACGTCTTTTATCGTTTTTATGTCGTTCGTACTTTGCATTTATTTTTTATGTAAATTTTTTTGTTTTATAGCTCTAACAAAGTACAATTTTATTCAAAATTTTAATTTTAAAAATTTTTTTTGTTACAAATAAGTTAAGCAGTCTAACGGCATTCTTAAGTATGCACATAAAAGTGCATTGTCCATTAATTTTAAAAGTTCTTTCAACTGATTAAAAAAAAAAGTTAAAAATGAAACAATAACCCAAAATCTAAAGAGCCATATAACTCAATTCGCAAGAACATTAATATGAATTTGTGATTCCTTAGAATGAATTTTGTCTATATGTAAACCAAAAAGAATTGATTTAAATTTAAAACTGTACTTCATGTAAATTAAGAAGATATTAAATTAAAGGAAAACATACTCTCTCTAGATTTAATTGATTTCCTTAAATAGGAATGTAATTACTTTATATACTGACAAAGGTATACACCAGTTTGTTCTTCCCATTGTAATCTTTCCATATTTTTTTGCGATCCCATAAGGTACATTTATTCTAAATACGATAGTTAATTTAACATAGTCCGCCCGTTGAAATTAAGCTTTGGTTTCGCTAAGAAAATTTCAATGCAAAATCAGCAAGGTCAGTTAACTACGGTCCGAAATAAGTATACAAATATGAACCAATATTTTAAAAAGGCTATTTTCAAGGCAAACTATGTATGTATATATTCCCTTGTAACTGTGGTCAATGTTACTACAAAGCACTGCACGGGCACGGTGAAGACGCAAGGTAATTAAGCGAAAATTATTTTTTTGAAGTAATAGGGTGCCCCGGTAGGCCAGTGGTAAGTGCACGAGTCTTCCAGTCAGGGGGTTGTGGGTTCGATTCCCACCAGAGACCCTGGTAAGTTTGCTTCATTCTTTTGTTCTTTCTTTCTTTCTTATCTATCCTTCTCTAAATTTCTTCTTTCCTTCCGTCTCAACCTATTCTATCTGCTTCTCCAGGTAACACAAAGAGACCGAATAAGCGGACCCTAGTGAACTGAATCTTTTCTTTCTATGGCTGCCTGTTCTACCTACCTACCTAAGGGAAGTAGTACCCCCATATGATTGCATAATTTTTTTTGAATTTTGATATAAATATTTCATGAATTTTTAAAGCTATTGACTATGAACCTAATGCAAGAAGCAAAGGTAATGGTAGCCGCCATATAAAAGGACCAAATTTATGAAAACTTTAATGTGCTCTATATCTAAAATCTATATCGAATCATAAATAAGATGCTGGATAGCATTTATCTGCGTTAATTGGTTTTGACCTGACAAAGATTGGACTAATCTTAGTCACTGTGGACACATACCTTCTTGTGGTGGCACTTTGGGTAGCTGCTTTTAATATCAATTAAAAGTAGTGCGCTAAAATACGCCACGCGCTTACTGACAACGATAAAAAACGGGCTGAAAAGATGGGTTAGTAACCAACCTTTGTAAAAGCTGACCTATTACAAAAAAAGAAACAGAAGATTATATACATATAAGCCTTTGGTCCAATAGTAAGGGAATTTAGCACCCAGGAGGAAACATTTAAAAAAAAACTTCGCATAGCGAATTCAGGGGGCAAAATACGGCATTCGATCCGAATCGAAAATAAAAAATTCTTATTAGAATTCCTATATTACAAGCATTGACAAGTCAGTCGATCGATCGAGTAAAATTTCAATTCGAATCGAATGTCGTAATTTGCCCCCTGGCTAACCAAATTCGCTGCGGCAAAAACTATGGTGGTTAACAGCTGCAGATACCGACATCTTATTAAATATGGGGGATTTCATGTCAAGTGACCCAACTTTTAAAACCGATGTCTTTCGATTGGAAAGAAATTTGTACCAAAGTAAGTTCTTGCAGAGAGTAGCATAGACACAATTTTTTAACACGATCGGTCAAGAACTCTCTGAGCTCAAGGGGTTCAAAATTTGACTTTTTTTTAGCTTAAGAGAAAATTTTACATAAATAGCAAAAAAATCAAAACAGAATATACGCGAAAATTGGAAAACCTCTGCTTTGAGTTACAAAACATTTATTTTCATAGATATCCCACTCGCATCCCACTAAGCGACCTCCAAGTTCTTCAAGCAAAAGACCTAAGCTTTCTTTTGAGCAAAAAAAAAAAAAAAAAAATGGGCACATTTGGAAAAAAAAATTTTTTTCTAATTATTTTATAAAAAAAATAAAAAAATTTTTTTTTTAATTTTAAAAATATTTTTTTCTGGAAGATTGAAGAAAAAGCTATCAAAAGTATTTGGGACGAATTTGTTAAAAGCAAAAGGTAACAAACTACATGTATGAGAAAAAACACCTATTTGCCGAAAACGTCAAATTTTGAACCCCTCTAGCTCAGAGAGTTCTTGACCGATCGTGTTAAAAAATTGTGTCTATGCTACTCTCTGCAAGAACTTACTTTGGTCCAAATTTCTTTCCAATCGAAAAAAAAAGTTGGGTCACTTGACATGAAATCCCCCATATGTAAATGTACATTAAGCCACGTATCTGTCAACAAAAAACATCATTGTGTAAATTACGGCATTCGTTTCGAATTGAAATTCTACTCGATCGGTCGAATTGTCAATGCTTTTAATATAAGAGTTCTAACTAGAATTTTTTAATTCCGATTCGATTATAATGCAGTAATTTACCCCCAGATAGACTTTGTTGTAATAACGGAACGCATTCATACAGAGTGTTAGACGTACGATCGATGCGAGGAGTAAACAACGACTTGGACCACTACCTCATAGCAGCAAAGGATCACTTCCATCTGAACAAGGCAAGAAACGTACGATCTGTCACACCACGGAAGCTTGACGTCAAAAAGCTGCAGACACAAAACACAGCCCTGATTTACTTTAATCGCTTGGCTCATTTGCTTGAAAAACAGAACTCCTTCTCCCGATAATATTGCAGCGCAAGGGCAAAGCATTGTTCACTCCATGGAATGAGCCACAATATCAGCACTTGGGTATCAGAAGCCTTAGCTTAGGAACCAGAGCCAAGACACTCTTGTATACAGAGCAATCGTGCAGTCAGTAGCAACATGTCTTGCTAAAGAGAGGTATCAGGTAAAAAGGATAAAAGATAGATGTGTGTTCCGCAGGAAAGATAGGTAGAAAGGCATGAGTGTGGGCGTAGCAAATTAAAATGAAGTGCCACAGTTCTATAAAATAGGGGAAAATTAAATCGAATGCTTTGAAATAGGCGCATCCTCCCCCAAAAATTAAGAAGGTATATATTTGAGATATATGTACACTATTTTAATTAATAATTTTATCTCACTTTTCCTGCCATTCAATTAAAAAATTAAAATACAAATAAAAATACAGTGTATACATTTTTTTACCAAAATTTAAAAAAATCGTATTTATTTCACTCAAAAACAAAAAAAAAATAGTTAAATGCACGAATCATTCTAAGGCCTTAAATACTAAATTCAAAATCTCCCAAAAATATCTTTTTGACAAAGACCAAAACAAAGAAAGAAAAGAGTTTAATTAATTGTACTTATTGAACAGAAAATAAAAGTATATACTTATTTAATTAATAAATACCTCTAACAGTACATATATAAAAACAATTTAACATTTGCAAAATATATATTTTCTAACTAAGATTTACATATAAATATAAAATATATATTTGTGTGGTTTGAGGAAAAATATTCAAAAAATATATATTTGCATGTACATTTTTTTATGTATGTAAGTATATGTATAAGATGTATTAATTAGGTGGAAATTGTGTGTGTGTGGGTGTTTTCTTTTTTTTTAACAAAAATAAATAATTTTAATATAAATAATAATAATAATATAAAAATATATGAAATGCTGAAGATGTTAGTTATCATATGAACGTTTAAGGATTTTTTTTCTGTACATACAACTACATATACTTCCTTTTGTTATATTTTACATACTTATGGTTTACGTCAATTGTTATAAAAACTACAAGTATTTTTTTTAGAAAAAACTTACAATTAAACAAACAAATAATGTATTTATATAAATATAAGTGTATGTATGTAAATGATAAAAATTAAATAATATTAACAAGTAATTATTGATTGTTTTAATTGCAGACTACTTGTTTGCTTTGTTCTTTAATTTCAATTAGCATTTTTCATTTTTCTATTTGATTTTTAGAATTATTTTTATATAATAGTTTTTTTTTTATTATATTTTTTTACATAAATTGTATTCTCCCTTTTTAAGTTTGTATTAAATTTGTTTTGTTGTTGTTCTTGTTTCATTTTTTTTTTTATTTTAATTAATTTGTTGCTAAAAACTATGTTTACATAGTTTTGTATATATTTATGTATATAAAAATAATTATTTTATATCCTATATAACACTTTAGTTAATTATTTGACTTTTCGCTGGTGGAGACTAGAGCTACTTGTATCTGAATTAAGAATAGCTTCATTGCTTGAGATAACACCCTGTTTAAGTATGTGACCATTGCCATAACCATTTTGATAGTGACCATTGCCATTCGACAGATGACCATTTCCATTGCTTATGGATTTCACATCAATATCATCATCATCCAAAACAGGCTAGAAAGAGACAAGAATTATTAAGAAAGGTTAGAAATATAAAAATAAATGTAAGAAAATAAAGAAAAAGAAGTTTAGTCTGGTCAGCCATTCACAAACAAATTACTATTCTTAAGCCTTTGGGGACACCCTATATATATACTTTAAAATTACCTTACGTAATAGGTTGGTTCATATTGACTATTTGTTATAATAAACTTTAAAAAAATGTGACTTTCCATTATTAAACGCCAAAAGCTGCTGATGAAAAGTGGGCTTCAATTAAAAAAATTTGAGAAGTTAATATACGCATGTATGTACATTATGTAGAATCAAGTGTAAGACCACAATACCAAAACCACTGTTTGCCAATTTAATTTTCGTCTATATAGTCGTTGCCTTCCAGACAATTAAAAGAACTACACAGATGACAAGGAACATGATTAGTAAGTTAATGTTCTATTACTTAAGCTTAAGTCCGGTTTAGCAGTCAGATGTTAATTGAATATAATGAAATGCAAATACGATTAGCTTTTTTTATTTTTAAGCAATAGTCTGAAGATAATAAGTAACCACTTATATTGGTTTTACAAATGAACATATGATAAGTACATGTCTATGTACATTCATACATATTAAATTTTTTTTTAAAAAAACCTTTTAAAGAGGTTCTATTCATCAAAATGACATTGAATTTTAATTTCTCAAAGTAGTTTCAAAGTCCTAAAAGTACTATGTGAATAGAACTGAATAAATATTTTTACTTATGCAATTCGTAAATTTAATTTATATTTTACTAAATGCAATTTATTTGTTAACCTTTCAATAAAAAAAAACGCAACGAAATTCAATAATGAAAAATAAAATAAATAAAAATTTCTAAACAAATTCACTTTGTCAATAAGCAAAATTAACGTATTTAATATGTGCATAAGTAAATGATTGGTAAATAATGTCAATGATTTACAGTTTGTTTCTAAAAAAAAAAATGTTAAATGTTGTATAACTTGACACCTTAAAAAATTTCATAGACACAGAAGCAATTTATTTAAAAATTTTATTGAAAAATACAATTAAAAACATTTTTTTTGTTTTGATGGCCCTGAGAATTTATTTATTTTAATATTTATTCTATGCTGCACTTAAACAATAATAACTTTTTTAAAATCTGACACACTAGAAATACATCCATAAGTTTTGTCCCTTTAAAAAAGGTTCCTGTGCCAAATTTTTTCCAATTGATTTTGTTTACAAGGTTTACATGGGCACCCAAGAAGAACGAAAAGGCATTGTTAAATCGACTTAAAGAGTAATTCGAATTAGTTAGTTTAATTAAAGCTGAATATGTATTGAAACCAAAATATTCGATAAATTTATTTCGAAATTTTAATAAGCCTCCAAGATCTTGCAATTAAACACCTGTCAATTATTTGTTCAACTCTAATGACTTAGCTGCAAAAATTCAAGCAAAATGTGGTTCAAGTGCTAGTTTTAAATGGTTAAAAGGATACAGAACACTTAAGGTAAAATAAACTGTAGAAAGAACCAGAGGCCAAATCGTCGCATTCGATTCGAATCGAAATTTAAAAATTCTTATTCGTATTCCTATATTAAAAGCATTGACAACTCGATCGATCGAGTGAAATTTCGATTCGAATCGAATGCGACGATTTGTTCCCAGCAACGCAAGAGAGAGTGAAATTTGGTAGCTTTCAAAAAAAAAAAAAAAATCAAATCTAATTGCAAAGAAAATACCATTTTTATCTCACTCTTCAAGTCATGTGGTTTAAAAAAAAAATTCAAATGTAGTTCTCTGCGTTGCCGGGGCCAAATCGTCGCATTCGATTCGAATCGAAATTTTTAAATTCTTATTAGAATTCCTATACTTAAAGCATTGACAACTCGATCGATCGAGTGAAATTTCGATTCGAATCGAATGCGACGATTTGGCCCCTGGTTTTAGGATCTTTTTTCGTGTAGCATAAATCACCCTGAAGGCTCTGCTGCTTTTCTTTAGAGTTATGTGCTGTTTATAGAATATGAAAGGCAAAACGTTTTGGACGTTTTGTATGTGTTTGGTTTTTGTTACAACAACAAAATACACACGAAACGCCTAAGACGTTTCGCCTTTAGTGTTCTATAAACAGTACATTAGGTTCAATTAAATAGTTCAGCGGTATGAACAATTTGTTCATTGTTCATTCTTATTATATTTTTTTGATTTATTTCTAAGGTTATGCCGATTCAAGTTAACCTAATTTTAATTGAAAAAATACCTCTTCCAATATATTTTCTAACATATTTGAAACAGGTTAAAAATCAATCTTAATTTTTAGGTTATGTTATAAAATAAAATTAGTTGGAAAAATGTACACACTGTTACTGTATAGGGAGGTTTTAACTTGTATTTTTCTATAGTTCAGATATATCATCCACTTATAAGTTAGGGCCTTTCTAAATTAAGGGAACAGATATGTTTATATTTAATATTTTAATATTTTTAACAACTCTGTAGTATGAACTGTTCCTTTGCATATTGTTCACTCAATCATAAAGCAATACTTGGTAACCGTAAATAAAGGAAGGGTGGTCTACCAAATGTTCAGTAACAAACAACTGTAAGTGAGTAACTGAACAAAAAAAAGAACTAGTTTTTTACTTGTTCTGAACAAAACTGACCATTCACTAGCAAAAAAAACGTGATTTCATGCAAAAATAAAATAAATAACAATTTTTTAACTCCTCGTCCTTATTTGTAGAATATAAAGTCATAACTGTGTTAATTAAACGAAACATGTAGCCTGAAATTATCTTTTTTTTGTAGTGCCTTAAAATGTAGCACTTTGAAAGGGTTCAGTTTTAAAAAAATCTCCAAAATAAAACGGCAACATTTTTCCTCAGAAAATAAAACAGCATTCGTTTTTGACTCAGTATGATGGGCTGAAATCACTTTAAATATTGCTGCATTCCAAAACGCAGTTTGATTTGCATCATAAAATTTCAAATTCTTTCTGAAAGGTTTAGCTAGAGACTTTTGCATACAAATCAGTGTTTACAGTCATATTAAGGTATTGTCAAAATTGTAAGGGTTGTACAAAGGAAGAAACTGGAATTTCGAACTGCAAACAAACTGCATTTAAAAATACAGCCTTTTACTCTTATAAATATGAACACAAAATTAGTATCATTTACGGTAATAAGTAACACTTTGTATTTGGCACTAAAAGGTTAATAAACTACATATTTTTAAAACCTTTGATGCATTATCGGAATTCTAAATGTTTTTTGCCGTGCAATGCCCCTTTCTTTTGCAAATCTAAATTTTTTTAATATTACAAATTCTAGTGCACTAAATGGAATTTTTTATTATAATTAAATTACTATTTACTTATTTATGAAAAAGTTCTATCACAAATTACGTAGATGCATATTATTATTTCACTGTGCAAAAATGCAATTTCACGCATGTATAATGTTTTGATTTGACTATAGAAAAACTATTTTGCTTTTAAAGTCAATAACCTAATAAAAGAAACGATGTTGCCAATATTCCAAATCATGTACAATGTATCTGCTGTTATTTTATTTTTAGCAAATTAAATTTGGCTGAAAAAATATGCGAAATTAAGGATAATTGACCCCAAAATCGGGTTGGGGTAGCAATTGGTTTAAACCTTGTTCAAACTTTTCGGGTTTTTTAATTAAACATGTCAATAAGATATAATCGTTGGTTTTTAGTTCCAAAAACATTAAACATATTATATATTAAATACCGTCTCCCCGGCTTCAACTAGAGTATGTATCCATTTAATGGGACTATTGATCACAAAATACACGTTTTTTAGGTTTTCTTAAGGAAGGCAACAAGAGGTAAACTAATTAGTAAAAGCAAAGAAAATTTAAAGATAAACAAATTATATTAGATAAATTGACGCACATTGTATTGTTCAAGTTACTTCTTAATCGAAATTTTCAATTTTATTAACTCGAGCGATTAATCCACTGAAACAAGGAAATCTGTTTGAAATAGTTCGCCTGCCAAAAAAATTAGTGAATTTCTTTCGACTTTACAAAATCAGATGCAGATTAAAGAGTTTTGGTTCGTTGTGTGTTAAAATTAAACCATTTGGAATTCAAATTTTTGAATAATTTCATTAAATAAAATATCGATTGGACTGTCAAAATTTGCACTCAGATTTTATGTTTGCATCAATCAAATGTGTTTACATATCGTTTTCTTAAATACAAAAAAAGGGGAAGTAAAAACGTTTTCTTAATTGCAAGTGCAGTGCTTGTAAATATTTTCTTTTCTCCGGCATTCTGTTTCAAATATGTTACTAATGGGGTTCTGCATTTCAGCTGACGATATATACTATCTGACTTTTTTGACAGTTCAGATGACTTGTGGCATTTTCTTAACACCCCAACATCAATTTATTTCTTATTTATTATTTAAATTTAATTTTATTTAATACAAACGATTTTTGTTTTGTTTTCTATTTAGATCTTAACACAAAACTTGTTAAAAAAATATTTTTAAATTCAAAAACCTAACAAAGGCAAAACAAAATATGTACTACTGGATGTATTGATATTTAAGTTCGAAATATTTTTCTATTATGAACTTACCATACATGCTCCCTTGTTGCTATTGCCATTCGCATAGATCACATTACCATTTGTGATCAATTTGCCATTACCATTTGTTAGGAGATGTTCTTTTCGCAACGATTTGACATAACCATTAGTGGTTTTAACCATTTGAGCTGTATATTTGGCTTTGTAAAAGTCTGAGAACAAAAATAGGAACATAACGCCATGTAAACCAATCCAAACCATAAAACCTTTAGGATAATCACACTCGCGGAACAGCAATTGGAATTGATGAGTAAAAATGGCCACGAATTGAATCTTAATTTAAAAAAAAATAAGAAAAACACATCATAATTATTGTATAACTTTGACATTTATTTTCGATAACAAAAACTCACCATTTGGAAAGAGGTTAAATACTTCTTCCACCAAATATATTTTTGGTATTTTGGTCCCATTGCAGCAATCATGTAATAGAAGTACATTACAATATGTACAAATGAGTTCAATAAGGCAAAGAAGGTACTGTGGCCACCTGTACAGCGTAATCAAAATGAAGAAAAATAAACAAACAAACACGAATAAAGTACATATGTTAATTAATTTTGTTTTTTTTAAATACACTTAAAAACTTTAACAAGAATGGAATGTTTATTAAACAATTGTTTTAATTACCTGGTGCAAATTTCATGCCCATCCATACTGAGAAGGGCATACAGCCGTGGTGTATAACGTGTAGCGTTGAAACATGTTGTGTTTTCTTACGCAATATAAAAAATAACGTATCGAAAAATTCCGTGAATTTTGATATGTAATACCACCAACAAACGCGAGCCATCTGAAATTAATGCAAATTTTATGAAAATTTATTTAAAATTTCATACAATTACACAAAAGAGGTCAAAGTAAAACGTTTTTTTTAAACGTATTTAAATCAATCATTTAAATCTAGAACATATTTGAATAGAATGTAAAACAAAAAATTTGTTAGTCTCGAGTAAAGTCCCCCAAGTTTTAAATTAAATACAACTTCTAGTTTATGAAATGCCAGCGTTTTTTAGACATAATGCGCAAAATGTTTAATTGAAATGTTTCTAAATTCAAATCCCTTTCGTTATATTTTAAAATAAATACGAAAACTAGAGATGTAACCCTGAGCATGTTTAAACTTTCATAATCAAAAAATATTTATTTACGATATATGCACATATATACGTTAAAATATTTTATATCGGCTTAGTTATGTGAGATGTGTTAAGTAATCATAAAATCCAAATCCTGAATTCAAATGTTAATTATTTAAGTTTTAATTATAAAGCACATATGTGTGTGTGTGTTTACGGTTTTTATACCCTTCACATAGTGATAAGGATATACATCAGTTTGTCATTCCGTTTGTAATTTCTTTATTATCCATTTGCGACCCCATAAAGTATATATATTCTGGATCCTTATAGGTAGGAAAGTTGATATAGCCATGTCCGTCTGTTGACATCAAGTTTCCGGAGTCAAATAAAAAGATACGGATCAGTTATTGGTGTTAAACTATTAGAAATATCCTGGAGACAATCGCTATTTACAATCAGCAAAATCGGTTCACTATTGACCGAGATATAAGCAAAAACCCAGAGTAACCCATTTTTTTTAGGACAAAATCCGTGTATATATCCCTATATATCTCAGTAAGTTAGTCATTATTGCCACAAAACTTGGCACGGATACTTTTAAAGTAGGCACCTAAATAATGGAAAAATTTTTTTCAGATAGGATCAGGGGCAGTGGTAGTTTTCCTAAAATTGCACAAATTTGGTGAAATATATAATACGCTATATCTCGGAAACTATAACAGCTATCGACTTAAAATGTTCTACAAAAAGTAATTGTACAATAAGACCTACATTTTAAAAAAATTTTTTTTGGGTGGAGGCAGAAAATGGGGTAGCTCCCATACAAATTTACAATTTTTATTAAATTTTCGATACGCTATATGTCGGAAACTGTAATAGATATAGAAATGAAATGTTCCACAAAAAGTAATTGGATAGCAAAACCTACACTTTGAAGTAAATTTTTTTTTTTTTTTTTTTTTTGGGGGGGGGGGGGTGAATATGGGGTAGCTCCCATACAAATTCACAATTTTTGTAAAATTTTCGATACGCTATATGTCGGAAACTGTAATTGATATGGAAATCAAATATTCTACAAAAAGTAATTGGACAACAAAACCTACGCTTTGAAGAAAAATATTTTTGGGTGGGGGGTGAACATGGGGTAGCTCCCATACAAATTCACAATTTTTGTAAAATTTTTGATACGCTATAATCCAAAAACTGTAATAGATATCAAAATAAAATGTTCTACAAAAAGTAATTAGACAACAAAGCCTACGCTTTAAAGAAAAAATTTTTCGGGTGGGGGGTGAATATGGGGTAGCTCCCATACAAATTAACAATTTTTATGAAACTTTCGATACGCTATATGTATCTCGGAAACTATAACAGCTATCGACATCAAATGTTCTACAAAAAGTAATTAAACAACAAAGCCTACGCTTTAAAGAAAATTTTTTTCGGGTGGGGGGTGAATATGGGGTAGCTCCCATACAAATTAACAATTTTTATGAAACTTTCGATACGCTATATGTATCTCGGAAACTATAACAGCTATCGACATCAAATGTTCTACAAAAAGTAATTAAACAACAAAGCCTACGCTTTAAAGAAAATTTTTTTCGGGTGGGGGGTGAATATGGGGTAGCTCCCATACAAATTAACAATTTTTATGAAATTTTCGATACGCTATATCTCGGAAACTATAACAGCTATCGACATCAAATGTTCTACAAAAAGGAATTGGACAACAAAACCTACACTTTAAAGAAAAAGTTTTTTGGTTGGGGGCAGAAAAAGGGTAGCTCCCATACAAATTAACAATTTTTATGAAATTTGTGATTCGCTACATCTGGGAAACTATAACAGCTATCGACTTTGAATCTTATACACAAAGTAATAATCAAATAATTCATACATTTTGGAAAAAAAGTTGGAGAGGAGCAGGGGGATTAAAACATCCCATAAAAATTAACAACTTTTATTAACCTTTTAATATGAGTAATGTCGAAAACTTTTAAAACTTTCGACCTCAAATCTTTTTTATCTATTTCTATTATTCATACGAAGTTTAAAATTTTGTTATTTTTTCTATGGGCTTTAAAGCTTGCACAAGGTATTTTTATTAAATTATTTACAGTACAAAATTACTCGGCTGGGTATATTTAAAGACCAATGTGAAGGGTATATAAGATTCGGCACAGCCGAATATAGCGCTCTTACTTGTTTTTAAATTTAAAATGTTAGCTACTTGTTAATTACAATTATCAATAAATGACGAATGTAGAATTTTGTTTACATAAACTATAATACATTATGTATTCTAGAGACAATAATATCAAAGATTTAAGTCATCTGTTGCCATGAGAACATACATGTGTATGTACATATGTCCAATACATATTTAAACACTTTTATATGATTTTAATATGATATGTGTGTCTATAAGTAAGGCTGGTCTATCCCATGGTGTAGTTTTTGTATAAGTAAAAAGATTAACGTACTAAAATTGTTTGCCCACAAATAGGCAGAGGCTCTGTAAATCATACGCTTGGAAAAAAACGGGCGTAGTAATCTCTGTTTTTTTTTTGCTCCTACCCTTTCCCATATAAACTTGGGGGATCCTTAAAGGTAATAGCTGTACTACTAATATTAGATAAGGTCGTCCTTGTACTAGTTTCAATAAAAAAACGTAGTTAACGTTAAGCACATATTAATAACTTACCCGCTAAATTAGTTGCAATAGAAAAGAAAAATATTTGCAACGCCATAAAATATGCTAAAGGAAACAGTTTTTTTAGTTGATGTTTAACGACTATTTTATTGAGTTTAAAAATGTTTTAAATATTAACTGAGTTCCAAAGTAACGGGTTTAAAATTTCTAAGATAAAAAGAGCGCTATAGTTGCTCCAAATCTTTCATATATCGGCTGTGCCAAATATTTAATACGAGGGTTGCATTTTATATTTCTGGATAAGAGAACAAAAATATTAATTTTTGAAAATCACTTTATTGTTTTTCAAAATATTCCCCATGAAGATTTATACACTTTTGCATGCGTTCAAACCAGTTGTCGAAGAACTTTTGCCAATCTGATTGAGGGATCTCTAAAACATTCATTGTGAATACAGCAACGCCTTCAGGTGTCGAAAAACGTTGACCTCTAAGTTTGTTTTTTACGTACGAGAATAAAAAGAAGTCATTAGATGCCAAATCAGGACTACACGGCGGATGGCTTATCAAATCGATGTTTTGGGTGCTTTAAAATGCAGTTGCTTGAGCCGGTGTGTAAGAGCTCGCATTGTCGTGGTAAAGAATGATCCATCTTCGGCGGTTGGTTTTCCTGATTTCCTGACAGTAAAATGTTTATGCAATATTGAATGTATGCTGGTCCCACCAATGCCTAAGGTTGTCTCATTTTCACGATAAGTCACATGACGATCTTACAATATCAGTTCACGTACAGCATCAATGGTTTCGGAACAACCACTGATTTTGACGACCTTCACGAAATTATTCTTGGAGTGAACTACGACCACGATTGAATTCACCATTCCACCGATAAACACTGGTCTTTGATGGAGCTTCATCGCTAAAAATTTAATTAATTTCATCCATGCACTGTTGCTGAGTTAATCCACGTCGAAAGTTGTAAAAAATAATCGCACGAAAGTGATCACGATTAAATTCCATTTTCGGCTCAAGTTGAATCTTTTACGTTACTGTAAACAACACAAATAGAGCTCAAAAATGTCAAACTTTACAATAGAGCTATCAGTTGTCAGATTGCAACACTAGGGTTTCCAAATCCCAAAACATAAAAGGCAACCCTTGCATGTACCCTTATCATTAGTCTTGTTGTTTACCCAGTGATTGGATCCAGCTAAGCCTTTTTTCAAAACGCGGATTTATAAATTAATAATTTTAAGCGAGTTTGAAATCGATATCTATTATAATTTTTAAAGTTAAAAATTTCGAAAAATGGTCCGTTAGTATAAGGGAGACCACTCTCCGTCTTCTATCCATAATTTTTTCGAAAGGCAGAACTCAAACTGGCACTACTTTAAAAGTTGATAGCTGTAACAGTTTCCGAAAAAAAATTTCATAAAGCGAATCCGTTTGCCTGAGGGCTATCGATCTCTGTGCTCCTCCGCACCTAACTTGTCTTTTTTCCAATATAAAGGTATTTATGTGCAATTTTTTTGTAATAAATTTGAAGTTGATAGCTGTTATAGTTTGCGAGGTACAGCAAACTAAAAATTGCATTAAAATGGTTCTACTGCTTTCCCTGCGGTCATACAATATTTCTTTCTTTTAAAGTGTAGATATTGTTGTTAATTTAACTTTCAGTAAATTTGAAATCGATAAGTGTTCCGAGACATAGAGTACCAAAAACTGTATAGAAACCTTTCGTATGTATGGGGGCTACCGCCTTCCCTGCTTTTATTTACCTAGAACGATATGTAGCAAGTTTGAAGTCGATAGCTGCAATAGTAGTAGCACATAAACAATTTCATAAAATTTATGCAACTGTAGGGGGGCTACCACTTTCCCTGCTCTTATCCAATAAAGCTTTTCCCTAATTAAGATTGCCGTCTTCTAAATACATATATGTGTCAAGATTTCTGGTAACAGTAGCTATATTTACTGAGATATATAGGGATACATGCATGGATTTTTTTCCTGAGGAAATGGGTTATTTTGGGTTTTTGCTTATATCGCCGTCCATAGTGAACTGATTTTGCTAATTTTTAAAAACGTTCTGTCTATGAATATTTCTGATAATTTGACACCACAACATGATCCATCTGATTTTACTTGGCTACGAAAACTTGATTTGAACAGACGGACATTGTCAATCTGACTTCCGTATCAATAAGGATTCAGATGAACATACATATGTACTTATACTTTTTTTACTTCTCCTTATCCGTACGTATTAATTAATAATTTTTTAGAATATTTTTAAAACAAAAATTATATGTTTCCCACTCAATCTTTTTTCTGGATAATTTAAAAGCAACGAAAAAAACCCTATAAACTATTTGTATGATTTATAAAGACACTTTAACGTTTTTGAAATATATTCACATAAGAAAATGTCAGCTAAAAAATATATCGATTTTCAACGTGACTTCTGGCTAACTGGGTTATGACTTGAAGAGGTTTTTATTTTTGTGTTTGAACTCCCATACCAATAATACTTAGAGTAGGTTTATAAGGGCTTATTTGACAATTATGTAATGAATATCTGGTAAATAACTTATACTTAATAGTTAATTTTATACTTACTCTTAAGGCTAAAGGATTATTACTGTAATCAACAGGTTGACATCCAAAACTATAATGACCCCACCAACCACTCATTAGATACTAAAAATAAATTTACAAAATAAAAATAAATATGTAAATGAAATTTTAATTTAAAAAACGCTTTTCTAAGTCTTGAAATTATTTTGCAATTTTTAAATTTGTATTCAATTTACCTCATAAAATATCCACGCACTAAATAAAGTTTGTAATAAATTGTACCATACTAATATTTGTCTTAAATCCAAGGCCCTACGTTTGGCCATTAACTTTGGTCCCAACGATTTACTAAAATAAGCGTAAAATACACATAATAAAAATGTGGGTATAGGTGATGACATCATGAACCAATTTTTAACACGAGGATCTGAAAATTTAATAAAAACAAAAAAAAATATATATTAATGTAAAGGCAAACTTCAAATTCATATGCTGTAGTTAATCGAAAAAATTTAATTATTTTTTTACGCTTGTTGCAATAATACAAACACTTGCCAAAATTTTTGTTAACCTTAAACGATTGTTTTCTGTAAACATGGCTTGACTCAAAAATATGGCATAAATCAGAGTTAAAAAACTTAAAATGGTTGGTTTTGTGTTACCAAGTGCTTAACTTTAGATTGTTTATTATATTAATGTAAAACTAATCCTAACACTTGTTTTATTGTCTTCATTGTGATAAATCAAAAAAAATATATATTCAAATTGGTTTTATTTTAAAAACTTATAAATTATGTAAAAGATTTATTATTTGCCCACGTTTAGGATGTTTTCAAGTTCACACTTAATTTACATTTAGTAGATGAGATGTAGAATTCAGGGTTGCCAGATCGAAAATTGTGAAAGCAACAACAATTTGTACTTTGAGATATTTTATAAATTACTTGTCTAGAACCCAGCTTTAAAAAAATCGTAGAGTTTAGCGTTAAGGAGGTAAAAGCTTTATTTTCACATTATACACCTAGTCATCCGATTTAGACAAGTTATTTTCAAAACTTAAATTTTATAATGAAATTGCGATTTTTAAGTCGACAGCAGTTATGAATTTTGAAAAGAAAATTTAATAAAAATGGTCTGTTTGTATTGGGGCTACCATTTCCCTGCTCCTTTTCAACTAATACTTTGTTTAAATATAGACAATGTAAAACAATTAATTTGTAGCAGGTTTGAATCATTCGCGGTTTAAGTTTGCGTGATATAGTGAAAAGAAAAATTTGCTCCTTTCCAAAAAAAAAAAAAAAAAAAAAAAAAAAAAAAAAAAAAAAAAAAATATTTATGCTTCTGTGTTACTTGTGGTTATTAATAATATTTATAATATTTAAATTATGTGTAAACCGTACATAATAATATTCCATAAATAAAATTATACAAACAAGTATTCAAATTAGTCTTCTATAAAAAACTTTTTATTTAAATTAATGATTTATAATTTACACATACTAAGAGACTATTTAAGCATACACCTAAAGTGATGTCCAAAGTTTTAAAATTTAGGGTTTTCGATTGCGTCCAACTGAATAATCGGATTTTTATATTAATATCTGCCATAAAACTAGGTTTTAGTTTCTTATATGAACAAAAACTACTTTACAATTGTATTAAAATATAATTGAAAATAATAAACTAATATTCGCAATATCGAACTATTCGCCAAGAATTCTCCAAACTAACTTAAAGCAGCACAACAAAACGAAATCGTTTTTTTTGCTAACTTCTCCCCAAAAATATTGAAAAATGTTTGCTGTTAATACAACAGACAAACCTTCGAGTTCGAAACATTTGCTGACACAAACTGAGCCATGGATGAACTTTATAAGTTTTTTTTTTTTTGGTTCGCTATTAAAAGTCGTTTCCGAACGTTAGCCAGAGAAAAATTTACCAAACGTTCGAAGGTGATGTTGTTATCGAACGTCGTGGTCAAGCGGGACCTAACTAGTCCATGTGAACTTTTTAGCTCTGACGTAATTTTGACGTCATCCCAAAATCCCTTCGCTTTAAATAAGTCGTAGTAGTTTTTTGACGACGTAAAAATTGTGTCAAAGCTACATGCATATGTAGCTTTTAACATTTTGTGTACTGCAGGCTTAACTTAGTATGTGCATTTTAAGGTTCATTTATACGTGACTTAACCATACCAGAGTAAACAGCTGTTCGAGCCAAACTTATGGGCAACACTGTATTTGATTATATGTGACTTACCGTTACGCCATAACCATAACCATACAAACCAATTGAGTTTTGTTTGTTAAGGCAACGGTTATGGTTATGGTAAGTCACATATAATTGAACCTTTAATTATAAAACAATCGGGGATTTCATCCCCTAAATTACCTTAGTGCAGCTGATGGTAAACAATGTTTCAAAACTAACTACATATTATTTGCCACTTAAAAACAAGTAAGAGCGCTATATTCGGCTGTGCCGAATCTTATATACCCTTCACATTGGTCTTTAAATATACCCAGCCGAGTAATTTTGTACTGCAAATAATATAATAAAAAACCTTGTGCAAGTTTTAAAGTCCATAGAAAAATCTTCAAAATTTTAACGTTCGTATGAATAATATAAATAGATGAGGAAAGTTTGAGGTCAAGAGTTTTAAAAGTTTTCGACATTATTCATATATAAAGGTTAATAAAACTTATTAAATGTTCTAGTCCCCCTGCTCTTCTCCAACTTTTTCTCCAAAATGTATGAATTATTTGATTATTACTTTTTGTAGAATATTCGAAGTCGATATCTGTTATAGTTTCCAAGATAAAGCATATCGAAAATTTAACAAAAATTGTTAATATGTATGGGAGCTACCCCTTTTTTTGCCCCCATTAAAAAATTTTTTTCTTTAAAGCGTAGGCCTTATTGCCCAATTACTTTTTGTAGAACATTTGATTTCGGTATCTGTTATAGTTTCCGAGATATAGCGTATCGAATATTTTATAATAATTGTTGATTTGTATGGGATCTACCCCTTTTTTTGCCGCCACTTAAAAAAATTTTTCTTTAAAGCGTAGGCATTCCAGCCCAATTACTTTTTGTAGAACATTTCATTTCGATATCTTTTATAGTTTCCGAGATATTGCGTATTGAATATTTTATAATAATTGTCGATTTGTATGGGAGCTACCCCTTTTTTTGCCCCCACTCAAAAAAATTTTTCTTCGAAGCGTAGGCCTTATTGCCCAATTACTTTTTGCAGAACATTTCATTTCGATATCTTTTATAGTTTCCGACATATAGCGTATCGAATATTTTATAATAATTGTCGATTTGTATGGGAGCTACCCCTTTTTTTGCCCCCCACTCAAAAAATTTTTTCTTTAAAGCGTAGGCATTCCTGCCCAATTACTTTTTGTAGAACATTTCATTTCGATATCTTTTATAGTTTCCGAGATATAGCGTATCGGAAATTTCATACAAATCATTAATTTGTATGGGAGCTACCCCTTTTTTTGCCCCCACTCGAAAAAATTTTTTTTTTAAAGTGTAGCCCTTAGGGTACAATTAATTTTTGTAGAACATTTTGAGTCGATAGCTGTTATAGTTTACGAGATATAGCGTATAAAATATTTCACCAAATTTGTGCAATTGTAGGAAAAATACCCCTTCCCCTGGTCCTATCGGAAAAAACTTTTTCCATTATTTAGGTCCTTTCTTTAGGAGTATCCGTGCCAAGTTTTGTGGCAAAAGTGATTATACTTACTGAGATATATAGGGATATATGCACGGATTTTGTCCTAAAAAAAATGGGTTACTCTGGGTTTTCGCTTATATCTCGGTCAATAGTAAACCGATTTTGCTGATTTTAAATAGCGATTGTTAGCGGGATATTTGTAATCGTTTGACACCATTTACTGATCTGTATCTTTTTATCTGACTCCGGAAACTTGATTTCAACAGACGGACAGACGGACAGACAGACAGACAGACAGACAGACAGACGGACAGACGGACAGACGGACATGGCTATTTCAACTTCCCTATCTATAAGGATCCAGAATATATATACTTTATGGGGTCGCAAATGAATAATAAAGAAATTACAAACGGAATGACAAAGTGATATATACCCTATCACTATGTGAAGGGTATAAAAATATAAACATATATATAAAATCAAAGATATAGAAAATATTTTCAAACAAACTGCGAGTACCTGAAAATCAAACAACTTAATTGTTGATTTTAATTAATATTTCAATCACAAAAATATTAACTCGAAAACAATTTTTTTAGTTTGAAATTTTCTGCTGATGCTAGGATGCCCTATATTTATCTTAAGATGTATGTTGTACTTAAAAGTTTGTTTAAAATTATATTTATGAGTCCTTTTTATTTATGCAAAATCTACTTTCGGTAAACCCGGATCAAAATTTTTAATTAGCATAAATTAGGTTAATCAATAATATTTGCTGTAAATTATGTAAATTTTAACAAATATTTTCTTAATCATTGTTTTGTTTTTATTTATAAAGCTGTATATGCTAATATACTAATTTGTTGTAATAAAATTATGGGAAATAAGATATAAAAAACCAATAAAAATTTTTGGCATTTTAGCGTTAAATTATATGAGTAAGAAATATGTATTATTGTTTTAAAAGGAAATTCCCAAAATAAGGCTAAGAATAAACTTAAAAGGTGTCACAAATTAAAAATACATATATGTATAAAAAAGTTAAAACTGGCGCTTTCCTTACAACCTGCTTCCCAAAAATACAACAGCATTTTAAATATTGTTTATTTAATTTTTTCAATTAAATTTAAAACCAAATCATCAGTAGGATTTAACCAAGTTATTAAGAAACCCAAAGGTTAATTTATACGTGACTTAACCATAGCCACAGAAAACAGCTGTTCGAACCAAATTTATGGGCAACACTGTATTTGATTATAGGTGACTTACCATTACGCCATAACCTTAACCATAACCATAGAAACCAATTGAGTTTTGGTTTTTATGGCAACAGTTATGGTTATGGCGTTATAGTTATTTACATATACATAATTGAACCTTAATGAACATTTTCTGCCTTTGTATAATAACTTCAATAAGCTTATTGAGAATTTCCATAAGCAAGCAAAAGCATTGAAGAGTTCCTTAAAAAACCCAATAAACCATTTTTCGCTATTACGTGTTTTGATCTTCTTTTCCCCTACATATGTATAAACTTGAACTAGGAGAAAATCCTAAAGAACATTAAAAAATGTTGTAAAACTTAATTTGTATTTTTTCTATACATTCTTCCTATTAATTAAGAAAAGTGTTGGGTTTTTTACTATTTTATTAACTAAACTACTGTTATTTTATTAACAACATATGTATGTACGTAATTTTAAATATTTGCATGCAAGACATCACAAATCTAATTAGAATTAATTAAAAAACACATTAAATAACAATTAAATTGTAATTTTTTGCAATTTTTTATTATCAATTATTGTGTATTGAACATGTTGCATAGGTAGGGTTAGACAGATCAAACAATATAAATATATATTGCAGGTATATACTAGCTAAGCCCCGGTGTGCTTCGTTACTCCGAACTGTTATATCATTAAAAAATTTTTGGTAAAACCAATTTCTTAAATCGTATACAAATTTGCCCAATAATTTCCTATTAAGTGCATTTTCAACCTTCCTTTTTACCTTTTTGTCGCTATTCCTGTGGTAATATATATGATTTTTAAAAAAATATTAAACCTTTTAACACTTACATATTAAAGTTAAAAAAATATTTAAAAAAAGAAGCAAAAATTATTACAGTTTGTACGCTTAATCCTTTGAGTTAAAAAAATCAAAAACAAATTTAAATATAAATCTCAGAATTTAGTTTAAATCATGTCTATATCTTAATTTGTTAAGAATTTATAAAAAGTTCCAAAAAATTAATTAGATTTAAAGGTTTCCTTAAAGTTCAGGGTTAATTATAAGAAATATATTTTGAAAAACGTTTTTGTTTTTTTTCTTTACCCAAAATTAAGCCCATTATCAGATAAATATAATAAGAATCCCTTTTTGTCATTAAATTGACTTCCGACAACATTCTTGATCAGCAGTCTAAAACTTTGTATTTCAATGTCGAAATCTGGTCAATATCCCCAAATTTCGTAATTTAAAATTATAGCCTGAGAATATGCCCACAGCCCCTTAGTTTTATTAATGGAACTGTTAACGTTTACTTGTTCCTTTCATCTTTTGGTTCTTTATCACTTTTATTTCGGTATCAAACATTTTTTCGCCAGTTGACGTTTGCAGCATTGTTGTGAAATATTTTAAAATCCTCCTCATAAATTTCGGTGAAAAAAACCGATTTAAAAGAGTACCAAAAAAAGTGTACGAAATTTATCCCTTAAGCTTCCGCATTTCAAAAAGGTATTTATATATTTCGAAAGGTATCAAACACGATTTGAATTAGATTTCTATTTTTCTTGGTTTAAAAGTAACAAAAAATTACCTAAAAATTGCGAAATTATAATTTCACTTTATTAATTTAGGCCTTCAAATTTTAAAAAAAGTGCCAAAAAAAGGTCATATTTTTTGAGACCTGTTTCTATATTTATTGCTTCAGAAGTTGCAAAGTGGGCCTAAACAGTATGAAAATATTGTTTTTACCCTGTCTTGGTCGTTAAAATCCAATATTTTAAAAAAGTACGAAGGGTATGTATATTCATTTCTTTGTTGAGACCTTTCTAACGCAATTTGAAATATGCTTCTATCTTTATTGCTTTAGAAGTACTAAAACGGTACCTAAGATCAGGTCTCTTATGGTCTTGTAATTAAAAAAAGGATGAGAAGCGAATTCAACTAACGTAATTTAAATTTGGTTTTAGTGTTTTACAGAAAGTACTTAATAAGTACCAACAAAAAATGTTTACCGAAAAAAAGTGGCAAAAACATATCCAAGTTTTTTGAGGCCTGTCGAATGCAATTTGAGTTTTACATACACCCCTTCTTTATATAATAGACACATACATACATATTAATATAGGAACACTTTTGTTTTACACCTTTTATTATTATTTTATTTTGAATTATTATTTAAGAAGCACTTACCACTTTTATTGTCCATGAGATCCTTGTACCAGTCATAAGCGTCGTGTAGTATTATAAAAGCCATTTTTTATTTGTTTGTTAAAAAACTGTAATAAACAGAGATAACAAAAACAGGAAATACATTAATGAAAAAAAAACCTTGATGTATGGAAAACATAATTGTAGTTCTTAACAACTAATTGGTTTTCATTGAGAAAGAAACAACATTAATAAAACAAGTGGAAACTTTTTTAAAAAAGCCAATAAAAAAATTTTATTTTTCGTAAAAACTCTTTAGAATTTGTAATAAAGAACAGTTAAAGTTGCATTTAATATCGTAAACATGTTTAATTTGGCCGTCACAAGGTCATTACACCGATTGTTTTAGAGAATACGAAAAATATTGTCAAGAAAAAAAATCAAGTATATTTCCACCAACAAACCTGCTGTTAATTTATTCCTTCGTAAAGAGAAATATTTTTCCATTTATTAAAGTCAATCAAATAAAATAATTAATAGGATGAAGCAAAAAACGAATACTTATACATGCATATGCATGTAAATATATGCATGCACTTGGGTTAATGCTATTAAAGGAAGTCATGAAATAATGAATTTAAATCAACTTTTGCTATTATTATAATAGCAACTATCGAAATAAAAAATCAGTGATAAAATCTTTGATTGAAATACCTGATAGTTATAATATTATTGTAAACAAGTAAAAATGTTATAGTCGGTCGAGCCCGACCATATTATACCCTACACCACATTTGTATGGGGCTAAATAAAAGAATAAGCCGATAATTTTTGTATTCGGTATAATAGTTGGTCGCATAGAGATATGTGTGCAAAATTTTGAGAAGACAAAGTAATATTCGTGCCATTTATAGCCCAAATTGTTATTCCAGAGGACATTTGTTTGGGGGCTATATCAGAAAATGGACCGATCATATTTTTGTTCTGTATTCTAGTTAGTGGCGCAAAGTAAGACACAATAATAAAGTCAAAATAAAGAAATATTCGAGCCATTTGTAGCCCGAAATGCTTATTCCAGAAAGACATTTGTAATTGTGCTATTTTTTGAAATTGATTGATCATCACCACAAGCAACAGGCTTCGTGCCAACGAAAAAAACTTATCTGTGCCAAATTTTATTAAAATATCTTAAAATTTGCGACCTGTACTTTGATTAAAAAAAGACACGGACACCCAGCCGGACGGACGGACATGCTTAAATTGACTAAGAAAGTGATTCTGAGTCGATCGGTATGCTTGAAGTTGGGTCTCAGACCATTATTTTTGGGCGTTACCACATACCATATCATATACATATCATATACATACCACATACGTAGTGTGGGTATAAAATTAAGATGTTAAGCGCTTTTGTTAGAACTCACTGACAACTAAGGCTCTGATGTCATTAGACAAACAAATTAAAAGTGAAGCTAAAATGTCTGTCAAGCTTAAGGGAATTTCATCTTACTTGTCTTTCAACGTAAGATTTAATAAATATGTAAAGTTGCCGTATTAATTGCTTGTAGTTATTATACAATACACTGAAATAATGTTTCTCATATTGAAAGCTCAATTTAAATTTAGTTTTAAGAAAGGTTGTAATAAACAAAAATGTTAAGGCATCTTAACAGTAATGGTGTTTTCCATTCTAAAAAAAATGTTGCAATAAGTATATGTAATATTCAGTTTACACACACACTTAAAAAGTTGTCCATTTTTTTGTTTCAATGGAACAGAAAAACTGCTTGATTTTAATAAAAACTACATTCTGTGTTAAAAACTCGTTTGCAT
The DNA here is from genome assembly GCA_963583895.1 of Melanophora roralis. Taxonomy (NCBI): domain Eukaryota; kingdom Metazoa; phylum Arthropoda; class Insecta; order Diptera; family Rhinophoridae; genus Melanophora; species Melanophora roralis. The sequence continues at coordinate 36,113,471 of OY757187.1, read as the reverse complement.
AAAAAAGTTTTTATTTACATAATACAGCTGTAAAAAATGGTACTTTGTTACACTGAAATATAATTGGGGGTAAGATATGTTACACTCTTGCCAGTTATTTGTGCAACATGTTCAGAAAGGAAAACAAATACTGTTTTCCCTCTTGCATGTATTTTTAGAATGGAACATAAACCCGCTCGAATGGTAGCATTAATGTAACATTTTTGCCAGAAAAGAAAACACCATAAATTATTATTAAGACCCTTAGGATGTTCAAGTAGTACCAAAAAGTGCCTTTTTTAACTGAATGTGACTTTTTACCTTTTAAAGTTTATATACATACTAATTGTTCCTGGACCGCTTTGCTCGACCCGATCCTACTTCTTATTAAACTAAGGTGACATTTGATAAAACTTTACCCCATTTAAGTAAAACACATAAATTATTGTTCAATAGTTCTAAATTTATGGCAAAATTAAATATTTTTAAAAAAGGAGTACAACGTTTTCTTGAATTTTTCCATTTGTTAAAAAACTTGACGTTAGAGGTACGAAATTTCAAAAAAGAGTATATAAGGAGTTAAATTTTTGTGGGCGTGACACCACCCATCTTTTTGTCTACAAAATTTAAGGCTTAAAGGCCGTTAATGTCCTCACAAAGTTTTATAAAAATTGGTGCAGAAGGATGACCTATATTGAGATTTTGCCTATTGAATTTTGCGTTAGAGGCCGCGTTAGGTGGTATAAAGTTTCAAAAAATTTGGTGCAATAAAAGTACCTGCGTTAGAATCTAAACTTTTGTACGCGTAGTACCGTTGACTTTATTCCTTAAGAATTTTTACATTTGGGGCGCTATATATACGTACAAAGTTTAAAAAATTTTAGTGTAGGCGGAACTCCAATGTAAGGAGTAAAATGTTTGGGGGTGTGGTACCGCCCATAATTTTGTTTTTAGAATTTAAAGTCTTTGTAAAGGATTTAAAGGATCTGTATTCAAATTTAAATTTTTGTGGGCATGACTCCGCTTATTTTTTTTGCTTCAAAATTTTTACGTTAGAAGCCTAATATGTATATAGATGCAAGAGAAGCATCACCATTAAGTTACATTTTTTGTGGGCGTGGCCCCGCCTACTCTTTCCTTTTTAGAATTTTTACATTAAAGGCCTTATGTATGTGTACACTTTCATAAAATTCGATGAAGCAGAAGAACTCTTTTTATTAAATTTCATATAGTGTTGGCGTGGCACCACCACCTTTTAACTATAGCCTACACACTTTATCATTAAATGTACCCTTGCTTCAAACATCATAAAATCGGTCTAGCCCTTTAGGCTTACACCTCATTTTAATAATATATAGTATTACGAATTGCTGGAAATTGAAGCCAGAATATAATTGAACAGATAATTTGATGTGTATGGTTTCGATAGTATGCATACTTGAATAATTTTTTTATTGAATTTAAGATTTTAAAACAAATAAATAAATATAACGAAGTGGACTGTGGGCTACTTTCTAGATGTATACACTAAAAATGAAAAAATCGCAAACTTTTTTTCCGCAAAACTAAAGAAGGTACAAACAAAATTTGAAAACATCGTTTTCTAGTCGAAAAATCAATAGACCTATGTATGATTTGATGAAACCTTAAATTTTAGTCTGGCACTAGATACACAGAAAAAAAAACTCGCTTTCTAAAATCAAGAATTTTATTCTTGAATTTATCCAAAATCTTTCTTGAAATTTTTAATTACGATCCGTACTTACATTTTCTTAAATCAAGCCTATTCGGATTGCTTCAACAAATCAAGCAGAGAAAAGCTTGTTGTTTTAATATATTATTTTACATTTGAAAACAAAGTGTCTCAGTGGCCTAGAGGTAACGCGCTTGTGCTGCAGTGCAGAAAGTCCCTGGTTCGAATCTCAGCTTCGGTAAGTACAAAAAACGAAATTTTTAAATTATAAATTTTTGAGTGTCTATAAAATAAAAATAAAATATAAAATTATTCTTCTTTAATAAAGCTCCATAAGTCAAAAAAATGACATTTCATTTTCGAATTAATCCCGTTTAGTGCTTAAATCAATCCTTTTTTGGCTTAATTGTGGCTAAAAGTAAGAAATTCGTACTTGAAAATTTTTACTTGGAGTAAGAAATTTCGTACTTGATTTAAGAACAACCGTACTCACCGTACTTTTAACACCGCTATGGCTTGATTTAAGTAAAGTTTACTTAATTTATTCTTTGTGTGTACTGGCTGGACTAATAATATTAATTACTTAGTTTTAAGATTTCAATACTTATTGTTAGTCCGCATAAGAGAAGATTCAGTAATAAAAATATGACAAAAAAACCATATTCTATTTTAAAAATTCGCCGTTTGTCTCAACTGTGATTCTGGCAATAATCTCATATAAACGAACCCGTTTAGTAATTAAATTTAAATTCTGGCCATAATTTAAAAAACTAATTTGCTTTACTTTAGGTTTTTTTTTTGGTTTAATTCACAATTACAAAATATTTGTATCATGTTACTTAAGCTTGTTTAACATGTCATTGTCATTTTTGAACATGTCATTTAAAATTTTTTTTTTCTAATATTTTTTTTAATTTGTTTTTAAGCCAATTCTGCTTATTACAACTTTGACAGTATAATTTCAACGTTTTTTTTTTGCATATCGCACACTTTTATGTTGGAGCTTCTTGCTAATAAAACGGCAATTAAAAAAATATCCATTAAAAGTTATGTAAAATTACTTTAAAAATAATTGAAAAAAGTTTAATCTTCTAAACTTTTGTAAACATACTTCTGTACATATGTACATAAATGTATGTATATACAAAAGTACATTAATTTTTTATTTTGTTTCTTTTGATAAATTTTTGCCCATTTGATACGCTTTATACAAGGGTATCACAATTAAAAATTATATTTAAAAATATTTTCTTCAGTTTAAAACTTTAATGAAAAAAAATCTATTTTTTTTGAAGATGCGCATTTTTGGATTAAATTTTTAAAATGTGTCTAAAACTGTAACTGTACATAAATTTTAAATGCCTTATGGCAAAAGTCTTAACAAAGTAATCCTGGTAAAATGTATATATTAAAAAACTTGTGCAGATAGGGGCACGGATAGTAGAAGATTCCCTACATACCGTCCAATTTTATGACGTTTTTAATACTCAGAAACAATAATCAAGACCAACTTGAAAAATTTCATTTTGATGTTTAAATTTTGAAAACAATTTAGCTGAAACGGATCACTGAGGATACAAAAATACCAATGTAAATTGCAAATTGTGTGAAGGATCCCCCCTGCCTATAAGTTTTCTTTGCTTTTCGTGTAGAAATTCCACTAAGAATTTTTCAGTTTCGCCTGTTATCGAATGACATAATTTTACTTTTACCCCTGGGATGTCACTGGTTAAAAAATATTTTTTCGTCTCTAAACGAAAGGGCAGCGTTCGTCCTCAAAGCCTAAGCTCGGATACTTCTCTTCTTATGTAAAATTTAATGTGAATTTTAGTAGAACTAAAAAAATCTATCTATTTGGCCAAAAAGTAAAAGTGTTTCTGTATCTTCAATATTACTTTCTAACTTATTAAGTAAGCAAAGGTTTTGCTGGGACTGTGCTGTGTACTCAAATCATTTAAAATTTAATATATAAACAACACAAATAAGAATTACTACTTTGTTTTTATTTTGAAATGGATACTACTTAGGCATTTACCTAAAAAAATTTAATTTATAACGACTCAGTTCTTCGCAACTTTGGACAAACTAACAACACTTAACTTTTTTCGTTTCTCCTTAATTTAGATATGAACAACCCCAAACTTAATTCTTAATGCCACTAACCCTGCGGGAAATTGGTGCCAATTGATCGGCGTACTCGGCCTTGTTCAGGAACAAAACATGAATTGGACAAAAGTAATTGGTCGTGATCGGTTAGAAAGGCACACATCAAGTAAATGGTTGAAAGGGTTATAGAGGTTAGGGGCAAAAATAGAAATACTGGTCCCTAAACATTAACATACATTTGTTTTTATATATACATATGTACACACACGCGTATATACAAACAAAGTAGATCGAACAGGATCTTAAACAATTAATGCAAAAATTGCTTATATAGGATTGGCCTGTGACCCGTTCTGAGGTGATAGTTTTGAACCAATTGTCCCCTTTAATGACAACGGAATGTAAAAGTGACAGGATCTCTTCATACAAAGTGCAAGAACTAGAACCAGTCCCAATCCTAAGGAACCGTTTACGTAAATTGTCTTAGACCAGTCCACTTCCCCGTAGGGAAAGTACTTAGCTAACATTTAAGTAACGTATGTGCTGGGGTTATCAAAAGGAAACAATTTCAGCTTTTTTAAAAGTATTTAAAAAATGAGTTTTAAAAATTATTGTATGTCAAATATTTGAATATATTTATTTTTTATCTTTAAATAATAGCTGTGTTCAATAACTTTCCAGTAAATATTTGCAAAGAGAGAGTAAAAAGAAATTTGGAAAAATTATTTTCAAAGGTATTAAAAAGGATATGAACGCTTTACCAGTCAAAATTTAAAAGCATATGTATTTTGTTAGTGTAAATTCGTTTAGAAAATTTTTTTTTGTATGGACAAACTCCAAACAGCTGTTTAGAAAATTGTTAAAGGTAAAAATTTTACTTGTGAAAATTTGTAAAAATTTTTTTTACGTCTCAATTTTTTTACTCTCTTTTGGCGCTCTCTCCATGCAAGATTTTGAGTTATTGAACACTTTCTAGTAACAATCAAATTTGTAACAATTTGTGGGTTATTGAACACACCTAATATGCGACGCGTTTACGTATTATGATATATATTAATTATTAATCACGTTATTTTTTATCTTAACAAACAGATTAATAGGGCATTAATTAAAAATTTGTTAATATTTAATTTATTAATATTTTTATAAAAAATTAAAGAAATTAAAACAATTGATTTTTTTTACATACCAAACTTATAGGTAGAAATGTTAATAACAAAAAATATTTTCCTTAACTGAATATATTATATTAAAACCTGAAAATTAAAAAGAAAAGTTTGGGTTTTATTTAAATTAAAATAACAATATGAAAATTTAAAATAAAACAATTCGCGTTAAAATACTTCAAATTGCGTGGAATACCGTTTATAGTTACATAGTTTTTACTTACATACATATGTATGTATGTATGTATGTATGTTAGTAAAAAAAAAATTTAAACAGAAGAGTATTAAAAAAAAATAAACTACCAAAGAACTTTCTTTCTTAATGTATGTTTTAAATTCGTTTAAAATATTTAGCCTTGAAATATGCTAAGCTAAACAAAAAATTTGTAACGCACTTTACAAACTGTTGCGTTGACTCTTTTAAACCAAATGTTGATTGTTTCATTCAAGATCAAATGCTAAAGCGGTAACTAAAATGTACATGTATTGATTTAAGCCAACATCAGCAACTGTGCGAATACATGTAATTTAATGTAGCCAACTAAAATATACTCAACCAAACTTTTCGTTAATTTTTGTTTACTTAAGCAAAGACCAAAACTGAGATCGCAGTTTTCGTACGATATATTTTCTTTATCTTGTGCTCTTGCTTTTTTTAGTATAATAGCCCACAATTATCATTAATATCGAAATAAAGTACTTTTCTTTTATATATTAAAAGAAATCAATTATATGTGACTTATCATAACGCCATAACCATTACTGTTGCCATAAAAACCAAAACTCAATTGGTTTCCAAGGTTATGGTTATGGTGTAATGGTAAGTCACCTGTAATCAAATACAGTGTTGCCCATAAGTTTGTTTCGAACAGCTGTTTACTGTGGTATGGTTAAGTCACGTATAAATTAACCTTTGTTCTTTTCTTAAACACGGAAAAAAATTCATAATAATTTGATTCTACAAAGTCTAAATATGTATATACTTTGTATTACCATGTAAGGTCAGCTTTAAGTTACCTACGAATTTGACAGGATTTTCGTTAATTTTTGGCATTGATTTAAGCCAGCTTATGTATGGTTGCCCATACAATGCAAAAACTGCATTAATTAATAATGTATTTTTTGTTGTTTTGTTAAATGAAAATTAAAGAATTGTTCAAAGTAACAGAACATAATGCATTTATAGTATAAAAATGTAAACTACAATTATTCTATAAAATTTTTTTAAGAGGCACGTGATTTTTGTTATACATATAAAATAATATTGCATGTCATGCAATTGTTAATTAATAATTTAATTTATCTAATAAAAATGATATAAAAACTTTTTTATCGCTGCTGGGAAAAAATAAATTAAAAACAAAAAAATATCATAAAACTGAGAATTGGCGCCATAGTAGTTTTGAAAAACTACTATAAATTCTTATTAGAAACTTAACTAAGTAGAAAAGTGGGCTGAATACAAAAACTTGCTTAAGATTGGCAACTGATACCGTTTAAATTTGGTTACCAGTATTAATACCGATACCAAAATCCTTAATTTCGCGAAATACCGATATCAAAATACCTTTTCTTTTGGTATCGGTATCAAAATGCCGTTCCCTTTGATACCAGTACGTTTCAGTAATAAAAATCTAGGAAATTTTGCAAGTAGCAAAAACAATTTTGAATGTTAGTTCAAAAAAAGTATTGCTAACTTCACGTTCCACAATTGTAACACTGTTATTGGGGGTTCTTCTGCATTTCGATTACGATTCCGCATCCAAATACGTGTATATCACAACAGAAATAAAAATATTATTTTACCAATTTTAATTTTAAGAAGCACAAGATTTTAATACGAAAAGACAAAAGAATCCTTAAAATACTAAGAAAAAGTTATTTGTAACAAAACTATTCCACAGTAAAGAAGTCCGACGGCGATATTTTCGATCCAAATCGAAATGCAAAATAAGGGTGATTATTTTGTTTCCTAACAAACAAACTTGTAAAGGTGATTGCAGTATACTTTCCGTTTCCTTTTTTCAACAATATTATCGTCTTGACACCCCAAAGAATTTATCAGAGTTCAGAAAAGTACACACATTGTTTAAAAATCTCGTACATAAATGTGAAAGAACACAGCTCAGTACAACCAACATATGTTTTTATTATCATAACATTTATGTGCGTCTCCAAATTTGTGTTGGTGTTAAACACAGTCAGTCATGTTCGAGTGTACCAATATTCTAAGTACGTGTATGTATGCCACAACAGAGTACATGTACGATAGACAGATTCCAGTGTACCTATACATTATGTTCATGTACGTGTATCATAAGAAAAGTACATGTACGATATTGTTATTCTCGTGTGTTTGAATTTTAAGTAAATGTTTGTGTATGCAAAAAGTACATGTACGCTAATAATATGAACATTTATGTACGAACATTTTTGCAGTTTACAGTTGAGAACTAGTACTGGTGCTTTTTTTACTATTAAAATATAAGTTAGGTACTACTTAGATCTCCTACAGGTTATACTTTATAACCACAAAAAAGAAGTAAATATTCGAGTTATCTTCTTTTAGAGTACTTAATCTCATTCGCTAGTCCGTAGTGCATAAATTGACTCCTTATTACTTTTGTTAAGGGTATAATAACACAAAAACAAACAAAATAACATACCCAGAAAAAAGACATACGTTTAATAAACCGAACAAACGTTCAATTTTGTTTCAATTTTTATTTGCGTATAGTAAATATTTCCAAATGTTCGTACATAAATGTTCGTATTATTAGCGTACATGTACTTTTTGCATACACAAACATTTACTTAAAATTCAAACACACGAGAGTAACAATATCGTACATGTACTTTTCTTATGGTACACGTACATGAACATAATGTATAGGTACACTGAAATCTGTCTATCGTACATGTACTCTGTTGTCGCATACATACACGAACTTAAAAAATTTGTACACTCGAACCTGTGTGTTTAAAGTGTGTTTCAATCGAACAGTACGCGAACTTCTTATGATCGTGTACAAACCCTGTCGTCAAATGAGTAGCTAACTACAAAAAAAACTAACTTTAAGTTAGCGTCTATAGACTAACTTAAAGCCAACTACTACGCAATGCAAAATTTGCATTAACCAAAATGTATACAAACACTGCGCAGTATTTTTTTTAAATAAGATTAGATTGCTTTAACAAATCAAGCAGAAGAAAACTTGTTCTTTCAATATATTATTTTACATTTAAAAACAAAGTGTCTCGGTGGCCTAGAGGTAACGCGCTTGTGCTGCAGTGCAGAAATCCCTGGTTCGAATCCCAGCGTCGGTAAATACAAAAAATGAAATTTTTAAATTGTAAATATTAATTATTAATAATATATAAATAAAATACAAAGTTCTTCTTCTTTAATAATAAAGCTCCCCATATGTCAAAAAAAAATGAAATTTTAGTTTTTTAGTTTTTAGCTACAAAACGTTAACTTTAAGTTAACTTCAAGTTAATTAAAAGTAATGCAGAATCGGACAATTGACTACTTCCTAGGACATCGCAATGTTAAAATAGTTAGTTAATTCCATATAAAAGTAATGCAAGTGTCAACCACCACTACTTGAGAAATAGTTAGCTTCAAGTTAATTTTAAGTTAACTGAATGTCCGACAGGGAAATTAAATATTAAAACGAAACACACATAAATGTTATGAAAATAAAAAATGTGTTAGTTGCTTTTGAACAGTACGCTGAATGTTTGATGTGTGTATTTTCTGAACCTTGGAATTTATGTTAGTATCGCGAATGCCAAACGTGACGATTTTACGTCACATACAAACAACAGAACAATACAATAAGAAAAAATATTTTTTTGCATAAATAGAGTACCATGGCGCAATAATGCATCAGGTGGTGACGATTCTACAACAACAAAATTTGGTGAATAAAATTTTCGTTTTTGTTGTAGATTTCGTTGGCTCTGTTGTCAAAAAAAGATATGTAAAAGTAAACAACTTTGACAACCCAGCCTCGATTTATGCATGAAAAATGTAGATCAGCTGTGCTCGTAACACCACCTGGTACACATTATTTCACCATATGGAGTACTATATACTTGCCTTTTTAAATATTTTAAGACCTATCCGACACTTTTGCATTTTCTTGTTACTAACAAATGCGAGCAATAGATTATAATGAAAAGTTCAGTCAGCGTTCGGTAGAGTTCGCCGAGCCACGAACTTGGTCCGAATACCACTTTTTACCGAGCCCCGAACGTTCAGTCGGATGAAAGGAATAGTGTTTGTGAACATTTTTCTGATATTAAAAGTGACAGGAAAGACATTTTTGAAGCTTATTTTACATACCACATAGGCGACTACAGAACGATCTTTGCTGTAATACAGACATACATTAGAGTTGTATTCTACTTTCGTACGGATATATTTATGAAGATGGCACAATAAATAAAAAGATAAATGGTGTGAAGAAGTTCCTTCACCGCTTCCTTAAACACAAAAAAAACGTATTCCATCCAGCGGATATTGCATTTCCATGCCGAGATCATCAAGGGTTTCCGACTTCCTAACTTTTATAGCATCCATTGATATAGGCAATGAATGCGGCCTGGTCAAATGTGCCCTAATGTGTTAAAAATGGGTTTTAATCGAAAACAACCACTAAATCTCCTAAGATTAGGTTATTGATAGTCAGGCAGCGATAAACGTTATCTCAACGAAGGCTTGGGTGGATATCCCTTCTTGAAATCTCTCGGTTGCGACGATGTTTTTACAATTTTTAAAGAGAAATGATTATAGACTCCTAGTCGAGATAGTAACATGCTGCTGGGCACCGATTCACGACAAGAGATAAGTGTGATAAGGATATTATATTTTTTAAAACCTAAAAGAATAATCTGGGATTGCCAAGAAAAACTGCCAGAGATTGTGGAGTCCCCTTGAGTTTATTACATCAGATTAGTCGGATTGATATCACAGGGCTATAGTTTCTCCCTTCCTGATAATACTAGAGGTCCAAAAGGGCCTATTTAGGGTACTCCGCATTAGCCAGTTCAACCTATAGTAACCATATACCATATGTTTATAAAAAAATATAACGCTTTTAAAAACTCTAGATTTTTAGCATATACCTATTTTTTAGTTTTTTTCTAACGCTAAATAAGCCTTACCCTTATTAAGAATCTAACACTTTTTTAATTAGTATTTTAAGTTTGCGAAAACATTGTTTACATTTTTTTAATCTAACTCTGCCTCACCCAGTATGAAGAGTACTACAGATTCAACGTAGCCGGATATAACATTGAGTTGAGATCTAATTATTTAAATTCGTACAAAACAAAATAAACAAAAATCTTACCCTGACTGAGACATGCAAAGCAAATGTCATGTTGATATTTTGATAGAAAAAAAAAATTTATATGCGACTACAATTACATAATAGATAATATTGGTTTAGTTTCAGATATTAAAAACAACAAACAACAGTTTAAAATATTTTTAATGGAAAAATAAACAATGAAAACAAAAAAAATACGCATGCCTACATGTGTACGAATGATAACTGTGAGATAATTTACGTCAGTATTTTTAATTAAAGTCCAATCTGACGATGGGCAAATTACTTACTACCCCTGAGTTTGACTGGCGATGTTTGCATTGGCGAACAACACACACAGACAATAGTTATTTTGTTTACTTTACAACGAATATTATCAAACAGGCATAAAAGCTGAAACTGTGTAGCGGCCAGCTGCTGTACGCACAGGCAGTTTCTGTCGGTCAGCAGGTAGTGCCTTTATTGCCGCCAACTTGTGCATTGTTTAAAACACATTCTAAATGCTTATGGATTAATCGTCTACAGCAACTTATCTATTTTTAAAATACGTAAAAGAAACCCTTCGACAATTTCATTACCTTTAGGACAACTCCTGTGAGCTTAACAGGTTCAATGCATTTATGTGGGCGACAAGTGTACAAAAATAAAATTCGCTACTCAATTTGTTATTTTGAAACAGAAGCAAAAAGAGTAAAGGACTTTATCGAGCCTTCTTAACTTGCAACATTAACCCATATTAAGCTACTTTCTATTTATAAATTAAAATGCATTAATTTTGTCTTATACAACGTAACGTTGGCCCTAAATTTGTATTGAAATTACTTTCAACTTATATAGAAAATTTCACATTTTTTTCATTTCATTATTCAAACACTTTCAAAAAAACTTAATGAACGTGTTTCCTGAGCCATTACTTGTAGGTATTTATTTAAAAAAAACAATCGTTGAAATTTTTTTCGCGTTCTGGAAGTTTTGCGCATAAAAACAATGCTGGTAGAGTTTTTAATGACAAGTGCGCGGTGTGTTTATAACCCAACTAGCATTGACGAATCTCATATACCCTTCACAGTAATCTTTTTGTATGCCCAGTCATTTGATCCAACTAATCTTATAATAAAATTAATTTGTGGCGGGTTTGAAGTCTATGTCTATTACAGATTTTAAAATAGAAAATTTCGTAAAATTTGCACTTTTGTATGGGGAGCGCTTCTGCCAACAACCCCGAATACATGTACTTTACGAATATTGTAGAAACGCAATAACAAACTGATGTATCACATTACCCTTATGTGAAGGGTATAAAACAACGATTTCTTTTAAATATATTTCTGTTGAAATATCTATTTAGCTTTACACACTAGTACATATTTTAGTCTCGGCAAGTTTTGGTTATGACCGAGCATTGATTTAACGGTCGAATATAAGTTTCGGTTTTTCCCCGTCAAAAGAGGCGGTTGCAGTCTAAACATATAAAAATGTTCATAGAAAAATGTAAAATTATCAATATTGGTTGTCTAATGCTATTATTCTTAACAAAAATATATTATGAAGGTCTTATATTTGGATTTTTATTAATAAGACCTTTTGATTTTAAACCATAATGCATCGTCTAAGGTGAAAACAAGAAATTTTTTTAACAAAAATTTAACTAATAAATTATAATGTTGATTAAACGATTACAATCCAATTGTAGTTTTAAACATTTTTTTGATAAGCCCTAAAAATAGCTAAAATATAACTATGTTATAACTGCCGCAATAAAATTTTATGAATTCTCCATTTATGGTTTTGTGATTTGATTATTGTTATAGTTTTTCAAACAGTTAGAAATTTTTCGGTTGCAGCAATTAAAGCAATAAAACTTAATAATACTTATATGTCTAGCCAGCAGTAAGACTTCTTTCTGTGTAAGTTTGTTGAAGGTCAGCAGTAATGCTACACGGCAACACTACTACAGTTGAAGCTGTGGTCATATTAATGCTTTAAACACATAGACGACAGCAGGCAACACAGCTATACGACTACAAATGCAGATGGCTGCAATCGTAGCCAAGTAGTTAGCTACTTAATTATACTAAAGACGGCGGCTGCATACATACGGCAGTGTTGATAATAACCAATTTTAAATTTGTGTGATTTCTAGTACAAACAGCAGTTTCTTTTGACACATTGAAGTCGAAAAAACATGACGTGGCAGCAAACGATATACAAAGAAACAACGAATATGAAAATTTAGATTGCAAGGCAAGACTCACGTTAAAAAAATCCTTTAAATTTAAAAAAAATTCAATCAATTTTACAGCTATTTATTCAGGCTTTTGATTTCAACAGTAATAGAGCTCCGTTTTTTTAATATCAAACACTGTCGATTTCTTTATAGCAAACTTTTCTGAAACATGTCTTTTTGACTCGCCTGTGTCAAGTTCATCTAATAATTCACACTTCCTTTTAGTTATTGTTTTATGTGATCTTTTTTCAAACTTTAATAAGAATTTCTATGCGAACTTTCTGCTTCACCAAACAAATCAACCAAAGTGAAACAAAATTAAAAAATATTTTAAACGTAGACGAGTACGTACTTATATATTGTTTTGTATAAAAAATCCAGTAATCCGGAAATTCAGTTGCATTCTATTAAACACTTTTGTTTAAAATCCGTAAGGATTTTCAAAATCCTTAATTCTAACCCCCATATTCATTAAAATTATAGTAGGGATACTTAGCGTTTATTTGACAGATGTCTATGGCATAACTGTTAAATAAGTCCTTAATAAGCCTAGTTTAATTTTTATAAATACAAGCATAAGATTTTCCAACTTTGACTATCAGTCTCCTAAAGTATATTGATTTGAATAGAAAAATGTTTAACTTTCTTTGGGTAACTTTCTTGTAGCGGAGTTAAGTTAAAATGTCAAATAACCAATTTTTAAAGTAAACAATGCATAATTCAGAATTGTTAGTTATATTATGCTTTATACTGCGTATAAATTTCATCTTTCAATTGTTTCTACTTTTTACGTTTGAAGATAAAATGCCGATTGTCTTTTATAATAAATTTATGTAAGCAAATCGCAAACTTTTACTTTTATAACGTTTCTTGGCCAATTAGCAAAATGAATGTTCAAATCGACCTTTTTTGACCTCTTGTATTAATTAAACTCACAAGATCTCTTTAAATAGAAATACACAGCAGCCTAGTAGAAATAAAAACAAACATTATTTCTGTTTAAAAACTAGAACTGATTAATGCATTAGCTATACAATGATATATTCGACTGTGTCGAACATTATATACATATATGTATGTATATCAGGCGCGGATTCAGGGGGAGAAAAAAAGGAAATCCCCCCAAAACCTTTAAAACTTCATACGAAACAAACGTTTTCTATTGTGTGCTTCATTAAAGATCCCCACCCCCCCCCCCCCCTCCCTTCAAAAAGCTTGAGCTGGACCCGCGCCTGATGTACATTCATGTTTATAAGTAAATATGTACAACTTGATCGTTACGTTTATTTAGAAAGTTCTATAATTTGATTGTAACAATTTAGCTCTTGGGTTAAGACAATTAATGATCTGCATTGATCTTAAGGTAAATAGGTTTTCATTTTGGAAATAGAGAGCAACTCTAATTAAGATAAAACACCATAAAATTTATGAAATTGTTGAGAGGTTGCTACTTTCCTTGCTCATACCTAAAAAAAATCCCTAATTTCGTACGCCCTCTTCACAGAATGTATCGGTGGCAAGTTTTTCGGTAGCACCGGCGCAAGTTACTGAGATATAATTGGATATACAAAAGACAGAGACTCTTGATGTTCTGGGCATTAAAATTCAGTGCGATGTCCGCTGAAAGAAACATATTTTTCTTGTGTCGAAGGAAGCATCGAAGTGTATTGGTTTCCTTATACGGTGTAGGAATTACTTTACACCATCTAATCTTCTCAATATCCGAACGAAAATGGAATACAACTCTTATGAATGGGCTGGTGCCCCAAAGTCTATTTTGGAGCTGCTTGACCGCGTACAGGAACGGGCGAAAATACTCATCGGCGACGTTGTGGTATCTAATCGTTTTGATTCACTCGAGCACTCGTGATGTGGGGTGTGTTTCGCTGTTCTATCGATACTATAATGGAATGTGCTCTAAGGAAATCAGGGATCTTGTTCCCGAAACGCGGAACTTTTTGCGTGATACGCGTTTTTTCAGAAGAGCACACCCATACGTAGTCGACAGGCCAGTGAATCGCACCACACATTACAGGGAGAATTCCTTCTTCAGTCGCACAGTTCGTGTGTGGAATAAACTTCCTAAAGATGTCTTCCCTGTCACAGTAAATATCGAGAAATTTAAATCAAATGTTCGCAGACACTACTCCCTTTATCCTCCCTCCCATAACCTATTTTTCTGATACCAACACGATGCAACGTATGCATAGGGGCCATCCCCTGAGTGCTGGTTATGATTAAAAAAAACACAAATTCCCATTACCACAAACTAATTGCTTGTTATGAAAATGCATAATTTTGAATCATACTGCTTGCCCAATAGTAACAAACATTTTTTCGGTTGCATACTGGTTTGCCGCACGGCACAACATGTTTTCAAAAAAAAATGTTCGCTTAAATTTTCTGACAAATATATAAGCTAAACTTCTTTTTAAATAAAAGCATCGATACAAACATTTGTTTTAAATAAAACTTTAAGTTTTGATAAGTTAACAAAAGATAAAAATATTTTAATTTAACCAAGTTAAGAAAAAGATTTTGTGCCGCATTTATCACTTATATTTTATTATTTCTTTGAAGTGGGACAAAATAGTTTTTTATTACCTCATTTTATTTTAATTTCTTTTATGTCTTAGTTTTATTGCATTTTCATTTTGATTTAATTATTCAATGTATTGTGGAATTGAGGAGAATTCGGGGCTTGCTATTTTCCACTATATTCGTAATACATACCAGAAAATGGATTAAGGATTTAGACAAAAATACTAATTAACTGCTTAAAATAAATTCTGAAATCAATTTTTTTGCCGTGCGGCAAACCAATAATCACCCGATAATGCAGGGTTGTCGTTATATGCGTATACATATGCTACTAATAGGTATTAAAAACTTCTTTTGACTATTTAACTTTTATACAAACATACGTGTAAAAAATCGCACATATTTTTGGAAAAAGTGCTAATGAAGCGCAAACTTCATTGGCTGTAAAATGATTTAACTACACAAGTATACACGGTTGTTTCAAATAAGAGCAACTGACAGTTGTTTGTAAGGCTATTTGGCGCGCTGTATTTAAATCTGCATTCCGTTTTTTCATTGGTTCTAGTTTTCGAGATATAGCGTTATCCCCAAAATCAGGGAACTGTCACGATACATATGAAAATAACTTAAAAACTATTTATTCAATTTGGCTAAAAAATACAAAATTTTTAAAAAAAAAACAACCTTAAAGTTATTCCTACGTTGTTTTTTAATCTGCTTAGTAGTTTAAGAGATATTAATTAGGATAGTTTTTCCAAAAAAAAAATTTTTTAAATCATAGTAAAAAATAACAAAACTTTCACTTTTTAATGTAGATGTATAACTAAAAAGGGCGCCAAATAACTTAAGAAACTGCTAGTTGCTTAGATCGAAAAGTTGCCTTTATTTGTAAGCTTGTGTTATTCAAACAGAGATAAAGATTTTTTCCAACAACATTATACATGCGTAACAATTTTTATTATTTAAGAACAAATCACCTCTTTTACTTAAATAAAGCAGATTCAATAAAATTTGCTTATGGAATCAAAAGTTATATCTTTAAAATAAATACTCTAGGATATTTAAATTTACACACACACACGCACCTGTTGTTTCTAGTAACGAACTCGAATACGCAATGATCCAAAGTTACAATAATAATTTTATTTTATTTCTTGACTTTGACAGCAACAGCAGACCTTCCTTTTGGCTACCAGCCGGTGAATATTCACTAGTAAATTAATTTGATAAAAATTTAATTATTATTTTATAACACACAGAAGAAGTTCATAAACACACGCACACACACTTATACAATGAAAAAAAATCGAAATGAAAAAACTAAAATTTTAGATTTTTATTTTATTGAGTTTTTACTTAGTATTGTACAAAAAAATTACTATCTAATCTTGAATTAAACGTGCATTTGTTGTTTTACTAAAGGAGGGGGTTTTTTTTTTTGTTTATTTTGCAAAGGGCGTTTCAAAAAAAAAAAACTAGATAGATCTTATTCCCTATGCTATAGTAAAAACACAAATGCACTTGCATACAAAGTTAAGGAAAAGAGTACCAAAATATATTTAAAATTTTATATACACAAGTACATAAGTCTCAATTAAGAATTTATTACAATAAGTGACGCATATTTAAGTCTTTAATTTTTGCCCCTTCGTAGCCAATCTCTCTTAAGGTTCTTTTAGTTTTGGCACAATTTTTTAATAAGAAATGCACAAAATTAATGCAAACAAAAATTTTTTTATCTTTGCTGACACATAAACAACTTAAATATGATTCATATTTTTATTTGGTCGAAACCTAATTTTTTTTAACTCTTATCACAAATTACTCTTTTACAATCAGTTTGTCTTTCACACTTTCCGTAAATCCATTGACTACAGATGATTATTTAATAATCATTTCTGTAAATTCCGACACCACTTGAAATTATTACGATATTAAAACAAAAAAAAAACACTAATAACACTAAAATAAAAAATAAACACAAAATAAGAAAATTTAACAATTTCTTGATAACGTTTGCCGTAGTCTTCGTTTAACCCGTAAATGCCCGTGAGAGTTTTGTGTGTGTTGTGTATTTGGATATAAATATTTTTTTTTTAATAAATATTGTAGTTGTTTTTTTTTATCTCCCAGCTAACAACCGTATACGAAAAAGTCTAAAATGCAACTAACTACTAAAGTTTTAATACAAAAAAGTTAAACTCAATCACAGTCACTGTATGCCTTACAACAACAACAGCTAAAACAATATTATTATGGTAAATAACTTTCTTTGCTTATGTTAGCTTTTTCTTTACACAACAAAAACAACAATAATATGGAGACAAATGTTTGTATGTATTGATATATTTTTATAGGTATTTAGCTACAGTGTGAAACGAAAATTGTATAAAAGCTTTGAGAGAATTGTTTTATTTTAATAAAAAAAGACTTTAAGGGGCAAATCTTGCCAGACTTTTTCCCCAAAAGCAAAATTGAGCACAAACTTGTTATACTTAAACAAAATATTAAAATTTTTTTTTACAAATGACTTAAAAAATCGAAATCTTAAGTTAATTAAGTGTAAAAAAATGTTCAAGTTAAAACAATTTTGATACCTTGTCTGTTTTTATTTATTACGAACAAAGTTAAGGGCTTATACATTTGAATGCACTTAAGTTGTTTAGTAGCTAAGGAGCACCATTTAATAACCTAAAAAATCAGAAAATTAGCAAGTTACGGGCACTTATTGCCAAAATATTTTAATTTTTTACAAACTAAAAAATTTTTTTATTTGGCAAAATATTTGAATCAAGCAAAAAAATTTTAAATTTAAAACTCCTGCCAAAATGATTTTATTCATTGTCCGTCCTAATTATAAAATCTTAAAAATCATTATTTTTTAAGTTAAGCTTTTTTTAAATGTTAAATGTTTGCTTTAAACAATTTTTTTATTAAATATGTTAAGTTATGATTAATATTTTTTCTCGGAGCAGATTTGAACCTGTGCCCATTGAAAAAATTAAGCAAAATTTTTTGCAAATGATGCTTAGTTGTCAAAAGTCAAAATTTTTTTAACAAAAAAAGCTGTCATTTTATGGCAAAATAGGTTAGGTTGGTTGCGAAGGGTGATGAAGAGGCAAATACCCTCATACACTAACACTCGGAGACCTACTGGGTCCATTGTGTATTCTTTTAAGATTTCCAAGAAAAAAGGATGACAAAAGGGAAAAAGTCACCAAAGCAAAAGATGCAAGAGCAACAATAAGGTAAAAAAGTCTAAAAAAAGAGGAAACAATTCAAGTGCCCGTGTAGGAACTCATGTGCTTCACTGTTTTATCGATACCGTAATGAAATGTGTTCTAAAAAAATAGGAAAGTTGTTCCTTAAACCTAGGATTTTGCACCTAATACGCGCCAAAATATTTTTAATATTTTAATATATTTTTTTTTGAAAACAAAGTGTCTCGGTGGCCAAGAGGTAGCGCAATTCGATCTGCAGTGCAGAAAGTCCCTGGTTCGAATCTCAGCTTCGGTAAGTACAAAAAATGAAATTTTTAAATTATAAATTTTAAGTGTCTATTAAATAAAAATAAAATATAAAATTCTTTCTCTTTAATAAAGGTCCAAAAGTCAAAAAAAAGTTACATTTCATTTTCGAATTAATCCCGTTTAGGACTTAAATCAATCTTTTTTTTGGCTTACATCAAGTACGGTTTCGAACTTAAATCAATCCTTTTTTAGCTTAATTGCGGCTAAAAGTAAGAAATTCGTACTTGAAAAATTTTACTTGGAGTAAGAAATTTTGAACTTGATTTAGGAAAAACCTCATTCACCTTTTGACACCGCTATGGCTTAATTTAAGTAAAGTTTACTTAGTTTATTCTTTGTGTGTACTCCCTTTATTCTTCTTTTTCCTGGTATATTGAGCATCCCCTAAATGCTGGCTATTATAAAAAAATAACTTTAGTTTTCTTTAAGGTAACACAATTCAATAAGAATTTGGTTATCTAAGGTTTAATAATAAATTTAAGCACATAAGATACCGAGCTCTATAGCACAGATATCTATATGACAAAGGGGGACGAATTTGACTAAAAATGTTGACAATCGGTTTAAAGCTTCACCCAGCCCCTATATATACAAACTTACACATGCCGGCCCAATATGTGAACTAGGTACTTTATGCAAATTTAAATAAAATCCTACTCCCGACACGAGAAAAATAATTTTTTGTTTATTTAACAATTTAATTTTTGACTAGCTTCATATTAGAATTGTTCCAGCAGGTTATAGTGCTTTTACCTTCTTGCACAACTATATTTCTATCAAAATGTATAAAAATCAGCCTATAAGACAATTCAACCTCCCGTAATAGGCCTTCATCCACCATCCATATTTGCGCTTATAAATATCTAATGCATTCTTGTATCGAAACCAATTGAGTTAAAATTTTTTTAAAAATCGGTCTACAATTTTTATGAGTCCTATTAAACGAAATTTGACAAAAGGAACTTAAAGCTAATATAAATAAAAAAAAACTTTTTCTAAAATACCTATTAAGAACTTTTTTTAAGTTTTTATGTGCATCACTGCTAGTTACTCGTTTTACTTTTCCTGAAAACAAATCTGATGTAACAACTTTACTTCATCTTGAGCTTCTTGCGCTCTTTTATACTTTGTTTGTGTTTCAATTGTGCTTTTCTTTTGTAATATCTTCTATAATCAGGTAGGTTAGGCGGACAATAGGTGGATACTGAGATACATAGTCAAGAGGCGAATAAACATTATTAACGGTCTCTTGTTATTGGAACCAAAATATATAAAAAACAGCAACAACAAAGCTATTTATCTTTCGTATGATCAACAAAACCCAACCGCCAGCGAACCAACAACCATCATCATCAACATCAACAGGCAAGCGAGCATAAACTTTTAGTCGTTATCTGTGCAACCATTAAGAAACCGCTTTCGCTTTCCTTCGGTTTAGTTTGCAAAACTTTTTTTTCACTTCGCCTAAATATTGCTGCCTCTTTTTTCTTAATAAATTATTTGTACATATATAATTTTTCTCAAAAAATGTCTTATTTTAAATTATTTCTATACACCCTTGCACATTTATACACATTCTAGCACCTAAAGTCCAAAAGTCGTTTTATTTTTTATTTGTTGGTAAACTTGTTTGCCCGTCCATCTATCCAC
The DNA here is from genome assembly GCA_963583895.1 of Melanophora roralis. NCBI lineage: Eukaryota > Metazoa > Arthropoda > Insecta > Diptera > Rhinophoridae > Melanophora > Melanophora roralis. The sequence continues at coordinate 36,093,240 of OY757187.1, read as the reverse complement.
TAAAATTCCTTTGTCTGTTTATTTTTTCTGCCTGTTAGCCTGCATATGTTTTATTCACCTAAATACCTACAATTTGCAAGTAGCCCGAAGATTCCAAACAAGTAAGAAATAAAAGAGGAAAACACAAGCTAAAACATGTTAATATTATTCGTAATACATAATAATTACAAACAAGATTTGATGGCAACGTTGATACAACAAACATTTTTAATACTCGGCCAACCATGATCATCACCACTGACCAACTTTAATTTTTATATACCAAAGTTGTGAATTGATGACGTTAAACGGATGACGATAATTGAAGTTTTATTAAAATGTTTTGTTCAATTATAGTTCGGGTAAACCACTTACTTGCCTTTGGCAAAAAGTAAAGTTTTGGTAAAGTATTAAATTATCTATATGTGTGAATACCCTACTTTTCTATAGGTGGAAATGTTATTATGAGTTGGTGCAGGAGAATCCTAAAACGCTGGATTTTAAATTTTGTTGCGATAACCAAATAACGAATTAACATTGCCAAAAAATTCCGCTACCATATAAAAAAAGGAAAAACCAAAATGATGTTAAATAATATTTAATTAAACGGTACTAAAACTAGTCGGGTATCGATTTTTTGTCAAATCAAAACATACTAGAATGGGTCTCGCTTTAAAATAAAAAAATTTTTTTAAAGTTATGAAACGGATGAATAACAACATTATAAGTAATGCGACGAACAGAAAAACATGGTTTTGCATATTTTTGGTTGCCCTGTACATTACTCATTGTTATAGAACGTCCGTAGAGTATAGTTTGCCAATTTATCTACTGTTTAAAGTTTTGAACGTTGTAGTGGAAAGTAAGGCAAGAAGGGTTGTATCTTATCACCCCACGTGGTGGTGGTCTAAACCCCTACGAAATTCATCACCAAATAATTAATTGCCACTTTTGGTACCCAAACCCTACTGCGATGTTTTAAATTTAGAATTTAATCCATACAAATCTTTCTTCATATTATAGCTCGCTAGTTAGTCCAATAAATTCAAATTAAATCCAATTAAAAAAAGCTTGCTTTCAATATTGCAACCATGATGGTCGCTTTGGTGGGAAGTGGTTCATAACTTAATATAACTCTGGCATAGGGCCTACCTGCCCAAATAACCGTTTTAAAATATTTTGCTATATTCAAGACACATTTGGTTTGAATGAAATAAAAATGGTTCTCACACACATGATTTTTCGCTTACACTTACGAAACTATTTAATATATTGTTGCCTTAATGAAATCTGTCTGTATTACGAAAGATCCTATTAAACTTTTCAAGTATTTTTTTGCTATCGAAATGCAAAAATAGTTTAGGAAAAATAATTTAACTATTTAAAACATTGTGGTATAGGGTAAATATATAAATGATCAAACTTGCTTTTTTATAGTTGTTTTGGCAAAAATTATTCGTTATTTCTTTTATGCAAAAAAATTAGCAGAGGGTAACGAACGAATAGGTGTGAATTATCTAAAAATTAAAAAAAATTATTGAATAATTTTTTCCGTTTAGAACAAATTTAAATAATTTTATTAAAACGTACTGGAAAGAATGAGCTTAATTAATTGTTTTATATTTAACAATATTTTCTTATTCTTGTCCGTTTACCTACCTGTGGTTCATAGGGCTTCTATTTTATTATTTAAGAAATTTTCGATTTAATCGCCGACGTTTAAGTTTGTCATCTCGCCACAAGCTTGTGACCCAATTAATAAAGTTCTAGATCATATATTATAAGCTATAAAAAATCCAATGATAAGATCCATAAATCAAATATGTATGATAAGAAAACTGAAAGGCAAAATTTTAACTTGAACAACATTTTACACTTTATGATGCAGATTAGTTAAAGTTGCCTTTATTAAGGTCAATTTTTTTTAAATAAAAGGGTATTATTAATTGTAAACTTAAAAAAAAAGTTCCCTCGTTTTTAAAAACCTTGTTGTTATATGTATGCTGATATATTTATTGCAATAAATACTTATTTTTCGAATTTACAACCACTCATAAAAAGTTGTAATAAAAATTGAAGTTCAATATAAATGCCAGTTTACCCATCTCTTTAAAGTCGCATTAGGAAGAAACAAGTTTTGTTTCGAATGTTAAAACGATACTAAAAAACCGTTACAACATTTTTCGTATTTAGTTAAGGTGTCGTAATTTTGAAAACAAAGGAGAAATTATGTGATAATATTTTTGTATATTACTTTGTAGTTGAAATTCCCAAATTTTACAAAAAATTACTCCTGTTATCCTTGGTTCGGAATTTTTTTATCGAAGTTTATTAAATGCAAAACAATTAAGTTGAAATGAAAACTACACAAAAAAAAAATGGCAACAGAAATGAAATAATTAAAAAAAATTTTTTGATTATTACCTACTTAGTCGTTAAAACATTTTATCAAAATCAATCATCGGTTTTCATAAAAAAATCATAATGAGTGACGAGGCATATTTTCATTTGAACTGATATGTGAATAAACAGAATAGCCGATTCTGGGCAACTGAAGACCCTCAAATTATTCGTTAGTTACCTTTGCATCCGTTAAAAGTGAGTCTGTTGTGCAATTTGGTCAGGAGAAATCACTGAACTTTACTTTTTTGAAACTAAAAACGGCGTAACGGTAACTCAATGGGGAGCAATATCGTGATATGATTGAAATTTTTTAATGCCATAACTGCATGCTTTGGGCTTGGTTAACATGTGGTATCAACAAGACGGTGTCACATTGCATGCAGCCAGGATTACAAGTTATTTCAAGAAATGGTGATGTTGATTGGCCTCCACGGTCGCCTAATTTGAATACTCCGGACTTCTTTTTGTGGGGACATCTGAAAAGCAAAGTTTATGCAAACAAACCAGAAACGCTGGAGCAACTCAAGCAAAATATTCGTGATGAAATTAATGAAATACCTCTTGAAATGTGTGGGAATGCAATGAAAAATGAGCTAAAAAGGGCTCGAATTTGTGAGGCTAACAGCGGCAGACATTTGTCTGATATTGTACAGTATTTCATACATAATTGCCGACATTAAATAAAATATTTATCAATATAAGATCCATTATCTTTCATTTAATCATGTCGGTCCGAATTAAGAGATGGGCATCAAAGATAATCAAAGAACATTTTTTAATTTTAAATTTAAATGATAACTATTATAAGTAGGTGGTACCACACCCACTTGATAAGAAATACTAATGTTACATATTTCTTGATAATCGGTTTAGCCGTTCAGGGGTAGTGCTTTTAAACTTATAATTTTTCTCATATAACAATATTTCTGGGAGCGTTACAAACATATTACAAAAAATTATGATCCAACTGTACTTAAGTGATGCTCTTAGCAACAATCGCCAGCTCATTTTTAAAAAATATAGGCACCTATAAATGGCAAAAATTTATGTAGGTTAAGGTTTTTAGCCGATTGTCGTAAAATTTGGATGAATATTCTCTTTTTTATACAAAAATTATTAGAAAATATTGTTTTGAAAGCTACGTACAGGCATAGGGTATTTTTGGGGGTTGATATAATTTGCCGATAAACCCTTTAGTACGACGTACGATTAATAATGGACCAATCAAACATTTGCTATTCAGTAAGATTAGTTAAACAATTCTCGGCATAAGTTAGAAAATGTCAACTTGTATAAGAGCTTTATCAAAAAATGGGTCAATGGTCAAAATTTTATCAAAATATGTATCTTTAAAAAACACGACATGTCCTTTTTTACAAGAATACATGGACACCCAGCCGGATGATGGAGAGATAGACGGACGAATGGATGTGTTTTAATCGACTCAGCAAGTGTTTCCACTTAAGTCGATTGGTAAATTTGAAAATGGGCCACAAACACATTATAGACCTACAATTTACACATCGTTTCTTAATTATAGAAAGCCTCTAAATCGTATTTATGGGCTGCTTATATATCAAAATTTGCAAAAAAAAAAAAAATCTCGACTACAAAGTATGAGTTAGGCCCTTTCTATATTAAGATAACGATATGTATGTAGTGTGGGTAAAAATATTCCAGATATTCATTTAATCCTTAACATTAAGTGCTTGCAGCCAAACAAAATATCAGGTATAAAAACTTGTAAAAAAACATTGTCATTAGGTTTCAGAATTTATTGAAATTTAATAAAAACAAGTTAAAGTTTCAAGGTTTTGTTCATCGATTAAAAAGTTTATTTTTCTTTTCTTTTAAATATATCGCACATTACATCAAAAACAGTCACAACTTAAAATCATTATTTTTTTATGAGTCTTCTTTTCTGTTTTGAAAACTTGATTCTAATTGTATAACAAAATTGAGTTTAACAGAAAAAAAAAAAATGCATTACAATGAATTTTTACTGAAATGCAAACGAGATCTATGCGTTCGTTTCAAATTCGTGTGCTGTTTTTGGAAAACGTTTGATGATACGTCTTGGACGTTTTGCATGTGTTTTGTTTTTGTTACAACAAGAAAATATGTTTCCTCAAACGTGTTCCAAAATCTGCACATTGATTTGGGTACTGACAAAAGCAAAAAAGAAATGATTTTGATGAAGTTTTGAGCTGTGACTGTTCTTAATTAAATGTGCGATATGCTTATGTGCATATACATATGCACGTTATATACATTTATGTATAATGAACGACCTTTAAACATCACTGAACCCTACCTAACAGCAACAACTGCACGACATTTCGGTATAAACAAACAACTGACGAAAATGTTAATAAAGACAAAATGAAGATTTAAAATAATTAAACAAGTTTATTGTTATGATTCCTTTTTAATTTTGTTTACTTTTGTTTTTAATGATTAAATGCTTTTTAACATGATGTTAGTACTTCTGTGATTACTCAAAACAAAAAAAAAATAATTAAACAAAAAACCACATAGATTTAATAGTTAAACCATAAAAAAAATACTAGACAAAAAAAAACATACTCACGTTATACTATTTGTCTAATACGTAAAACACACTTCGATTAACCGGAGTAAGTGTATCGTAATTAAACATTTATTACCAAGATCTTGTTTTTGTAAATGAATAGAAATAACTGACATAAAATATATACATATGTACCTGTATAAAATACATATGTTATAAATTAAAAAAATTATCAAATTTTTTTTCAAAGCTTTAAGATGCAAAGAAGGAAACAAACAAAAAAATTTTAAAAAAGTTATGACAACCCCATAATAAGCTAAATTCCCAAGCATCGAACTGTTTTCTACGCATATCTGTCATTCAAAACCCCATCATCAGTTAACTAATACTAATTGAATGGCTGGATGAATGAATGAAAGCTTTTGCCATTAAATAAAAAATAAATATTTCATGGTCAACATGTGGTCATCAAAAAGTACGAAAGAAAAATATAACAAAGTTCGAGATAAAATAAATTATGTCTGTCGATGTGTATTACAGCATCAAAAATATTGTTGACAAAATATCATACGTATATGGATGTGGTACATGTGTAAAGTTTTAGATTTAACAATCGAAATAGAAATGTAAACAAAATCTCATATAAAATTTTATTAAGGAGGGTTAATAGAAGAACGAGAAAAAAATAGTTAAACACCAGTTCCAATTAAAATAAAATTAAAGACTGCCTTTATATTAAACGTTTTGCAAAATTTCAATGGATTTTGCAAATGACAGCACAATTAAAAAAGTGATTTTTACTGGACAATTTTTTTGGCAAAATCTTAACAAATATAAATGTTAATAAAAGTAATTAAAAAAATAAAAAAAAGCAAGGAATTTGAAAAAAAAATTTTTTAAATAAAATTTAAATGTTTCAAAATTTTCCAGGAAAGCAAATTTAAATAATTTTTTATGCATCAATTTTAAACTCCTTTACTAATTTTTTATTTATTTCTATTGAGATATTTAGGGAACATGTTATTCAGGGCACACTCAACTAGGTAATATTAAGAGCCCAGATGATTAAAGTCAATTTGACATTTCCACGTTATAAAAATTTAATTTTATGAAAAAAAAAATTTAATTTTTCTGACATTCTACCGTTCAAACATAAAACGGAAATGCATAGGGCGAATTTTTTGAGTTCGTCTTGAGTTTACCTTGTTGAATGTGCCTTGCATTGGTATCTACAATGCTATAAATCCGAAAAATATGTATATTGCCAGAGTTTTTCTTAAGGTGGCAGCTCTTTTACAGTGGATTGCAAATTTGCTTAAATACAAACGTTTTCTTTTGAATCGAGAAATAAAAAACATGTTTTAAAATTAATAATTCAAATTTAAAGTTTATTTAAATTTAAAACTTGAGATTTAAAGTCCTATTTAAACTTAGGTTTTCTTAAACACAGTACAAATCAGGATTGGGTGGTTAAAATGGTAGTTTTCTCTGCTCACAAGCTGTCAAGTAGGGACTAGAATGGCTTCTTTTTGGCATGGTCATACCAATTAAATGTATTGTCTTTTTTTCCCATGCTTAGACCACGGCTAAAAGTACTAGATCCAACCCATGGTGAAATTATGTGGACTAGGTGGTGTTACGAGCACAGCTGATCTACTTTTTTATGCATAAATCGAGGCTGGGTTGTTAAAGTTGTTTACTTTTACATATCTTTTTTTGACAACTGAGCCAACGAAAACTACAACAAAAACGAAAATTTTATTCACCATATTTTGTTGTTGTAGAATCACCACCACCTGATGCATTATTGCGCCATGATCCAAGCTATGCACGAGATATATTAATAGGGAATTTAACCTGCACATTAATACTTTACTAAAGGCACCGTAATATACATATATGTATATTAATCGATAGCTAAGGCGGGACATTTGCAGAGAAGATGAAGATCCGTCTCCTACTTTTCACCGTTTCCACAACTGCGTTAAAAAAGGGTCCGAGTTTGCAAATTGCTTTTCATTTTTGTATTAATCCCTTTTACGCTTAAAAAAATCTTTTTAAGCTTACATAAAGTACGGCCAACTATTTTTAGTTATTAAAAAAAGTTGTTTGAAGATCGCGCCTTGAAAGTTCCCTGCGCAATTGCGAAAAAATTCCGGATTGGAGGTATGTAGGGTATTTTAGTCAGCCCATCTTTCGTTCTTTAGCAAAGTGGTCCCTATGCGCAGACCAAGGTTTGGCTGACCAGTTTGTTAGTAGTTTGCGAACTGAGTGACATACATAAGTGCCGCCCCCTATTGACAAAAAATTCCATATTTCCATAAATATTCCGTGTATGTACTTAGCTTACATACATAGCAAATATTTCAAAGTTAAATACTTCTTTCTCATCAAACAGACGATAATAATAACTTATCCATCCCAAGATCCTCTAAGTATATGCCGGATTCTACACCATAGTCCATTTAAGAGCTGTCTGTTTAAATCCTCGCATCATCATTTTTCACAATGTTAAACTAGAACCCTGAACTTTTAACAAAGTCAGTATGGAATGTAACATAGTCATGGATCTGGATTAAAAGCCCAATGTCATCCAGTGTCCGTACGTACTCTATCTCCAACATACCAATAACTTGAGCCTCACGGCGCTACTAGCAAATATGGCCTTTATATGAAGATCAATATAAACCACTTGCAGTATAGTGTTCAGTGTCCTTATGGAGAGTGTTTTTTTTACTCTTGATGCAGTTTGAAGTAATAAACATTATTTAAGAAGTGCATCGCTGGTCTAGTAGTAGCGCAGTAGTGTGTGAAAGTCCAATAATTAAGAAATTCGTTTAAAATGAAGTTCACTTGGTTTTGGGAAATCCACACTCTTGACACCGCTTAGGCTGATTAAGGTAAAGATGACGTATTTCATGTGATTTTCGTTTTTTTGCAGATACATATTAATTTAAAAAAACGTGTTTTTTATATAATAAACAGCCACAAATAAATTTCGAGCCGCCCTAAGGTTATTTCCTTTTAGGGTTAAAATTTTAATATCTTTTTCTTAATTATTCAAAATCCATTTTAGGAGACTTACTATTTATTCGATTTTTGCATAATTTTAAACATATTAACAATACAAACAAATTTTTTTTAATGATGTTAGCTTTGGGAAATAAACCAAAAATACTTTGCCTGGCATAAGGCACATTATAATAAGTGCCTGCTGATAGCACTGCGCAACAATGAAAAAATGTACAGACGGGATGGTATAGGTTCGATTCTACTACCAAAGGGCAGTAAAACCCTTTACTCAGCTTGGCGAGATTGGTGACCGTTTTCTTTTTATGAGCCTCCAAAGTTTCGAAAAATCAGTGGACCTTCAAAAATGGTTTTATCAGTTTTTGTTTCAGATTTGAATATAACGCCTTAATAAAACCAAATAAAGAAAAAACAAAAAAAACAGCCTGAGTATAAAATTCCTGTAGGACATGGTGTTGGTTTTTAGACTGGCCCTACCCAACTCTATCTATTTCAATTCAAGCAGCAACCTCAAGTCAACAGTTTTATTTTTACGAAAGACACACAAATACATATGTATATTTAAAATAAAAAACTAATATAAATAAATGAATACCTCCAATGTGTACTGTAATGAAACGTGCAAAATTTTGTAGAGTATTTAAGAAATTAACACTTTTTTCAATTTTTAAATGATATTTTGATATGAAATGCATATGTGAGAAGGTTATATGGCAGTTGTATACATACATAGATAGACAATTGTGTATAAATTAAAATTAGAAATATATTTGTTGATATGTAAATATAGAAATAAACATAAAATATAGGAAAAACCTACGCGTTAAATATGTTAAGTATTTTGCTCAAAAATTAATCGCAAACCACCATAAATGGATAGAAATATTTCTAAAAAATTTTAAGCAAATTTACGCAAAGTTTTTTATAATAAATTCGAACATATAAAAAAACCAATTGAGTTTTTACAAAAAAAAATTTAGTATGACCTCCTAAAAGTTATGCAAGTTTTAATTAGAAATCGGTTGCCAATATATAATTTTAACATTTATTCAATATGTTTTATATTATAAACTTTACTTGAGTTATTTTGGCATATATGAAATTGTCATTCTGTTTAGTTATCCTACAGCCTTCAAATTCGATTGAGACGCGTACAATGGTCTCTCCGCCTGGAATGTTCAAACATGTTTCCCTATGTTATACCAAGCCGTACACAGAATATATACAAATTTGAAAAAAATTAAATTTTTATTGATTCTCAGCCTGCAAACAAATTGAAAGTATGCATTAAGTTAAAAAAATAATTAAAATGCAACAAAATTATTAATTAACTTTTTAATTGATATAATTAAAAGTACTAGTTGAGTTGTAATAAGCTTTTAAAATATTTTATTTATTTATTAAATTTATTTATAATTATTTAATTAAATTTTTATTTTACTTCATACATAAATATGTGTCAATGTTTAATTTATTTAATTTACAACAACAAATAAAACTAATTTTAGTTTAAATTATTACCAGTCTCAACGACTCGAACATGGGACCTTATGGTTGCGGGACGTACGCTCTAACCATTCAACCAACGAAGCATTCTACTTCTTAATGTAATATTACTTTTATTTACCTACCTCCACATTATAAAATTCCCCTCAAGTGAACACAACTTAACAAACTTCAACACTCAAAGGCAAAGACCAAGATACAACTAATCAGGTAATCTCGTCCCTGCAACAACTACAAATTAGTACCAAAGTGTCAAACAACAGCTCATAGAAGAAAAAAAACGATGGGTAATCATTTTTGTTGTTTTATTTTCACAGGGAGAACATAATTTTCATATTTTGTCACTGATCAGCTGGGCCGACGAGACTACCTGGCTATTTGTATCATGGCAAAGATCAAGATACTTCGAACATTCCGCCATACTCATCATAAAGTGTGTTGCATACTTGAAAAAACGAGGGTACAAAAGTGTTAAACTATAAAATGTCTATTTAAAATTTTTACTTTTTTGCAGTTAAATTATTACCTAAAACCCGTTTTGGTTTTTTTAATAAGTGCGTTTAATTGTACATATATAGGAATATTTTTTTCTGTGTAGCTAGCACCTTTATATCAGATATATTTATGAACAATTTTTACTGCAAATCTGCAACATGGGCATATGTACGAGATATGTATGAGATAAGAGCAAGAAACTTCGTCTTATTTTTTTCACGCCATAAATGCTAAGTAACAGTTATACAACATGGCTAAAGGCGCACCCACCCAAACCGACTTATATATGCATGAGCTTTTTATTTTAAGGAACGATTAAATAAATTTTGGAATTTTAATGCCTACGCATTGTTTCTATATGCCATTCATACCATTCGCTGGTTATAGTGTAGGGCAAGGAACATTGAACAAGTTAGGAGCAACTGATCAGCTGACTTTTATTCCCGTCATATGTTTTCTAGCTTAGTTTGGCAAATTTGTTATGTTATATTATAGTTGTGTATACTGTGAGTATATGTGATAGCAACATTTTTGAAAACTTAGCTAGAATTTAGCAACAACAAAATACGTGCTAACTTTTTACAGAAAGTTGTTGTTGTAGGGACGAGGTCACTTTATTATTCCACCCTGGTGTAGAGTTTAAAAAAACTGAAGCAAAAAACAATAAATTGAAGTCATGAGTTTTTGTCATATTGTTTAAAATTTTTTATAGAACATCTTTGTTTGAAAAAGGGCATAATATATAACAGGTTTCCTAATGGTTTTGCAAAATATTTAATTGGTCACAAAAACTTACTTGCTTGTTATGTTTTGAATTTTGTGCTTTTTAACTTCAAACTTTGTGCAAATAAAATTTAGTTACCAACACAGTCAAAAAAGAGACGGAAAAAATTTTAATCGAATAGGGTATTTGTTTAAACAATGTTTCATTGCCGTAAAATAAAATGATATAAATAAGAGCATAACTAACAAATCGCATAAATTTTTCTTCGTTTGTTTGACTAATTTTTAAACAGTTATTTAAATTATTAATAATTCATTATAATTATTTTAGATTACAAAAGCGATTCAAAGTGAGGCAAAATCATTTTCAATTATTTTAATATCTATAAATATTCGCCTTAAATAAAATGAAAATTTTCGAAGCAGGGCAAACTTAACCAGGTAAAATCAAGAGCCCCAGCTGATTAAAATAAATTTGACTAACATTTTCACGTTACAAATATTTAATTTTGTATGAAATTTTTAATTTTTCTGACATTCTACCGTTCAAACACAAAAAGAAAATTCAGAGGGCAAATTTTTTTATTTCGCTTTGAAACTACCTTGTTTAGTGTACCCCGGATCGAATTATATATAAATTGTTGCATATTTTATTTTTATTAGTTTGGCAAGAGTTTAAAATAATCATGCACTGAACAATCTGCTGTTCTTTTTACTTAACGCCCGCCATATTTTATTAAATGTTGCGTTAAGAAAATTATTTTTTTGTTCAAATAAAATATATCATTGTGCTCGTTTAAATAAATTTAAATAAATTTAAAAAAATTATTAAAAAATTAAAAAACGTTAAAGTTAAAATTCTTAAATAAATATAATTTTTAACCGTAAACATTTTACTTTTAATTAAAACAAATGTTTATTAAAATGTTAATTGTATTTACAAATTTGTTTACTCGAGGAAAACCAAAATTAAATTTTCAAATAATATCACAAATTTTTTATTTGAAAATGTTTTTTTTTTCTTGCGTAGTTCGTAGATACTTATTTTTCACAAAATATTGTGTATTTAATAAAAGCAAAACTAAAAAAATCAGCTAAACAATTTTATTAGAATTTTGAAAAATTGTATTTGGAAAAAATGTCCACTACTTCCAATAGAAAAATCAATGCGATTGGAAAAAATTTTCATTTTTGGTTTATTTTGTTTGACACAAAAATCAGATAACAATTTTATTGAGATCTAAAAAAATATTGTCTGAAAAAAGTTATAATTTTTAATAAAAATGTGCAAAGTTTTTTGTGAGGGTTGAGCGCGGTACCGCTTATATTTTTTTTATTAAATTTCTTTTTACTATCAATAATTATTATTTTTTCTTAACGGTAAATAAAATAAACTTGATTTTAAAAAGCAAGTTTTTCTACCAACACTTGCCGAGTAGAATGTATTTTCGAAACCAGCTACGGATTTTCATCATCAGTGCTCTTTGATTAGTGTTTGGCTGTAAACATCATACACAAAAATTTTTTTGTTTTTTTTTTTTTGTTGTGAGTGAAAAAGAAGTTTATAATTTTTTTCAAAACACTGTAAGTTGCTTAAACAAAGAAAACAATCTAAGAACCTTAATAAATACCACTAAATTTCTTTAAATGAAAGCACTAAGAGAAAAATTTATTTTCTTTTAATTAAGAAGGGACTAACAAAGCAACCTAATAATTTAAGCAAAAAAACTTAAGCTTTTGTAAACTTTACTTAAACTTACAATTAAACATTTAAAACTCTTTAACCGTTTTTATTAACACTTTACAAAAAAGCTATATAATTAAGCATATTTAATTGCATTAATTTAAGTAAAGTGTATTAATAACAACAAAACACCAAAAACAGTGTTAATTGTATTTAGATTTTCTTACAGCAAAATTAAAATTTTTTGAACATATTTATACATACGCATACTTTTGTATACATTTATGCTTGTAAATACATTTTCAGAAATATATAGGGTGTTTCTCCAGCTACATAAAAACTATTGATAACTATGATTTACCAACAAAGATTGTTATACTGTGAACTTTTCTGCTCAGTAAGGTTTGGCACTTCATCATAAATCGTTAAACGTCAGACTTTTTGGAAAAAATAAGTCTGCCTGCAAAGTTCATAGAACATTTTCTTCATTTACAACCAACATAATAGGCCAAGTTTGTGCAGTTATCGATTGTTTTGAAGCGAAGACAAACGTCAACGCGTCACAAATCACCATTTCATCCATTGAAATTGAATGTTTGGTTTACACGCTGCTAACTTAAGTTTTGTTACCCATAATTAATAAATTACACATTATAGACATACATACGGTTCCAATAAGACGGCGCAACCCTTCACTGGCCCCTCGTCCGTTCGATTTAGAGTCATTAGGTTATAACGAGAAATCAACCACTTTTGAAACCAATATTTCAGGCACAATTGACGTCATACGGCCAGGTTCATTGAAAAAAGTAGCTTCAAATTGGACTAATGGAATACACCTTACAATTAATAACAGCGGCGGACATATGCCGAAAATCATTTTTAAAAAATAATTTGCATAAATTATCTACCATATTGTTACGTTTATACCTTTTATAAACGTTGGTTTATTTCCTCTAAATAAACCGGGATTCTTTTTATTGCCAAAGTAATAATAAACACTTGAAATTTTATTTTAACAGTACAAAACTTTATTTATTTAAAACACACTGTCGTATATTTATTTACAATCTTCTTTAAAACACTTAAAGTTATTCACTTTTACTATTTAGCACTTTTGAATGTTCACTTATTCAACTCACGGTTAAACTGCTTGCGGCATTCGTGTTACTCGACTATTTATAGTGGTTGGTAATACGCTATAATGTTCCACAAGATTCGATAACACCCTAGAACTTTCTAGCGAATGGCCGTTACATTTAAATAACTTCTTAGCACAGACAACAACCGCCAATCATATTACATACCTAGAAAACATTGACATACCCAGTCAACATTTAACTCCGTAACACTACCGCCCGCTTAAGCCTGTTCGTCCCGAACAGGCATAGATTCACTTTTTCCATAATTGGCGAGGCGCTCGAGATGAACCACTTTCATCTTTGATCTTGGGCTTTTGTATTTTTGAATTCTATACACGACATCATTTATTCTTTTTATTACCTTATACGGTCCATCCCAATGGGTTTGTAATTTAGGAGACAATCCCTTTTTCCGTTGTGGGTTATATAGTAGAACTAGCTGACCCTCATTAAAACCTTCGGAATTCGCTGCTAGATCGTATCTGGCTTTCATTTTGTCACTGATCATTTTTATCCGGCCCCGTACGAATTCATGAACTTGGTTAAGATCTTTTTGTTCCCTTGAAGAGTCGTCTTCGTGTTCATCTATTGTTGTGGGCTTAATGCCGAATTCTAAATCACCTGGCAGCTTTAGCTCAGTTCCAAACATAATTTTTGCAGGTGTTCTTGAGGTAGAATCATGAACGGCTGACCTGTATGCCAACAGAAATTTAGGTATGTGCTCATCCCAGTCCCTTTGGTGTGAGCTGACCACTTTTCTCAGGTGTTCTTCTAACGTGCGGTTAAATCTTTCGACCATGCCGTCAGACTGTGGATGAAGTGGCGTAGTCCTCGTTTTTCGGATACCGTATAGCTCGCACACTTCCTGGAATATCGAAGATTCGAAATTTCTCCCCTGATCAGAATGTAATTCTAGCGGAACACCGTAGCGGCACACCCAGTTGTTTACGAACGTGTTTACGACAGTTTTAGCCTCTTGGTTTGGTATAGCGTATACCTCTGGCCATTTGCTAAAGTAGTCGATTACCACTAAGACGTAACGGTTTCCCGCCTCACTGATAGGAAAAGGTCCTGCTATATCCATCGCTATTCGCTCAAAGGGAGCACCTGAATTATACTGCTGCAGTTGTCCCCTACTTCTTCTTACTGGGCCTTTGGCTGCGATACATCGTCCACAGTTTGCTATCCAATCAGCAACCGATTGTTGACATCCAACCCAATAGAAGCGGTGTTTAATCTTCTCTACGGTTTTTGTTATGCCAAGGTGACCACCGCTAGGACCATCATGAAACTCCTTCACTACCTCTTCGATTTTAGAGGATGGCACCACAATTAAATTCGTTTTCGATTTACCGTCAGCACTTTCCCATTGACGATAAATGCATCCGTTAATCAGCTGCAGACTATTCCACAGCGCCCAATATGATTTCATCAGTGGACTTTCCGCTGATATTTGGTTACGGGTTGGCCTTTTGTCTTGCTCCTTTGCCGAAATAATTTTCGCCAGTACGGGATCGTCCCTTTGTGCCGCTGACCAGTCGTCACTTGTCTCTATGCGTGTAAGTCGAACATCAACGACGCCCTCTTTTTCTTCAGCTTTTAGGCAATACTTGCATTCCGATCTGCAAGGTCTTCGGAAAAGTGCATCCGCATTTCAATGCTTAGTACCTTTTCGATGCTCGATGCTGAAATCGTAGCTCTGGAGACGTTCAATCCAACGGGTTAGCTGCCCCTCTGGTTGTTTAAATTGTAGCAACCACCTGAGTGCGGAGTGGTCGGTTCTTATCTCGAAGTGTTGTCCATACAGGTACTTGTGGTAATGTTTTACACACTCTACCACTGCCAGAAGCTCTCGCCGTGTAACACAATAATTTCTTTCAGGCTTTGAGAGTGTTCGACTGTAGTAGCCTATAACTTTTTCTGTACCGTTGACAACTTGTGAAAGAACACCACCTATCCCGTAACCACTTGCATCACTATCCAGCACAAATTTCTCTCCAGCAATTGGATAGGCCAGGACGGGTGCTACGCATAATAACTCCTTGAGCTTCTGAAATGCTTGTTCTTGTGCGTCAGCCCACAGAAACGGTCGTGACTTCTGCGTAAGCTCATGTAGACTGGCAGCGACACTGGCAAAATTTGGCACAAACCTCCTATAGTAGGTACAAAGACCAAGAAAACTGCGTAACTCATGCAGATTGTTTGGGCGAGGCCAGTTCTTCACAGCTTTAATTTTATCTTCGTCAGTTGATATACCATTTTCTGCGACGCGATGGCCCAAATATTTAACCTCTTTTTGGAACAATGCACATTTCTTCGCACTCAATTTAAGTCCAGCCAATGATATCCGCTTAAGGACTTCTTCTAGATTCTTCAGGTGATCGTCAAAACTTTTACCCATGACAATAATGTCATCAAGATATACCAGGCATGTCTTCCAATGTAGTCCCCTCAACACACGCTCCATTAACCGTTCGAATGTGGCTGGGGCATTGCATAACCCAAATGGCATTACGTTAAATTGCCACAGCCCATCACTTGCACTAAAAGCTGTTTTCTCCTTATCCTTGTCAGAGATTTCTACTTGCCAATAACCACTTTGCAGGTCTAATGTGGAGAACCACCTCGTTCCAGCTAGCGTATCCAGCGTGTCATCTATCCTTGGTAGCGGGTAACTGTCCTTCTTGGTAACGTCATTTAGTTTCCTATAATCAACGCAGAATCTGGTGCTGCCATCTTTCTTTTTAACCAACACTACCGGGGAGCTCCAAGGGCTTGAAGAAGGTTCTATTACTCCACTCCGCTCCATTTCGCTGACAAGTTCTTTTACTTCATTGCGTTTTGCTAGGGGAATACTTCTGGGAGCTTGTTTTATTGGCCTTGCATCTCCTGTATTTATCTGATGTTTACCAGTGATGTTCTTCCTTGCTGTTGTCCTTTCAAGGCGAAGATCGAGGCGTGCTTTCTAAGCAGTTTTCTTGCTTTATTTCTATCGGACGAGGATAACCCTTTAACCCATTTTTCTATGTACTCCGATAGCATCTCCTGCTCTTTGTTTGACATACAGACAGGAACCGATTCCATTTCGCAATTTATTATTGCCTCAGCTGTAGCACACTGGCCCACTTCACAATTCGGCCTGACGACTTTTTCGCATGTGGAAAGGTTTAGCATTCTAACAGGGACTCTTCCGTTGTTACAGGTTCTTACCAGGGCTTTTGCTGTTATTAAGTCACTCTTTCTATCTGTTTGTTCTACCACCCACAACCGGTTGTCGACACAATCTCCCTCTATACGCGCCCATACTACACTTTCTGACTGTGGTGGTATTTTCTCTTGTCCTATAGCAAACAGCTTCCTTACAGGCGATTTATCTTCGTAACCAACATCTAGGGGTATCTCAATATTCTGCCAAATCATTGTCTTTTGCCCCATATGCAGACTAATTCCATGATTGATCATAAAGTCTGCACCGATGATTACTTCGTCCACAATGTCGGCAACAATGAATACATGATTCACACTTATGTTGGCAATAGTTACTTTTACGTTTATTTTACCATAGACAGTAGCAGGCTCTCCAGTTGCTGTTCGTAGACTTACGCCATATAACGGTTCAATTGTTTTCTTGACTGTATCAGGTCTGATAATGGATTGCGATGCGCCTGTGTCTATAGTAAAAATATGCCTTCGACCATTGATATACCCACAAGCAGTAAGGTTGCTATTTTTCTGTTGCATGACTGATATGGAGATTGTGGGGCCCTCGGTTATGGGAGCTAGCTCTTGCCCCGTAGTGCTAGCTCGTGTTAGTTTAACGGAGACTCGTTTGCTGTGGTGTTTACGCGTTTGCTGTTTCTAGGTGGTGAAACAGATCTAGCCCGCTTTCTTGATGATTTACAATTTCGCTGAAAATGACCGCTCTTACCGCAGTTATAGCATTTGATTCGAACTGTACCTCGCTTTTCTTCCAATGCCTGCATAACTGCATTTTTTAACTCATCGACAATATTTCTGTCTTTTTCTGCGGTAATTTCGAGATTTCTCACCTTATGTATTTGCGGCTTGGACAGTAATTTTGCGGTCTCCTGTGTCAGCGCGTATGATACGGTTTCAGCAAAAGTAGACTTCTGTGTGCCAAATACTGCGTGCTTGATCTCGGGATCACGTATTCCACTCACAAACGTTTCTATTTTAAATTGATCCAAAAATGGATGGTTCTCGCCTGGATATGTCAACTGCACCAACCGCTCAATTTCTGTTGCAAAATCTTGTAGCGATTCGTTGGCTTTCTGTACTCTACCTCGCAATTCCATTCGGTATATATCTCGTTTGTGCTCACCGCCATACTTGCGTTGTAGTGCAACTATTATCTCTTCGTAGTTTTCTCTGCAGCCAATAGGTATGCTTTCCAGAACTTGAGCTGCGTTACCTTTTAAGGCTAAAATCAACTCTAACGCCTTTTCTTCATTGTTCCACGCATTTCTGTTGGCAACTGTCTCGAACTGGAACTTAAAAACATTAAATGGTGCACTGCCGTCAAAAGTAGGGGCCTCAATTCTGTTTGATATTTCTGGAATTACTCGCATTGGTACCTCATGACATTGAAGACTATTAATTTTTGTTTCTAGATTTTTACATTTTTCGTCAACATCTTGGACTTTCTTATTAAAGTCACTTGCTTGCGCAACCATGCCATCTTCAAGGTGAGAGAGTTTCTTATCGATTTTAATAACTTCCTTTACTATGCCCTCTACTCTGTTGTTTACAGCTTCAGAAATTTCTTGAAGTTTAAACTCCATAGCTTTAGAAGATTCCTGAACTTCATGAAACTTCATCTCTATTTTTTTATTATTAATTCTAAAAGTTTCCTGAACTCCCTGGAAATTCATTCTAGAAGTTTCCTGAGCTTCTTGGAATTTCCTTTCTATTTTTTCATTATTAATTCTAGAAGTTTCCTGAACTTCTTGGAAATTCATTCTAGAAGCTTCTTGAACTTCCTGGAATTTCATTTCCATTTTTTCCATCATAGCAGCAAGCATTGTGCCTATATCGACGTTGTTTGTTGTTGCACAGGTAACAACCTCCACTTCTTCCTTTTCGTCAAACTCATAAACATCAATGTCGATATTACGCCGCTTAAATTCCTCAATCAGCCTCTTTTGTAACTCTGCCTTGTTACCTGCTGTAGGTAATGTCAGCTTGTTCAACTCTCTCTTGAGCTGCTCAACTTTAAGTTCCTCGAATTTCATGTTTATCAAAATGCAATCCCACTTCTGACACCAATTGTTACGTTTATACCTTTTATAAACGTTGGTTTATTTCCTTTAAATAAACCGGAGTTCTTTTTATTGCCAAAGTAATAATAAACACTTGAAATTTTATTTTAACAGTACAAAACTTTATTTATTTAAAACACACTGTCGTATATTTATTTACAATCTTCTTTAAAACACTTAAAGTTATTCACTTTTACTATTTAGCACTTTTGAATGTTCACTTATTCAACTCACGGTTAAACTTAAACTGCTTGCGGCATTCGTGTTACTCGACTATTTATAGTGGTTGGTAATACGCTGTAATGTTCCACAAGATTCGATAACACCCTAGAACTTTCTAGCGAATGGCCGTTACATTTAAATAACTTCTTAGCACAGACAACAACCGCCAATCATATTACATACCCAGTAAACATTGACATACCCAGTCAACATTTAACTCCGTAACAATATTTTAAGAAGTAATATTTTCTACCAATATTTCAGTCTTGTGGTATCATTTTGAGTAGCTAAAGAAGCACCCTATACATGCATATGTATGTATTATTTAAGGTACCTTTACACGGTAATACATATATTACGATATGTCAAAAAATGTTGTGGGATAATACAAAATCTCATCATGTAAAAGCATAATGTATTGGGTAGGAGAGAATACGGATGAAAAATTTGACAAGTGTTCGGTAAATGCTTATTTTCTAAACCATTTTAGAAACTTGTGTATTCTCATCACATCGGAGGTGTGAAAGATTGGCAGCACTTACAGCATCTAATGAAAGTGGCTACACTTAATGAAACAATACACAAACAATCAAAATAAAAGCAGATTTTTTTCATGTTGTTTTTGTAAATATTGTTGAACCTTAACCATATGGCGTTACCCCAAAAGGAAAGTGGTAAGAAACAACCGATTTTGATTTTACCAACCTCATCCGTGTAAACATGAAAAATAGTTAGAACAGATTTTTATTCTCTTTTTTTAAACACGGAGAGAATTTCCTAATATTTTGATTCTACAAAATCTAATTACTTTGTATTACCGTGTAAAGGTACCTTTATAAGCATTTTTTTGGCTGAGTAGCGCATGCAGTTGTATAAAACTAATATTTTGTAACAGTAAAATGCGGAAGCATGAAAAAATAAAATAATAAAAAAGTTAAGGTGCTCTGTTATGAACATATATGTATATTACAATCAATATTTATTGCAAGTTTTATTTTTTTGAAGCCACTGTGTGTCTTTTGCTAACTTATGAAAAACTTTAACCTTTGACGGGAATTCCTTTTGTGTATTTATTCTTTTTTAAACAGAAATATGCCATTACAATTGCTTAAAATTACTGGACATTCATGCACAAAATTTAAATTTTTTTAAATACAGTTACTTCGATTGTTTAAAAAATATACGAGGGCTTAAAAAACCTTCCATTAAAAAATATATATTTAAGATACGGTTTTGAACGAAAAATATTTGTATGCGAACCAAACTATAGAAGTTGCAATTGCAGTTTTGAGTGAAAAAATTAATATTTTCAAAGCAAATGACAACAATTTATTCAAAATCGCATCGTTGTCTTTTGCATTAAAAACTTTACTAGTTATTATCCGCTCTTATGAATATGGATCTGTTATGGTTAAAATTAATGGTTCTACTAAATACCTAATACCTAGGTATATTAGCTGGCGCTGATAGAGAATTAAAAGAAGAGATCCTGTTAGATATATGCCGGGGAGTTGTATCTTGATTCAAAAAAAAACCTCTTGTTTTAAGGCTTTTTTAAAAATTAATTTTAAAAAATTAAATTTTGTTTAAAATAACGATACTCCTTAACTACAAATAATATTTATTTGTTTTTTTTTTAGTTTATTGTAGTTAATTGCATTATTAATTCCTTAAAATTAAGTCACTAGGGGTTTACACGTGCAAGTAATATTGCGAAAACCCCAATACTCTTACATTTAAATTTTGTTTAATTTTTTTATTATCCGCTCAAAGTGTTAGAATACATTATGTACAAGGCCATACAAGCGACATGGGTAAATGTACCTTTCAGGACAAGTTCACTTACAACACCCTACATTATGATATATGTTATTCGACTTATATGTTACAAAACTGTTTTTTATAACCAATTTATTTACTAAAACACTTCTCTAAAAGCCTAACTTTGAATGCGTCTACTTCTTTTAATGTATCTTAAAAACGTCCAGATATCTGAATATTTTTTATTTAAAAAACAATTACTTAATTGCATAGGACGTTTATCATAAAAGTGGGCTAAGTCGGTTTAATCTTAAAAAGTTTGCATAAGTATATGTAAATTTATTTCAAAATATTTCTTTAAGAAAGTCAATTTTTTTTAAATAAATTTTTAATCCGCCCTACTAGAAACCAACTTTACAGTTAATAGATAAAAAAAACTTAAATTCAAACGTTAAGAAATATTTTTAAAGAAATATAATATAGCTTTTAAATCTTATACGTTTGTATGTATGTAAATATGTTTCTTATGCATATACCATATCCAAACAAATTTATGGAAAAAATAACAAAACAAAGCCAGCATGCATAAAACAAGCCCTTTTATGAGGTAAAAGTGAACGCGGTTTTTTATTATTGGACTTTTGTTTTCCTATGCTGACCATAACAGCAGAAACAACAGTCTTCACAAATAGTGTCTGCACATGTCTTTTTATACAAAAGAAGAAACTAAAAGTTATAAAAAAATACTTCATATGCATGTATGTATGTACTTATGTATGTGCATACATATGTATTTATGTATGTATGTTAAATAACTCGAATCAAAATCGATCGTTCATTAATGGTGCTGTTCCAAAAAAAGTTCAAGCTAAGTAGAAACAAAAAAATTGATCGGCCAAAAACAAAAACCTAAACGACAAGTGAAAATTTTTATTGAAAACAACAACAACAACAATATAGATACAAATTATTAAAATTCCAATGAGGGCGCAAGTAACAAATAACCAGCGTTGCCAGGGCCGCGCTTTTATTGGATGACTTTTTTTATTTAACTTGTTCTTTGTTGTAGTAAATTTACTCGGGGTTTACACATGCAAGTAACAGTGAAAAAAGCTTAATACATTTACAATAACATTTTCTCTCATTTTTTTTCATTTACACACTCAAACTTTTAGAATAAATGATAGATTAGATAGAACAGGCAGCCGTAAAATGAAAGAATACAGCCCACTTGCGTACGCATAAATCGGTCCTTTTGTGTTACCTGGAGAGGGAGATAGAAAAAATGAAAAGGAAAGAAGAAATTTAGCAAAGAATTAGAAAGAAAGTAGGATTGAATAGACACATACCAGGTCTCAGGTGGGAATCAAACCTACAACCCCCCCGACTGGTAGACTCGCTAACTTACCACTGATCTACCAAAGCACCCTAAATACATAATAATACGTGTGCAAAATGTTTATGAAATTTCTTGCACAGTATGTAAATGCATAGTTAAATATTAGTCATTCCGTGGGTGTGACCATATAACTCGAATTTTTTATTGTAGTTCAAGTATTTTATAACTGTAATTTGAACAAGGCTAAGAAGGATGGTATGTTTTCAAACTTTGAATTGTGCTTAGATAAGATAGAACTGGAAACTGCGTAAATAAGAAAAGAGCGAGTTGCAGTTCATTTTGGTCCGTTACTTCGATCCCTTTTAAAAAGCTAATATATATGGTAGGCAATTATGAAGATCGATTATTTGATTTTTTTCAAAAATCGGTATTCGAATAGTTCCAAAAGTAACAATTTAAAAAAACCCGATAATCGGTAAATAATATTTGAAAAACCAATCTGACCAGTTATTAAATTCAAATAAGTGACATCAAATTACTATACATTTACATATGCAAATACCCCTGAAGGAAACCTGGGGGCAAGTATCCCCATGTCAACACTTTTGTCGGCAATTTTGGTACGTCTTTGGCGACTTTGTCAACAATACGTCTACAGTTTTATATTTAGCATTGATAAAAAGAAAAAAAACTGTCAGTGAAAAATTAAAGATCCAGGTCGCCGTCAAACGCAAAAGTGTATGGTCTTTATTAATTGTTAATTTTTTTAGTTGTGCTTAAAAAGTCATTTATATGGACAATTCACAACTATTTTCAATGACAGACGCATGTTAAATGCCTATTGCAAAAACACATTACCAGTGATATTGCTAGTCAGTAGAACTGTGGACTAAAACTGCCAAAAGGTACTAGTTAATCACTAGTTCCAATGTCTACATATGACCCCAAAAGAACTACCTTCTTAATAGTACCAATGTCAGCAGTGGATTTTCAATGACACGCAAATGATAAATGTCTATAGCAAAAAGCATTGCATGGGGTAAAGCTTGTCAGTAGTACTGGTGAAAGTGTCAATAGTGAGTTTCTAGTGATTCACCTGCAGGAACGTTCATAAAATTTTTGCTCACGTATTATCGTATTACTTGCATGTGTAAACCCCTTTTTATTTAATGAAAAAAATTTATTTAAATAAAACCAAAACAATTTTTTTTTAAGCTGATAACAAACTATGACATTCTGCACCATTGTAAGTAAGCAAGCATAATAATGTGCGTCATTTTTGTTGTTTTAGGTGTATTGCATTGGGTTTTAACACGTTTACGCATATATTGGGGACGGTTGTCGAAGGACATTGCAGCCACAACCAAAAAATGA
This sequence comes from Melanophora roralis, assembly GCA_963583895.1. Classification (NCBI taxonomy): domain Eukaryota; kingdom Metazoa; phylum Arthropoda; class Insecta; order Diptera; family Rhinophoridae; genus Melanophora; species Melanophora roralis. The sequence continues at coordinate 36,069,773 of OY757187.1, read as the reverse complement.
CAGCTTGGTGTCTTTTTTTCAAATTGCACGTATGTGACGCCACATAATGGCGACATAAAAAATGCCTAGTGTGTACGCACTTACCATAAGTAATAAAATAAAGAATGTCTGGCCCCCCTTTTTATAAAACGTAAACAAGTGAGTGAGTAATTATATTTATAACAAAAACAAAATGGACCTTTCATCCTCGACAACACAACGCGCTAATATTTAACCCCGCAATTCATTTTTTTAAAGAGAATATTGGTTGGCACTTTGGAGCTACCTAAAAATGAATCAAGTTTTTCTTGCTGCCTAATAACTTCCACTTAATGGACACATTTAAATCTCGATATCCAAGATCCCTTGCAGCTAAGTATTTTAGGACGCCAAATAAAAGAGGAAAACCAAAAATCAGTTAGGGTATTCACAAGGTGTCCTATTGTCATATTGTTATAAAATTTCACAATGGTTTTGTTGTCTTTCATACAAAAATAGTTCTTAAAAAATACTACGTCGTTTAATATGCTTATTAAATTGCCACAACAGTTCCACATATACCGAGTGTCCAATAGTTGGTAAAGGTTTTTAAACCATTGTGAAACTTTCTAACAATATGACAATAGGACAAATAAAACACCTTGTGAATCCCCTTAATGTTTTAAAAACAACTATAACAACATCGATGTTTTGATAGACGATATGTCAGCGATACATCGGCGTCCTGAACTTAAAACATCGACAACGTTCATTTAATATATTTGTGCTCGGCTGACTTAAAAAAAGTGGTTCATTACTTTTGTTACTTTGATTTTTTATGTTTATTGTTTGTCTTACAATTGCCAACGTTTTACTTCTGGAGTTGTAGGTAATAAAAATTATAATTAATTTTAATTTTAAGCATATTTTTAGTTATTAATTTGAGAGGAAAATTAAGGGTTATTTTAACAAAACTGAAAAAAACAAGTAAGAGCGCTATATTCGGCTGTGCCGAATCTTATATACCCTTCACATTGGTCTTTAAATATACCCAGCCGAGTAATTTTGTACTGCAAATAATATAATAAAAAACCTTGTGCAAGTTTTAAAGTCCATAGAAAAATATACAAAATTTTAACGTTCGTATGAATAATATAAATAGATGAAGAAGATTTGAGGTCAAGAGTTTTAAAAGTTTTCGACATTATTCATATATAAAGGTTAATAAAACTTATTAAATGTTCTAGTCCACCCGCTCTTCTCCAACTTTTTCTCCAAAATGTATGAATTATTTGATTATTACTTTTTGTAGAATATTCGAAGTCGATAGCTGTAATAGTTTTCCAGAAGTAGCGTATCGAAAATTTTATAAAAATTGTTAATTTGTATGGGAGCTACCCCTTCTTCACCCCCCATCCGAAAATGTTTCTTTTCAGAGCGTAGCGCTTGATGTCCAATCACTTTTTGTAGAACATTTGATTTCGATATCTGTTATAGTTTCCAAGATATAGCATATCGAAAATTTAACAAAACTTGTTAATATGTATGGGAGCTACCCCTTTTTTTGCCCCCATTAAAAAATTTTTTTCTTTAAAGCGTAGGCCTTATTGCCCAATTACTTTTTGTAGAACATTTGATTTCGATATCTGTTATAGTTTCCGAGATATAGCGTATCGAATATTTTATAATAATTGTTGATTTGTATGGGAGCTACCCCTTTTTTTGCCGCCACTCAAAAAAATTTTTCTTTAAAGCGTAGGCATTCTTGCCCAATTACTTTTTGTAGAACATTTCATTTCGATATCTTTTATAGTTTCCGAGATATTGCGTATCGAATATTTTATAATAATTGTCGATTTGTATGGGAGCTACCCCTTTTTTTGCCCCCACTCAAAAAAATTTTTCTTCAAAGCGTAGGCCTTATTGCCCAATTACTTTTTGTAAAACATTTCATTTCGATATCTTTTATAGTTTTCGAGATATAGCGTATCGAATATTTTATAATAATTGTCGATTTGTATGGGAGCTACCCCTTTTTTTGCCCCCACTCAAAAATTTTTTTCTTTAAAGCGTAGGCATTCTTGCCCAATTACTTTTTGTAGAACATTTCATTTCGATATCTTTTATAGTTTCCGAGATATAGCGTATCGAATATTTTATAATAATTGTCGATTTGTATGGGAGCTACCCCTTTTTTTGCCCCCACTCAAAAAAATTTTTCTTTAAAGCGTAGGCCTTATTGCCCAATTACTTTTTGCAGAACATTTCATTTCGATATCTTTTATAGTTTCCGAGATATAGCGTATCGAATATTTTATAATAATTGTCGATTTGTATGGGAGCTACCCCTTTTTTTGCCCCCACTCAAAAAATTTTTTCTTTAAAGCGTAGGCATTCCTGCCCAATTACTTTTTGTAGAACATTTCATTTCGATATCTTTTATAGTTTCCGAGATATAGCGTATCGGTATTTCATAAAAATCGTTAATTTGTATGGGAGCTACCCCTTTTTTTGCCCCCATCCAAAAAATTTTTTCTTTAAGGCGTAGCCCTTATTGCCCAATTACTTTATGTAGAACATTTCATTTCGATATCTGTTATAGTTTCCGAGATATAGCGTATCGGAAATTTCATACAAATCATTAATTTGTGTGGGAGCTACCCCTTTTTTTGCCCCCACTCAAAAAAATTTTTTTTTAAAGTGTAGCCCTTAGGGTACAATTAATTTTTGTAAAACATTTTAAGTCGATAGCTGTTATAGTTTACGAGATATAGCGTATAAAATATTTCACCAAATTTGTGCAATTGTAGGAAAAATACCCCTTCCCCTGGTCCTATCGGAAAAAACTTTTTCCATTATTTAGGTCCTTTGTTTAGGAGTATCCGTGCCAAGTTTTGTGGCAAAAGTGATTATACTTACTGAGATATATAGGGATATATGCACGGATTTTGTCCTAAAAAAAATGGGTTACTCTGGGTTTTCGCTTATATCTCGGTCAATAGTAAACCGATTTTGCTGATTTTAAATAGCGATTGTTAGCGGGATATTTGTAATCGTTTGACACCATTTACTGATCTGTATCTTTTTATCTGACTCCGGAAACTTGATTTCAACAGACGGACAGACGGACAGACAGACAGACAGACAGACAGACGGACAGACGGACAGACGGACAGACGGACATGGCTATTTCAACTTCCCTATCTATAAGGATCCAGAATATATATACTTTATGGGGTCGCAAATGAATAATAAAGAAATTACAAACGGAATGACAAAGTGATATATACCCTATCACTATGTGAAGGGTATAAAAATAGGCAGGATTTCAAGTTATCTTTAAGACTATTTAGCATAATTGCATTCACAGCATTTGGGAGAAGCAAACGTGCAAATGAAGAAGGCTAAAACTGTTAGTACCATTACTGATTGTATGGAAAATGCATAGAAACAGTTTATATAAGTGCTTCAAACCGCTCAGGAAGCTTGCAAAAAATGATTTTGCAACAAAATTTAGTCGAAAATTTGCCATCACCCAGAAATTAGCTTCGATTATCAAAATTTTAATTCCTTAATCCAATCTTAAAGTGTTAAGAAAGTAAATTAAGCAAATAAGATTATGATGACTTAATAACTAGAGTTTTGTGTTAAAATACTTCTGCCATCATATTTTTACCATTAAATTATGAGAAAAAGCATCGGAAAATCATTGACGTACCGTTTCCATTGACAATGTTTTTAGCATCGATATTTTTCACAGAAACATCGATACTTTAAAACATTAATAATTTTTAACAACGATGTTGCATCCCTACACCTAATACATATAGGCTTATCACTTCCATCACGCCTTCAATATTTCAACACATTTGTCTTTTTATATACCCAGCCATCTAATCTAGCCAAGTTGTTTTTGTACCGCAAATACTAAAACAAAATATATGAAATCAGGTGTTTGAGGTCAATAGCTATCCTATTTTTTGCAATAGAAAACTTTATAAAATTTTAACGTTGTATGTATAATATAAATACCATGTAGTGTGGTAGGTCTTGCTCCCCCTGCTCCTAACCCACTAAATTTTTCCAAAATTTACGCATTACCGTATCATTACTTTTTGTTGAACATTTCAAGTCGATAACTTTTACAGTTTACGAGATATCGAATATTTCGTAGAAAACGTTTATTTGTATGTGTGGTTGGGTGGTGCCTCTATCTGCTTCTATCGAACTAATTTTTTCCAAAATTCAGGCATTACTGTACAATTTTAGAACGTATTTTTTATTCTGTGTATATATTATGACAGATATAACGGGTTGATTCCAATAATTTTTCAATTTTACTTTTTAAAAGTCTGGCGAAAAATGTCAAAAATCCAAAACACTCATGCCGCAATCACAATGCTGGAAATAAATTAACATATTATACATATATGCCGCCTCTTTATTTTTTAATTATTTTTTTATTTATTTATTTAAACTAACGCAAAACTCGACAGCACTAAATTATTTAAGTGACATAATAGTGATTGGCTTTAAAGAAAAATAAATTTACAAACAAAAGCGAATCTTTTGTGTCCCTCGCATAAGTTAATTTTATTTTGCATAAGTTTTGGCAATCGTTTTTCGTTTGCTTTTGGTTAACAGTTTTTGATGTTGCCAAAAATTTTAATAATTTATGAAAATTTATTATATTATATTATATTAATAAAATTGTATTCATTTCGTTAAAAAATAGTCTACTAGTTAACTAAAAAAAACTGGTATTTTAAATTGCAAATCATTTTTAAAAAGATAGGTCAAGTTTTAACAAAAAAAATAGTTAAAACATAAATTAAAAAAGACGTTTATGTTCATGCATATGTGTACAAGTGAAATAAAAATTTATTTTTGATATTCCAATAAGGCAAACATTTGTTTTTAGTTACACATCTGGATAGAGACTCTAATTCAAGTCAGTGATTAGTGTCCAAGCTAAAGCTTAAAGTACAAATAACACAAATTTAAGAACTAGAAATTAGAGCTAAAAATTTGCAGGATTTCTGATAATATGAAGAAACATACATCATTTTTACTCATAACTTATTTTAATTATCTATTATTGTGAATTCACTTTTTACCACTTATTCTTGTCAAAAAGTTTTTTATCCGAATAAGCGTTTAGGAGCATGCTGATACAAAATCACTAGTTTGTTAAAGACAAGTTACTACAAGATGACTGATCTCACAATTTTATGATATACAGCTAAACACGTGTAACAAAACTTAATAGTGGGCCTATAGACTCTTTAGCGAAAAAGGCTTATTTTTACTACCAACTTTTAATAGGTCCAGTAGAACCTATTAGTGCCCGCAATTTTATGGCACGGAGGTTTTTCTTTTTGTCCAGATCTTTATAAAATCTATACGTTACTAACTGGCTGTCTGATTTATCATTGTATAGCTCCAATGTGTACATCTAGAATAAAAATTGGGAAGTAGTTAGTAGTGGGTAAATTGAAAGTTCAACAATAAAATATGCCTTGATTTCACTATGAATTTAGAGAAAATTTCTAAAAATTTATACCCATTTTTTTGTAAAAACAAAGGTAAAAAATGGAGTATAACTGCACATTACCCATAAAAAAAAGAAATTTTAGGTAAACTATTTTTAAAAGGGCACTACCAAAATTTTGAATTTGTCCCACTTACATATATATTAAAATAATTTTTATTTAGTTTTTCTTAATTTATTTGAATTTCACTTTACATTGTCAGTATTAAAAGATATTTAATGATTTCATCCTCATATAAATATACCAGTTTAACCGTTAAAGTAATAAAAAAACCCAAAATATAACAGTAATTTTTCAAAACTATTTTAAATCTTTAATTGAAAGTACAACAATAAAATATACCTTGATTTCACTATTAATTTAGAGAAAATTTTTTCAAAATAAAACCCCATTTTTTTTTGTAAAAACAAAGGTGAAAAAATGGAATATAACTGCACATTACCTATAAAAAAAAGAAATTTTAGGTAAATTATTTTTAAAAGGGCCCTACGAAAATTTTGAATTTGTCCCACTTACATATGTATATATAAAAATAACTTTTATTAAGTTTTTTAAATTTGTTTTGAATTTCACTTTACATTGTCAATTTTAAAAGATATTTTATGATTACATTCTCATATAAATATACCATTTAAACCGTTAAGGTATTAAAAAAAACCCGATATATAACAGTAATTTTTGAAATCTTTAATAAACCCAAATGTTATTGAATAGAAAAATTTCTCCCCAAAAAACATGATTTTTACATTAATTTATATAGTTTTTAACAAATACATTTATAGTTTCATACGTTTAGAATTTAAAAAAAAATCTCAGTAAAGTAAATTGTACATAATTAAAAGACCAACGACCTCTTAGATATGTTTAATAAAATTCCACAACGTGTGCTTTAAGTTTAGGTGAGATAAATGACGGAAAAAACTTTTTAGTATAGAGTTTAAAAAACTAGTTTCTTAGTTTAGATCTTCGCCTTCATCGTCACTTCTTCTCTTGCTCAAAAAACAGTTGAGAGGCTTAAAAAAATATTGTTCATGACATTGGTCAGTTAAAAACTAATACACAAAAAAAACTTATAGCTCTAGCACACTGCTGATCCCATTAATAAGGAAATTTATTTGTCAAATCAATTAAAATAGTAGTATATTATCAAATCAATTATGATAGAAGTATCAGTATATTAAAATTAAAAATTTTAAATTTAACCTAAATTTAAAAAATGTGATAAAGCGTTTAATGTTCATATTTTCACTTTTATTTCAAATAAAACTAAGTTTTCTATTTGAAAAACGATTAAACCAAAAAAAACTTATTCAATTTCGCCCTAAAAGGCCTTAAAAAGAAAAAACTATGTATTTGCTTATTTTTAATAAAAATCAAGTTCCATATCGTTACTTTCTATATATTAAGATTACAATATGTATGTCTAAAAGAGTAAGAGAGTTATAGACAAATAGGAAAACACTTTTAGGTTTTGATTATTGGATTGATCAAAAAAATGTTTAGTTTAAACATTTTAATTGTTTGAATCAATTAACAATTAAATTTAAAAAAAAAAGTTATTTTATTCGCCACTGCTGGAATTCGAAGAGCCAGGTTGTGTGGTATGCAAGTACTTTAACTACTACATTACGCCACCACGTTAAATTAAGCTAGATAATTCGACGTAGTAAACTTATTTAAGGAAAATTATTTTTTAAATAGCTGCAACAGAAGTTGAAGCCTCCTTACAAATGCATACATTTTATGAAAATTTCATTTACATTTCAGCAAACTTCACTCGAAGACAGTATTTTTAATGTTAAACATATTTGTGTTTTAAAATTACAATTATGTGTTTTTAAATCAGAAAAGAAAACTCTTATTGAAAACAATCATTTTGAGCTGAAACTGTTTACTTACTTAGTGTGCGATATATTCAAATAGCTTCTAAAAAATATTTGTTTAGTACCTTAAAAATTAACAACTAATATTTATTTTCTTATGTAATAAGTGTTCTTTCCAAGTGCGGTTTTTAGGTTTTAATTGTTTGCAAATAAAATAAGGCCTTAGTTTTACTTTAACATTAATGATGTAAATTTAGCGAACTCTGTATTTAATTTTATAATGTAAAATGTGTTTTTTAATTGTTTGCCATAGAATTGTTATTGACTGGAGAATAAATGTGTTAAAGATTTGCGTATTACTACGACAAATTTAGAAATATTCTCTATTTTTTTTTTATTATTAGTATATATTAGACAAAAACTATTTAGTAATTAATATTGGTTTGTTAAAATGAGCTTGCGTTTTTTTGTACATTTTACACTTTTTCTAATAATAAGTCATTGGCATATATGTATATTATTTGTGTGAAAAAATAACAAATACCAGTAGCCATATAAGATTTAAAGCAAAGACGACCACGATCGTCCCTGAAGCCTGAACGCTAATCGGGTTTCAAGGCCCACCACAGGAGTACCCACGAATACCTTATAAATAAGAGGTAAACACACAAAATGTTTTCTTACCATAGTACAGAACAACACAAACACAGGTTGATATTGTATTATTTTTTTTATTACAAAACACACTCTAAAAAAATCATAAAACATGTTCTCCCATTGGGCATCAATGATTTGAAGCTACTTGTTTAAGTTCAAGTCGGTATATCTCGAATGTAGGTTATGACCTGCGTTACCCAACAATGCAATATCCCCCGTGTTTTTGTTGTTACTTTTCTTTTGTTTTGCTCTCTTTGTTATGGATTTTTTAGGACCCGATTAGTGTTTGTCCCCCAGAGACACTCTTGACTTACATTGAATATAACACAATTCTATGAAATCATTTTTACAGAATTGAGTTTGATTTTTATATATTCTCCCTACATATGTATATGGTAGGGGTAGTTTGCGTTTAGGATTGTTATACCGATCGTCTTAGCATTCTGAGTCGACTAAAGCATGTCCGTCCATCTTTTAATTAATAAAGAACGTTATCATATTTGGCCTAATTTTTAATATCTAAAGTCGATATTTATCGACGAACATAATTTGAACAAGAACTGCCAACTTTTTTTTGTTGTTACAACAGGCGAGACAAAAATAGGAAAAATCGGTTTACTTTCGTTTGGAAAAGCAGTGGTCTTCACAAAGAGAGCCAGTGGTAGTATATTGCTGACGTTATATCAGAACACAGAAAGAAATTTCGTTGCAGCAATGTTGAAATTTTTCTTAATATGTATAAAAAACTAACATAATTAATTGAATTTGCCTTAATACTACCTGCCTATTTATTAATTTAAGATAAATGGTTAAAGTGTCATCCGATAGATGGCCAAAGTAACTAAAAATTTAAAGAATTGGAGACATAACTAGGGATAAACAAAAAGACTGGAAATAACAAAAATTAATTTATTTATAAAATATGAATACAAGTTGAAAGGCATTTAGAATCATTTAATATATTAGGGCACTGCTACACGTTCAATAAATATCGTGATATTTCTAGTATCACGATATTTATTGAACGTGTAGCATGCAATATTGATGGATCGCGATCCATATCGCAGAATGGCCTAAAATATGAAATCCAAAACCCAGATCGCGAATCGCGTTATAAATATTGAACGTGTATCATTTTTATGATATTAAATCAAGATTCGTCAGTAAAAAGTGTTAAATAAAAGAAATAAAATAAAATACGCAGTGGAAAACGTTAAACAAATGAAAAGTAAATTAATTGAAAAAACTTGTGTAAAGTTTATTGTAATAAGGACTAATGGCAGAAGACAGTGAAAGCGAGTGGGTTCTGCTGATGGAATCTGAGTTAACCCGCACAGCACAAAAATAACGTAAATACTGATGTGATAAATATTGAACATGTAGCATACGAGCGTGATCCATCAATCCACTTAAATGGATCGCGATACAAATATCACAATATATATTGTACGTGTAGCAGTGCCCTAAAATATGAAATCCAAAATCCGGATCGTGGATCGCGTGATAAATATTGAACGTGTAGCATTTTCATGATATTAAATCATGATACGTCAGTAAAAAGTGTCAAATAAATAAATAAAGAAATAAAATAAAATACGCAGTGGAGAAAATTAAACAAATGAAAGATAAACAATTGACAAAATTTGTGTAAAGTTTATTGTAATAAACAGTGAAAGCGAGTGGGTTCTGCCGGTGGAATCGGAATTAACGTAAATACTGACGTAATAAATATTGAACATGTATCATACGAGCGTGATCCATCAATCCACCTAAATGGATCGCGATCTAAATATCACAATATATATTGAACGTGTAGCAGTGCCCTTAAACAAAAATTAATTTTCCTGCACACTCATTCCACATTATGACATACAGGAATGTCAATATATTCAAAGTGTTCCAAATAGTATATGTATTTAAAATGCCGCAAAAAAGTAGATAAATAACTATTCATTTACCATATATTTTGTGTTGTTGTTTGAATGAAATTTTAATTTCTTACATTCTTTGTAGTAAGCTTCGTTGACATTCGTGTTGTGTATGCAAAAATCACGAACCAAGATCACTCGACCCTTGGGTGCTTAGCGTGATGACAACTGATCTAAAGCAATTATTACCATAATACAAAGCTTAAGTCAGTTTAAGAACATCTGACACCACGTTTTAAGGTTTCACTGATTTTCCAAACTTTTTGAGGTGCATAGAAAAATGGCCACCAAATCTCAGCAAACTGAGTAAAGGGTTTTACACTTCCTTGTTATTTGAATCGACTTATTCTATCCCGTCTGTCTTTTTTTTTTTTTTTTTTTTTTTTTGTTGTTGCACAGTGTAATTAAAATAATCTCACTAATCGTTTATACTTTAAACTTACACTCTTTACAAAAGTAAGTCTTAGGAAGACAATGGCTTTGAATTGCTGATTAAGATTTCTTATTTTGTTTGAAGTATATGTGCAGCGTACATTTTATTTTAATTTCTTATCAGCTTTAATTGAATTTTACCTCTTCTATTGTTATACATATCTTCAAAACGAAAAACAAATCTTTATTATCTTTATGTTTGAGTGGGAGGGCTCTTGACTTTACAGAGAACTTTTTGAAATTAAGGATATACATATTTTATGTACCGATACGGTTTTTTTACCTTTAAAAATTGTTTCAAATATTTTTGTATTATATTTTATTATTATTTACCTCTCTTCCCTACAAAGGTTGAGGGCAAAAGAAATCTTACCTTTAATTTCAAGGGCAACCCTAATTTTGTACAAATAAACGTAAATATATTTTCTGTTCAAATATTGTTTACAGTAATTATGAAAAAAAAATATATGTGAATTCATGAGACTTTAGCCGCTTAGAAAATTAGGCTATTTACATATTTACAATTAATGTGATTTTGCTTACGTTAGGAAGCTATTCAACTCTTATTATACATCTGTAAATGCTAGAAAAGTCATAAGAGTATTGCTGATGCATAGTGAAATAATAGGTGTGTTCATTAACAGAAAATTATTAATAATTTTCGATAATTATTGCTTGTAAGTGTTCACGTACACAAAAAATTAGCAACACTAGAGAGCGAAAAAAGAGCGTTATATGTAGGGTGACCATTTATTTCTGGTTCGAAATCAGTACGCTTTTCAGTTTTTTTTAGTCTAAGAACTACCATCAATTAGAGCGATCGAAGTAAAATCACTTTCTGAGTCAAACAAATTCTTTCCGCCCGTCTGGGTGTCTATGTATTTTTGAAAAAAAAAATTTTAGATTCAGAAAATAAATTCTCAAAAAATTTTTAATAATTTTTGGAAGGCTTCGATCAACTCAAGACAAAATTTGAAATATCAAAATAGCTTTAGTACAGTTTATGCTGCTAAAAACATATTAAACTATTTAGTTTGCTATAATTTAACAAATATATTGGGAGAAAAAATTAAAGTTTTCATTTATCTTAAAAATTCAGTACAATCAGTACATTTTCTGAAAAATCAGTACAATTCAGTACACAAATTTTTGATCAGTACACCAAATGAAAAATCAGTACATGTACTGACGAAATCAGTGCAAATGGTCACCCTAGTTATATGTTTAGAAACAAAAATGTTTCTGATAGTTTCTACTAGTAAAAATTTTACTATCAGAAATTATTAAAACAGTCTTTCTGTCATTATGCTCGCAAGTTTTGGCTGTAAAAGTGTTCATTTACTTTTAAATATTTTTGAGAGCAGTTTTAAAATATTTCTTTTTGCTCTCTCGTTGCTAGTAATAACTGGAAAGTTATTGAACACAACTTATGTATCAGGTGGCCGAAATTCCGGGTTTCACCATGGGCTGTTGGTTATATTAAATTAAGTAAGTAAATTCGGATCGTGCTACAAAGATAGTACGTATGTATACATATACTTATGTAAAACAAAATTAGTACAGAAATTTTGGTTTCTAAGCCTTTGATATACATACTACTAGGTTCATGCTGATATCGTCAGTACATGTACTAATTTTTCATTTGGTGTACTGATTGAAAATTTGTGTACTTAAATGTACGGACTTTTGACAATAAAGTACTGATTGTACGACTTTTAAAGTTTATTTAATATTTTAAATAATTTTCCTCAAAAATTTGTTAATTTACAGCAAAACTAGATAATTAAGTATTTTTCTAGCAGAAAATGTATCGAAATTATTTTTATCTGTCAAATCTAGTTTTAGTCGATTGACAGCCCTGCAATAATTATTTTAAAATTTTTTTAAAATTTATTTTTTGGATCAAATATCGTTTTGCCTGTGCTTTGACGGACAGGGAGAATTTAATAGACTCAGACTATAAAACTAAAAAGTGTACCGATTTAGACACGGAAGTTATTTTGCAAGGATTTTTTGTTAATTAATGTGCTGTTTTTATAAGCCGAGTAGTGATCGTCTTGGGACGAATTGTATGTATTTTGTTATTGTAAACATAAACAAAATACACATGATTTGTCCCAATATGATCACTGCTCGGCTTCCAAAAATAGCACATAAAACTTTTTCATAGGAACACTTGAACGTTACACAATACAACAAAGAAATTTATATATGTATGTATTTTAAAATATAACAGCAATGTAATAGTAATAGTAGGAAATATTTTTTTGTAAATACATGGTGTTTGACAATTTAAACCGCAAAATATGTAAGTTTTATTAGCCAAAGTTCATTATCTCATTTACCTTATAAAACAATTTATTGTCAGGCCGTTAAAAAGATATTTTATGGCAGTGTAAATTAGATATAGCTTTTTTACTAAAAATTGTTTTTATATTTTTATTATTTTATTATCTTCGCTTCTGCGAACTAACAATAAGTATTTAAATTTTAAAACAAAGTAATTAATGTTAGTCCAGCCAGTGCCAGACTAAAATTTAAGTTCTCATAATAAAATTAAATCATTTCAGTAGTTTTATCTAAGGGCAATGGTATCCCTTCTCTTCAAACGAGTGTGTTTACCATGTTAGGATCTCGCATTTAACTAGTGAAAATTGTAGATCCTTATGGATGTTGCTGTCTTTAATAAACCAAGGAGCACCAATTATCATTCTTAGGTTTTTTTTGACGACGTAAAATTATTTCTATAGGCCAATTCACAAGTTCTGTCGTATGGCTTATCGTTTAAAAAAATACGACTTATTATATTATTATACCTACAAGTGAAACATTTCCAGGTCTGAAATAAATACAACATATTTAAAACATAGGAAAAACAATCGTAAAATTAAAACACACTTTTTTTTTATGAAAATTTTCAACAACAAAAATACGATATTGTATATTTATATAATTAGACGACACATACGACGATAACATGAGCTAGTGAATTGGGCATATGTTATTTTGTAGTACATATTATTTTATTTCACACTTTTATTCTTTATTATTATTATTATTATTAACATAAACTGTTTTAAGAAATTTTTTTTTTATGTAAGTAAGTTAATAGTTTAACCTTATATTATTGTGTGTTCTGCCAAATTTTGAAATCGTTAAAAGTGTGCTGCAAGAAAAAAAAGATTAAGAATCACAGCTCTAGACTTTTAAGACCTAGTTACGTAAAACGCAACGCAACTATTTTGTTAAGCATCTGGAACACAACTATTTTACTTTCTTTGATCTTTAAGTTATTCATATATGTACAGTCCATAGTCTTAAAAAATTATACAGATGTGTACAATAAGGTACTTAAATATTGGAAATAGTTTTCTGTTTTAAAAAAGGTCACTAAACAATAACACTAAAAAAGGTAGTTAAAACAGTATATATAAATTAATTTGGGCTTATATCTCCTTTATTAGTTACCCGGTATTACAATATTTATTTACCGGCTGTCTGTCCGAACAATTAATTAACTCAAAGCACAACTAGGCAGAACAAAGTGTTTTAAGTTCATTAACTTTTTTTTATAAGGTTCAGCACATTAAAATTTAAGAAATAGTAAGGGTATAAAAAAAAGCTAACGCTAAGAGCTATAAAATAAAGGTAAAAACTGGTTAAATGTTTTGTCTTATGATAATGGTTATGACATTCTAAAAATGCGAAAATTTATTGCTAAAAATCTAGATTGAATTCTAGATTGAATGAGAATTTTTTTTGTCTTATGTTGGGGATAACTTAAGTTTTTAGAAATGAGTTCCATATTTTTCTTTTTGTTTCAGTATTTATTATCTCTGTAAATTGGTAATGTACCAACCACACTACACGGGCTACTTGCCGCCACTATTTACTCACTAATATATTGTTGCATTTACCTTACGTCACATTCAGTGCGACACAACATATAGAAATTAGTATTTTTAATATTGGACTTTAAATCTCAAACAATTCCAAAAAGATGTTAATACATTTCATTTATTAATATATTTGATTATTGTTCTAGTTTTTACAACAAATTACTTTTATTAATTAAACTAACTGCCGTCACATTTTAATCTTCCCGTGCCTAAAAAAGGCTTTTAATTATGGGATTCAGAACCTACTCGTTACACATAGGTACGTAGCATTGAAACTCAAGACAGAGCTATTAAGCCTAAACACTACTTTAAACGTAAACTAAAACCCTTTCCAAACAGCTCCTCACGTTTACGTACTTACCCATTCTCAATCATAGGATTATAGTTCATAAAATTAAAAAAAAATTTTTGTTTACAAAATTTGCAACTTGATTTTAAAAACAATATAGGTACCTACCCTTTATTAAAAAAAATTAATCAGATGATCTCCTGCGGTGACCTTTTTAAAAGGCTTTGGAAGTAGGGAAAACAGATTTAAAATATTTATTAGATGACAAAACCTTTTGGGTAAAATGGGTGTTTTTGTTTGAAATATTTTTTTTTCTTACGTTCTCTATGGTAGTATTGGGTGCGGCAATGAAATGCCAAAATTACCGATAAATACTAACATACATATATGTAGTTACTTTACTTACGGTTTCAAAAATTTGTTTCCAACAATTTTTATTAAGGGAAGCAGGATACCCACACTTAATGTTCGTAAAAGAAATACGTAATCGTAAAGAAGAAACACAAGGAACTCCAAAACAAAATATGTGAGAAGCAACAATTGATTTTTTATGAGATTTTTAAAATGCACAAAAATTTCTATTAAATCAAGTGTTTTACTTTTTTTTTTAAATATACATGTATGTAAATGATGAGTAATTTAAAAAAAAAATAAATTTAGTAGGTATTTCGTAAACTTACTTTTTTGGATTCACAAACAAATATACAATCCTTTATTTCACTCACAATATATACATATATAAATGTTGCATTTTCTATTTTTTTAAGTTTTACTTTTTCTTCTTTACTAAAGAAAACAGGCACATATGGATAAATTCATGTATTTTTTTTAGTAACAAGCGGCAATTTTCTTAGCTGAGAAATGCCGCAACGTGAAACAATTTCTTTTATGTTAGTTGCGTGACTGTTAACACAATTTAAATGTTCTTTATAAGCCAGGCCGTAATATATAATTTATTCTTGTGTACAGAATTAAATAAATTTAGGTAAAAAACAAAAAGAAAACACAAATTTTTTCGGCAACACTCTTGCACGTCACTTTTTACTTTATAAATATTTTTAATTTCTCTTCTTATTCCAAGTAACCACCGACCGGAAAACCTAGTCGACATGAAATATTTAACGGCGTCGGTATAGACTACGTCTATGGGCGGCCGCGTATTAATACGGCGCCGTGGCATTTTTATAAATAGAAGTCACATATGTATATAATTTTTGAATTTAGAGGGCAAATAGCCAAATTTGTTTTTTTAGAGGAAAAAATGCACGTGACGTAATAGCTGATGTAAGCTTTACTTCGTAGGCACCAGTCTTATTGTTTGTTAGGTGTAATACAAAAGTGTCATGGGCTGTTTTATCGGGGCCCTCTCGCTAACAAAATAAGAGATGTTTGTCAATGATGAAACAGAACAAGACCGCAACTTCAGACAAAACCGATTCTCAGAGAAAACAATCCTATAACTAACAAGTCTCCCCTTAAATAAAAGTTTTGTACATTGGCGACTGAAATTGTCATGCTTTTGTACTTCTTTCACTAATGTTTTAACAATATTTGTAATCCCATTAATAAACTTTGAAACAATTTTAATTTAATTGCTTATTTATACCCTTCACATTGTGATAAGGGTATATATCAGTTTGTCATTCCATTTGTAATTTCTTGAATATCCATTTGCGACCCCATAAAGTATATACATATATTCTGGATCCTTATAGATAGGGACGTCGATTTAGTCATGTCCGTCTGCGTCTGTTTAAATGAAGTTTCCAGAGTAAATTGAATCTCTACGGACCAGCTTTTTATGTCAAACTATCAGAAATGTCGCTGAAATGATCGATATTTTAGAGCAGCAAAATCGGTTCACCACGAGCCAAGACTTTTTTAAGAGCAAAAACCATTCCATTGTATATACACACAACAAAATCTATAGGTTATATTTCCTAAAAACATGGTATAAAATCAACTGAGAAAAATGGTAGAATAGCATTAACTATGTTCCTTAGGTAATATGCAATTTTGTTGGTTCCCATGTACGAAAAATTAACTAAGAAATTAGTCAAAGTTACTTACAAACTTTATTGAACTAACAACGATAGCAAAGTACATTACCCTAATAATTTTAGCGAAATTTACCTCTTTTAAATTAGCTTATTTTCAAACCAAATAATAAATTTTTTAATTTGATTTGCAATATTTTATTTAAAGTTTAAGGAAAATATAGGCTTGCACATATAAAACATTACATTTATTTATGCATGTCTGTTCAAAAGATTAACTTATTTTAAAAGTTAAACTAAATGCGAGAAAGCCTGTCTAAACTTCCCTGGTTAAATGCCCTTTTTCGTTTCACTTTTTGGGTACCGTCGAAACAAAATTAACCTATTGAACATGCCTGAAAAGAAAGCCATGACCGGATTCCAAAGAAAATCTTGAATATTCTATTTGCAGAAGCAGAGGAATAAGGTATGAATTTTAAGGAAACAAATTTTCCCTAAAACTATGACTGCATTACTTCTTAAACTGGCTACAGGGAACAGCACTGTTGATAAGAAAATTGTTTTTTAAAAACCTCGAGGAGCAACAAATGTGATAAATTACTTATTTTCTTTAATATCTCTATGAATTGCTTCTGATTTTCTTAAAAAAATTCAATTCAAAATTTAATTATTGTATTATTTTATATAAAATTGACAACTAAATATATAAAAAAACAGTAAAAAATTATTTCGAAATTGATAAGTAACTCGCTTAGTAAAACTAGCTTGGATTTTTTGTAAAACGCGATTTGAAATCAGCTTAATGACTTAAGTTAGGTTAGGTAGAACAGGCAGCCGTTTAAGGCAAGGATACAGCTCACTAAACGACTTAGTTAGTAAAACTTTGTTTTTTTTTGTTCACCCACAAAAAAATTAACTAACGTACCTTAGTCAATATAGCCTCTATAATTTTTTTTGTGTATGTATGAATGTGCAGGTTACGAAAGTGTTATAAATATATTGGAGAAAATTTCAAGATGAATGTTTACAGTTTTAAGCATTTACTAAAATGCGATGTCTTAAAAATTGTAACTGTCAAACTCGATTCATAAAAAACAGTCTTAACTCTCTTTTTAGCATATGACTTGTCAAAGGTGTGTCTGGCATTCGTATGACGATTAGGTTGTTTTTGTAGAACCGATCCTACCTGATATAAGTGCGGTTTTTATCGGCTTTTATCTTCCGTGAATGACGATAGCCATAAACCGAGTCATAGGTGCTGCGAGTATTCTTTTCGGAGGTCTGGCATCTAGTACTGCCGGCGGTTTTGTTAGTCAGTGACAATGCGTATGTATTTCAGTAACAGTATTTTGGTAAATAAATGTTAAAATTTGGTTTGGTTTAGTGTATTGTTTTCTTGTTTACAAGCAACAAGAAAAGCTCAAGGAGTGTTAGTAAGAATTGAAGAGTTGTTATTTTCTGCCCGACATTGTATGATATTATTTTCATGTAGAACTAAGGCCACCTGATTAACATTGGCCTTGGTTTTATGATGGTGTTAATAGGGTTAAAGATACTGCTTGCCACGTTACCAGACCGCGCTATATATTAATTGTTGCCAATCAAACGGATATTTGTTTACATTTTTGTTAAACTTGACAATAACACTACTATCTGTGAAGTTTATGAATACCGGTCAACTTTTTAATAATATGAAATTGTCTGATTAGGCTGCATTTAAAATCCATATCTCGGGTACCTGGTCAAAAAATGCGTAAACATTTAAAACAAAACATAAAACAAGTAACTATTATCTCTTTGAAACAAAAATGCTGGAGGTGACTGTTTTAAATCTTGTTTTAGCTCACGACCAATTATCAGAATGGCTTCTACTCACCACAGCATGTAACTGATTGTGCTTTAGAGAATGCTGTCAACTTTAAGGAGCTCAATGCATTTATACGTATCACATCGGAATTGGCTTTGCATCAAGCGAAGGAATCAGCATTTCGGTATAACGAAAAACAAAGTAAAGGGGCCTTAGATGGTATAACCATTGCAATAAAGGATAATTTTTGTACTAAAAATGTTCACACAACTTGTGCCTCAAAGTAATCATCAATAGTATATGTATATAAATCTAAACACTGCTAATTACATTTTTATTTTCTTAAACAAATTTATTAATGTTTTAAGCCCTACAAATCAAACACGAAAACTACTAATTAAAATAAATTGTATGTTTTTCAGAATGCTGGAATCTTTTGTCCCTCCCTACAATGCCACAGTTTTTAAACGATTGCTAAAAGCTGGTGCGGTTTTAATAGGAAAAACAAATATGGATGAATTCGCAATGGGATCTGGTACAGTAGATTCGATTTTCGGTCCAGCGAAAAACTGCTGGAGCGAAGACCTCACTGATAACAATTGGCGTATAACAGGAGGCAGTTCTGGTGGCTCAGCGTTAGCTGTCGCAACTGGTATTTGCTACGGGTAAGTTTTAAAGACACGTTTTTTAAGTGTACTGTGAACAACAAACCACATTTTACTGCAAAGCCCTATTACATAGGTACATATTGTTTTAATTATTCTATAATATTCCTGCGTATATTTCAATACAGATATAACACTTACACATGCTTATATATTCATTAGTTTTATTAAAATTACCGTAAGAACTTGATTTTGTCAAAGTAACAACTAGTTACATAACGTTTTATCTTTAAAAAAAACACTATACTTATGTATGTTGGCAAAAGCCATTTAAATAATGATTTCAGTATCGCCGAGCTCATCATCAGAAGGCAGCACAATGCAAGCAGGATCTATATAATTGGGACTAACCAAATCGACACCAGCCTGTTCACGGCGTCGCAGTTCTAAGTAGGCTTCGCGTTGGGCCCAATCGCGCATTTGTGTGTCTGGCAAATAAGACCAAAAGAATGTACCCCAAACCAAGCACAAAGTTACGGAAACAAAGAAAGATGCCTTTGTTGTGTTTCTATCGTTGGTCTTATCTCTTGTGTCGAATCCATAACTAACCCAATTTTTAGGATTAGGATTTGCAAAATCCTCTTTTGTTACGGGGGCAATTGAAACCGCAGTTTCATCTTTTTTTGGTGATGTCTTTATACTACGCACAGCACTTTGATATTGATAGCCGCCCAAATAGCGCTTGATAGTGGTACGATTAGCAAAACGCATTAAAGCAGACATCTTTGTTTATTTATGCTAAAATTTGGAAAAAATTAATTTTTTATGTAAAATCTTATATGAAATACGCACCCCTTGCTGCTTACAGCACTTCCTAGTGATACCAACCACTGACAGAACGAAATGTCAAATCGCGCGCTGTTGAGTTGCCAAACATTAAAAAAACAGTGTTGGTTAAAGCTGTTATAAAGAACGTTAGAATTTATTGATTATAATCAGATATTCATATTATTAAAATATAATAAACATATATCGGCGGTTGAGTACTTGTTTGCTGCATAAGCATAGGGAGGGAAAGGTATACCTATGGAGCAAATATATTAGAATATGATTAAAGTGACAGTTTGATCTACAATCACACAAAAGCAGCTGAATACATATGTACATGGGTATTTCCATTGTGACAGGTCACTCCAATATTTTCTTACAACTCAAACAATTCAAAACCTATCTTAATACAGGAAAAACGTTAATGACTAACCGACTGACTGATTCATCATCGTAAAGCCCAAACGCGTAAAGCTATAGACTTGAAATTTGTACCGCGGGTACCTATCACGACCCTACAAGAAATTTGTGACCGAAACTAACACTAAAACATTTTTTTCGGTCATTTGTGCGAAGAAAATGCAAAATCACACGTACAATAAGTTTCGGTCATTTTTTTCACATCGCGCTTAAGAAAATGATAGAAAATAATGACCGAAATACCGGTCATCTGTGACGGTCATATGACCTGTCAAATGACTGTCACTGTTTTTTTAGGGGTACAGTTCTACTAAAGCGAGATTTCTGGAAATTCGGAACTGAAGGGGGTAAAAATGGGCCAAACGGAATGTTAATATCACCTAAAATATATACGATAGAAACCCAATTAAAAAAGCATCGTACTTGGCTCCAAAAATTAATGGAACCGTCTCTAACGCTATTTCGAAACTTTAGACCTGAAAGGGTAAAACGAAGAATAAAACTAAATTTTTATAGTGCCCAAGTCAACTCCGTATCTTCTAAACGGATTAAGATAATAGTTTATGTATTTTAAATTGCATTCGGCAGGTCATTAAAAAAAAATATGAGTATGTTTTTTAAATTTTTTGAAATTTGGACCCTAAAAGGTAAAAAAGGTTAAAAAAAGTGTAAAAATAATATATTTGTAATCTCAGCTATTATTTGCAACATCTAAGCCATAAAGGTAGACACGTAATTGGAATTGGGTTTGGAAGGTCTAAATAATGTATGGAAACATTTTTGATACTTTTTAAAAATTTTGGACCCTAAAGGGCAGATAAAGAGTACTAAATACCAGGGACCGAAAATAACAGTTATTTTTAAAATTTGAAATCAAAAAGTCAGGTGGATATAATTTGTCTATCGGATATTTGAATACAGCATATTGATGCTGTAATGCTAAGGAATAATAAACTTAAAAGACTTTAATTTTTTTGACTTTTTTCAAAAAAGTCAAAATATAATAGTTATTTTTTGACTTTTATTTTTTAAGTCAGAAATAAAAGTTAAAATTTGACTTTTATTTTTTAAGTCAAAAATAAAAGTTAAAATTTGACTTTTATTTTTTAAGTCAAAAATTAAAGTTAAAAATTGACTTTTATTTTTTAAGTCAGAAATTAAAGTTAAAATTTGACTTTTATTTTTTAAGTCAGAAATAAAAGTTAAAATTTTACTTTTGTTCCTATTGAAAGCAGATGTTAAAAAGGTTAAATAAAATATTAATTAAATATTAACACAGTTTTTATTTTTAGAATTATAAGTACATGTTGTATTTGTATTAAAACAAAAAGAAAAAAAAATATAGAGTACATATGTATATAAAAACGGTTATTGGCTAGAAAGTTAAGGAGTTGGTGTTTTGCATATTTTGCTCTGAAAATACAAATTACATTTAACTTTTATTTTTGACTTAAAAAATAAAAGTCTAATTTTAACTTTTATTTTTGACCGAAAAAATAAAAGTCAGATTTTAACTTTTATTTTTGACCGAAAAAATAAAAGTCAGATTTTAACTTTTATTTCTGACTTTAAAAATAAAAGTCAAATATTAACTTTTATTTTTGACCGAAAAAATAAAAGTCAAATTTTAACTTTTATTTCTGACTTAAAAAATAAAAGTCAAAAAATAACTATTATATTTTGACTTTTTTGAAAAAAGTCATAACCGTTACGGTCCCTGCTAAATACATATTGGTACTTTTTATTTACTTGTGAAACTTTTAAACCAATAAAGATAGACACTTAATATAATTTGCGTTCGAAAGATTTAGACGAAGTATGTAACTTATAAATCATTAAACGTAGACACACATTTTGAGTTGGGTTTAAAATGTCTAAATAGTATATGCAAATATTTTGAATACTTTTTAAAAATTCTTTCCTCGAGGAGCAGGAAAAAGGGTACTAATTTAATATTGGTAATTTTTAAGTACTTTTTGTAACTTCTAAACCAATAAAGGTAGACAAATAGTTAAAAATGCCTTCGAAAGGTCTAGGCAAAATACGAATATGTTTTTTTGATACTTTTAAAAAAATTTGGACCATAAGGGACAGAAAAAAGGTTACTAATTACGTATTGGTACTTTTTGTAACTTCAAAACCAATAAAGATATAAACATAACTCTAATTGCGCTTGAATGGTCTAGACAAAATAAAATATGTTATTGAAACTTTTATCGATTTTGAACCGTTAGGGACAGAAAAAAAATACTAACTACATATTAAGGTACTCTTGGTAAAGTCTAAACTAAAAAAGGTAGATACATATTTAAAATTGCGTTCAAAGGGTGACAAAATATGGATGAGTTGTTGATACTTTTTAAAATTGTGGACCCTTGGGGACAGAATAAAGGGTACTAATAACTTTTTGGAACTTCGAAACCAATAAAGGTAGAAACATAATTTAAATTGTGTTCGACAGGTTTGGAAACAGTCATTTATTATTGACCTATTTGTTAGACGGAACCAAAAAACTAAACACGACTACGCCAACCACAATAAGGGTAAATATGTTTTTTTGTTTGAAATGAAAAAATTTACTCTGATTCGGCTTACGGAGCAAGTCCGAATTTTAGAAACACGTTAAAAAGAAAGAAAAATGTATATATAAGGCAGCATAATGCACTATGATCATGGTGGAATAAATATGCCTTGACTATGATGTTATTACGTACAATTGAATTACAATATAGAGTTATCTGTTTAAATTTTTCTCAGAAGCCGATTTTTTATGCATGTACATATAGGGCGGGATTCCATAAGAACGCCAACCACAAAAAGGCCAGTTATTATATTTGCAAATGTTCCTATTATAAAATTAACTAAATTTAATTGTGTATCTTTAGATCAATTGGAAGTGACACTGGTGGCTCTACTCGTAATCCTGCTGCATATTGCGGTGTTGTTGGCTTTAAGCCCAGCTACGGCTTAGTCTCTCGACATGGTCTTGTTCCTCTTGTAAATTCAATGGATGTACCCGGCATATTTACGCGTTGTGTTAGTGATTGTGTAGATATCCTAAATGCAGTGGCTGGACCAGATCATCGTGATTCAACTACAATAAAAAAGCCTTATAGGCAAATTAAACTACCTGAACCTGACCAAATA
Source organism: Melanophora roralis (assembly GCA_963583895.1). Taxonomy (NCBI): domain Eukaryota; kingdom Metazoa; phylum Arthropoda; class Insecta; order Diptera; family Rhinophoridae; genus Melanophora; species Melanophora roralis. The sequence continues at coordinate 36,046,431 of OY757187.1, read as the reverse complement.
AATGTAAAAAATCTTCGTGTAGGGATACCAAAAGAATACCATTGTAATGGCTTATCAGCTGAAGTTCTGCAGACATGGCGAAAAATAGCCGATGTACTAGAAACTGAAGGAGCACAAGTAAAACAAGTATCTTTGCCACATACTGCTGCAAGCATTTTTGTGTATTCGATTTTGAATCAATGTGAAGTAGCTAGTAACATGGCACGTTACGATGGTATTGAATATGGCCACCGAGCTGATGATGATAGCAGCACCGAGGAGTTATATGCCAAGACTAGAGCCGAGGGCTTTAATAATGTTGTAAAGACTAGAATTTTAGCTGGTAATTTTTTCCTGTTGCGCAACAATTATGACCTCTACTTTGAAAGGGCTTTAAGAGTAAGACGTTTAATTGCTGAAGATTTTCAGCGGGTCTTTGCCACAGCCGACGATGATCTTAGGGTTGATATACTTTTAACACCTACTACCCTTTCGGACGCACCTTTATATAAACATTTTGTTTCGGTTTCAAATCGTGACCAATGTGCGGTGCAGGATTTTTGCACTCAACCAGCAAATATGGCTGGTATACCAGCTATTTCAATACCTGTAAGAATATCAAGTCAAGGTTTGCCAATAGGTTTACAACTAATGAGTAATAATTTTAACGACGAGCTGCTGTTAACTGTAGCTAGATGGATTGAGGCTCAAGTCAATTTTAATTGTTTGGACAATAACCGACTTTCCCAATTGAGTAAATAAAAATACCTAACTGAAAAACAAACGTTTTAGTTTTATTTTTAACAAAAAGTTATTTACATTTAATTAGTCCAGAAAATAATCTAAATGAAACATTGCAAGATAACACCCACACTGGTGTAGATACGGCATTTGGAACACCAGTGGGAAAGGTGAGTAAACCTTGTAAAGGCTGAAAATTAAAATAGTCGCTAAAAATTATAACTGGATTGTACCGATTTCTAATGGAAATAGTTAGTAAAATTATATAAAGCAGTATCTTTGCACCATAACTAAGCATCAGCTCCGCTGAGGCTCCTTTGAGTTGGCCTACTGTCCGTTCACTACGTATTTTCTGTTCTAAATCTTTTACTTTTTGTTCTGCTCTCATTGTTTTTATGAAAAATGCATATTCTCCACTGCCAGGGCCAGAGTTTTTTACGTTTTGCAGTTCTTCCCGGGCTTTCCGTAAGTCGTCTTTTAAGCCTGATGAATCATTGTTTTGGCTTGGTGTAAAAAGCTTAGAAATTCTTAGCTGAAATTGTACCTTTGTTAGCTTTTGCAGAGAAAGTAATTTTATGCATTAGTACTTACCAATTTAATAGCATCTGTTGCAAACGTTATAAAAAAGCTTAGTAATAAAATGGTAGTAAACAAAAACATTTTTATTTATAAATGGAACGCAGAGAACCCAGCCGATGGTGCCGATGCAAAACAATCGGCGGCGGCGGCGTAGACCAAACGAGTCGGCCGCGGCTCAAATGTCGGTTTAAATTTTTATATTTTCATTTCATGGGAAAATAATACCCCCTATTCAGCATTGCAATTCGAATCGAGCTTCTCCGTCGCTGTTTTTCACAGTTCAGGTCTAAAATCATCTTGCCCCAACTTTAAGTTAAAAAACATAAGATTTTAGTACAGCAAGGACAAATATCCAAACTTAATAAGCAAAACCTTTTTGTGACCAAACAGCGACAGAGAAAATTCGATTTAATATGCATGTAAGTTACCAACAACAGGTTATAATATAGTAAAGGTATGTTTTAACATTTTAGGTACTGAATAGGGTGCACCGGTACAACAATGATAGGTGCACGAGTCTACCAGTCTGGGGGTTGTAGGTTCGATTTCCACCAAAGACCCTGGCAAGTCTGCTTCATTCTTCTTTTCTTTCTTTCTTATCCTTCTCTAAATTCCTTCTTATCTCCCATTACCACCTGTTCTATCTGCCTCTCTAGGTAGCACAAAGGTACCGAATAAAGTGGACCCAAGTGAGATGTATCCTATCCTTTCTTTTAACGGATGCTTGTTCTGCCTAACCTAGCCTAGGTACTGACCTCTTTTCACTTCTTCAATTTTAGAATTATTACTAAACTTTACTATGAGGCAGTTTTAATTACATTTACCAAACATTAACAAATTTTCAGATGATACACTAACGCTACATTTTGTCGTATGATGAATCTTCATTCAAATGATTTTAGATAAACTGTTCTAAAAGATCCATATATCCCTAGTAGCAAGGCGAACTCGTCGTGCATAACAACTTTTGTATAAGGTTTTTCTCTATTTGGTGTAGAATGATCATATTTTTTTGTGTGCCTGGCTGTTTGAAAATGTCTTTTTTGGTGACTGGTTATTTGTATCATGATTGTTCCAATTGTGATTGTAGCATGTGTCCTTATATTATTTTCGTAATCGATTTTCCGATATCTCGATTACAAGATGACAAAAACATGAAAATTTTTAAGTCTGATTGAATTTTCATGTTATAAAGTCAAATTCTTATCCACAATAACCGAAAACACTATATAGCAGCTGTTTTTTATCTGATTGCATTTGATTTGCATTCGGTTATGTATAAGCCCACAGAATTTGAAAAAAAATATTTATTTTAATATATACATAGTAGAAATTGTTGAAATTTTTAATTTAAAATCCAACGAAAATTCCTATATTCTAAACGCGCTTCAAAAGTTAGGTCTGGCACCTTTGCTTATCTCTAGGTTTTTTTATTTTGAACAAGGCCTAAATTGCATATTATTTACTAAAGATGTTTTACATTATTTTTTTAAAAAATGATTAAAAATAAAGAGAAATGTGAATACTTAACAAAAACTAATTTATTGTATCGTGCCTCATTACGTGGTCTAAAAAAGTGTGCCTCTTGCGGTTCTATCAATGGCCAACGGGCTTTAATATGCCGTAATGCAAACTGTGATTTGCGGATAAAGAGACTGGCCGCAACGAAACCGTTTGATCCAATACAATTGATCACACATGACCGCACAAAACTTTTTTCCTTGCGCACCAAAGAGAAGCTTCTGCAGCCGCGTAATTTTGTAATCATAACGGAAACGGAAGAGACCGCGGCGTCCCTGGCAAGTGCGGTTTGCTTTGTGAATTACTGTAAATACGACGTCTTTGAACCCCCTCATTTAGTTTGTCGGCATATTAAGGCGTGCAAAGGGCTAACTAACGTTTCCCAAGCCAATGTTTGTCCCATTGACAAGGGCATTTTATGGAACCTTAATATACCAGTTGAACAAAAACAACATCTGTGGAAATTATATAAGCTGGAAGAAAAACAAATTCATCCTGTTCAAAAACTTAATTCTTCAATTTTTGTTGTAAAATGTATAGAATCAAAAATGTTTCCCGCAGGACGTCTACATGTCACCGTATATAACAATATGCTTCCCAAAAAAAGCGGTAACTTTTCTTGTGCCTGCAGAAAGCTCAAAATTATTCTAGAGCCAGATAATTCGGTCACAATGAAACAAGAAGTATGTGATCATTTGTTATTATTATTAGCGGCTATTCTTAATGATCCCAAGGGCAAAACTTTGTATGGAAAATTTTTGGATAAGCTGCAACACTTGTGGATGCCTACTAGCTTAAATACGCCTATTTTGGATTGTACAGCAAGACCCTCGACTTTTAGTGATTACGATTTGGAACTTGAGAAATGCACAGAAAGCAGTAAAGTGGAAATCTCTGATAGTACAAATGATATTTTTAATTTCACTGAGGAACTTTTTGCTGAAAATGTGAGTTAAAATAAGAACTTTGTGTTGAATAACTTTTAATTCCACTTACATGAGTAGGTAGTTCTTGTACATAATTTGAATTTTTATGTAGCTGTGGATAGTTAATTGGTAACTTTATGAGTATATGTCACTAAACTTAATATGTATCTGCATGATTGGTTATGTATCTATCTTTTGAAATAATTCTTAGGAAGGCACCTGCTGTTCCACTAGCCTATAGAATTTTTTGTACTGGATATCAGCAACAAAAGCTTTATGTATGTATGAAACATACGACTAAGATATAATTAGCAAAAATAAACGTTTTCCCTTAATGCTTGTATATATGAAAGAATATACATACATACATATGTACGTATATTGCATTGGCTCATTCTCAATATTAACAAAATAAAAATCGGTGATTATTTGTTTAATTTTATTTCCGCCGTCCTATTTTGATTTTATATTAAGCCATAGTAAAATTATAAATTTTGAATGCAGAACAACAACACCTGCCTTTTGTATTATAAGTTATTTTGTTTGTGCGGTTCAACAAAACTATTCAAAGCACACTAACAAACTAACCAAACCATTAGATTTAAATAAAATACCGTTATTGAATTCAACATGGCACAAATATGTCAGTCAGTTGAACAGTATTAATTTGTGTTATTGCAAAGAATGTAAGACACCCTTTTCATTAATAAAAGAACTTTAAATAATAACAAACAACTGTTAAAAAAAATATAATATAAAAAAAGAATATAAATACCACTTCTATCATATATAATTTTAATTTCAATACTAATGTTTAAAAAAGTTTAATTTTATTAAATTTATTAATTTTTTTTCGCATTTCTAGAAAATACCCGATTTTTCTGACATTATTTTGGATATCAACAAGGAAAAAGTCGCTAATAATTTACAAAAACAAAAAATGCCTGTGTTAGAAATACACAAAAAGGATCCTAAACTAAATGCAACTTCAGTCAGTATAAACGATGAAGATATGGATTTAAACTTTCTTCATATAAAAACTCCACAGCCTGAAATACCGTGCCGTGCAAAAAATATTGGCATAGATTTTAATGAAAGTAGTGCTCTCAGTGTTATAGAACAATTCCAGTTAAATAATAACATGCAAGTGTCAAGTGACAATATAGAATTGGCCAAAGATATAGAAAATTTCAATAATCTAGAGTCTCAAGTATTGGAATCAAAAAACGCTTTGCCTGTGATTAACAATAAGCAAACATCGTTGCTTAAAACTTTTACGACAATTAACAGCAATAATATTATTAATATAAATAGAAAAATGTTTGAAACAAACCCATCTTTATATGTTAAGTCTAATTCTAGCAACTTAACGGCTACTGCACCTACACAAAAATCTATAGTTTTGAAGCAAGGATCAGTTAAAATTATAAAAATGGCCACTACCATACAAAAGTTACCTGCCGAGCAAAATAATAATAAAACTATTCAAATGCCAAAAACTTGCTCTAACAAAATAATTGCATTAAAATCTAATCAAAATGATACAAATGCCAAATCAAATGTATCGTCAATGGTTTCTACCTCAAATCCTTTAGAAATTCATTTACCATCTAATACCATGCCTTCGTTAAGTTATGAATGTTGGCTAAATCATATAATAGAAAACATAAATGGCAGTATAAGCATACAAGATTCCAACACTATTAAAAGCACATTTCATGTATATGAAGCATTTTTTAATAATTTTAGTAAGAATTTCACTTCAAACAATAAGCAAAAACTGCCACATACTACTAGTGTTATACAAAAAAGGAAACATAAGGACCTTATTAAATATACATGGTATTTCAATCAGGCATCAACAGTGCAGAGAATATTTTCAAGCAAAAAAGTAAGTTTTTATTGTTGAATTTTTAATCATAAAGACTTCAAAATATATATTATTACTATAGTTTTTTTTTGGTTAAACTGTTTTAATGTAATTCCTCTATCGATGGTCGTACGATGTCAGTACGTAACTGACACTTTTCTTTTGGCCATCATTATGAGGTAATCATCGATTTCATTGTGTTGATGACGATTTTTAAAAATTTTTCATTTAAGAAAAAAGTTAGTTAGGTTTAAAACAACCAATTAAATTGTTTTCGGTTGTTAAAAAATATCTAATATTTAGCACAATTGAGAATTGCATTCGATTTTTGTTAATTATTTCAGATGAAAATTAACCTGGAACGTACTTATCAGCGTTTAAATGATGGCAGCTTTGAATTGTACGCCCCCTTACAAGTAAAACCAGATAATACAAATTACAGACCTATTTATCCTAAAATTAAGCTTTACAAAGTATTTGTGCAATTTGCCAATAAAGAGCATAACTCAAATGATTTAAAGGTAAGTCAGCTTTAATGTATTTAAAATTTTCTTGAGTTATCAAAAGTCTTATTATATATTGCTATTCGTTTTTTAAAAGGAGCCTCAAAAATGTGGCTTTAAACTAGAATGGCTGCCTTCAGCTTTTCCTAAGAGTAATTTTGGTTTAATGACCATCGAATTTTGTGTAAGTGTTCAAAATCCTGGGGAGATACTGTGACCATAAAGCCACATTTCTTCTTAAGGCTTCGACAGTATTATTTTTTGTTCTTGTTGTTAAATAAATGAAAAGATTTTTTTTGAAATTTGATTTTGTTTCATTTGGATTTTATTGTACTCAACCGAATAGTTTTTGAGTAAAAGCAGCGTAGAATATATTACAAAAAATACTAGAAGGCAGTTAAGCAGGTAAGGTATATTACTTGTAAGTATATTCGACATTGTCTATTTGTTTTAAATTTAGTTGTTTCGCAAGGAATTCCGAGTTAAACCCCGCACGTCAATATTACTTTGTTCCTTAGTATTTGCTTATTTTTTTTTAAAGGAACATTCGTTTTTATGACGTAAAATTTTACGCCACCGCACGACGCGGCTCTTGATATAAAAGGCAATTTTTACTTTGTATCTTGCCTTGATAGTTTTCTTTCGAATGTTTAAAATTTGTAAAAAGTTAAATTAAAAAAAATGTATTGATTATAACATTTTATTCTATGTAATGAGGACAACGCAATAATATTAATACCCATACTAGATTTATCCGGCCCGCATTAGACTTGTTCGAAATGCTTATATGACATGAAATTAATTTTATTGTTTTGGGAACTGGCCAGCTCCCTTGCTTCGACTTATTTGATTTTTTTTAACGTTCAAAGGGCCTTATACTTAGTTGCTTTTATAGATTGCTTAACGTTTTTTTAATGCCTTCGGTCGTACAACCCCGCTCTAACTCTTAACCTTTTCACCCTTACCAAAGCTCAAGATGTCCAAGTAAATAATTAAATGTTGAGCAGATAAATATGTCCGTTCAAAATATAAACAGAATCCAATTACAATTAAATTAACTTTTGCGCGAAGTTTAACAATCATAGATATTATTATTGTTCCCGTATACCTAATTTATGGTTTTTAGATTGTTTAGGGGGTGCTACAACTTTTATTGAAGATAATCTTACAAACTGTTTGAAATATATAACATAAAAGGCGTTAAAACAAGGAAATTACCATTTCAGGATTTTAAATGTGAATTAACACTTATAATAATCGGCCGAGCCAAGGAATTAGTATTAAGATTTTTTGTAGACGTGGCATCACCTATTTTTTGTCGTTAAAAGTTTCGACTACAAACTTTCAATTATAAACTTTCTTTTAAATCAATGCAGCAGAAGTTTTTATATTGAATGCTTAAATTTTATGGGTGTATCACTACGCAACTTTGTAATTTAAATTTATGTTATAGGTATTATTATTATATGTAAAAAGTTTCATAAAAATCAGTGCTATAGAAGTCGGTGCAGTATAATAACCTATATTTAGATTTTAGCTGTTGTAGTCGTGGCAACGCCCTTTTTTTTAAAAGATAAAGCCTATAGCACACTCCATAATAAAATGTGACTATGTTCGGTCCAGCCGCTTAGATTTTCCAGCCGTAATTGTATGATAATAAGAGAATATAAGGATTAAAAAAAATCTTTTAAAATTTCAACCGGTCTTTTTAAAAACTGCAGTAGTGAAAATAAATTTCAATCTTCGTTTCAAAAAAAAAAAAAAAAAATGAAATTTGATGACCGATACGATGAGTGTGATTAGATTTGGGAATAAAATTTTTTTCAATTTACTGGCAACTGCAAAAAAAGAAATCAGAGATAATGGGCCAGCATCAGCTACTCTGCATAATCTGGAAGGAGGAACTCATGATTGCAATTTAAGCGAAATACTGCAAAACAAAATCGGAGAAGCCAAGCTCAATAAGTGCCATCATCTGCATTATATGGATGGAAGTACTCACGCTTGATGATGTATGTAAATTTGACAAGTAAATGGAATAGAAATATTTCAGAATTTTGTAGGCTAAGGGCATGGGCTGGCTAGGTAATAGGTAGCTTCCGACTAGGTATTGACATTCTTTCTTTTTTCTTCCTCTTCGTTTTTACTGGGTGGTAGTGGCGAAAACCTGCCAATGGTTTCTTTACGTGCCTGAACAACTGTGTAGGGGAGCGGGGGTTACTGTGTAACTCAATTTTATAAAAATTCGAAAATGTTTTCGGGTTACGCGGTAACCCCCAAACAGTGATGTAAGATGAAATTTTTAAAGTTCCCTACGTTTTGATAAAAAATCCCCACATTTCCCTTCAACACATTTCCTTAATTCAGTACAGTAAGCTTTATTTACTTTAAACAATAACATACATTTTAAATAAAGTTCAGGTATTTTGAATAAAACAAAAAAAAAATATCACATAAAAATCTACATACATATGTTTGTATACGCAACAAAGCATATTTCGTTGTACCATGAAACGTAACATATAAAATATTAGTTGTAAAGTACATAATTGTGAATTTTCTTAAAATGACTTTCTTTACAACTGAAGCTTGTACAGTTTAACAAAAAATTTAGCAGCTACGTTAGCTGCTAAAATATTTGCCTAAAATTAACTGTAATTTTAAGGAAACTTGTAAGACTTTGTTATCCAGTTTCCAACAGTAGGTTACAGCTACTACTCTTCCATTTCAGACCCATCCGTAGAGCCACTAAATAAAAAATTCCAGTTTAGGCACTAAGCGCTTAAATCCCAACAAATGTTCGTTCAAATTTAAAAAAAATTTTTTCACATCCCTATACAAAATATTCGTACCTTTATTTGTAATGAAACGCTGTTTACTTTCTTGTTTTTCTTTTATTTATGTTCTTTTTATAAACATTTTTAAAGTTTATTTTGTATTTTTTTGTTTATAATTTATAATACTTTTTCTTCCATTGTTTTGTCCTTAGTTTTAATTAGAAATAATTTATTAATATATTTAATATTATTTATCTGCTATTAATGTTAAATTTTCTTCTGTTTTTTTTTTTATCAATATTAGTTATTTTTGTTTGTTTTCGAAAATTAAAAAATAAATATTTAAATTAATACATAAAATTTACAAAAGTTATTTTACTTTATATATTAAATATTTGTTTGTTTTGTGTTTTCATTCCCTTAAATTTGTATTTGTATATTAATTTTTATAATTATTTTAATATTTAACTTCCTATACTCTTATACAGTGTATTTACAATGTTCAATCACGTGTGCCTAGGTGCTTACATTAGACAAGGATACGGGGTTTCAGATTTTTTTTTGGTTAAAAGTTTGTATATTTTTTTATTTAACTTTTTTTGCAAAAAAAAAAAAATACATTAAGCAGTTAAAAAAATGTTTGCATGATTTTGTACAACTTTTCGTAAGATGAATTTGGAAAACCTTGTATTTTTTTTTTAATTTAACAAGCTTAAATTAAAAATTGGGACGGACGTTTCTAACAATTTTAAAACCCAATTTTCTTTTTTTCACAAATGTAAAAGGGGGCTTTAGTTTAATAAAAGTTTAAGCATTCGATAAAAAGCTAATTTTTTTAAATAAATATTGATAGCTAAGAAATAAAATATATTGCCTTTTTTTAAATACAATATTTTTAACCATCTTTTAACCATTATTTGTAAGTTTATATTCCTTAAAACGAAACTGTAGACTAAAAATTAACTTAATTTAAATGACAAATGAACAAAACACATATGTATACATAAATGAATGACTAAATGAAACCTATCACTTTTATATCTTTTTTATAAAAAAAAAATGTACTTAAGCCTAAATTAATAAAAAAAATATTTTATTTGTGATATTAAAAGTACAATCTTTAATAATAAATAAAACTAAATGATTGTAATAAAATCAATATCATCATAAGATCGCTTTAAATAAAGCGTTAAATTTACTTAATTTTTTCTATTTGATTTTTTTTTCTGTATTTTTATTATAAAAGCAGTTCTATTTTAAATTTAGTTATTGCTTAAAAAATTTTGAAATATTTTTATTTTGTGGTAAACATTTAAAATAATTAGCTGAATTCAAAATCAAGAAAAACAAACTTTGGTTGATTGAAAGTAATCAGCCCTATTTATTGTGTTTGGCGTTGTCGTATTGATACTTGTCAAATTTAACAACAAGAAATAATAATAAATATATAAACGCAAGAGTTTAATTAATTTGACATTGGCGAATTTGTTCAAAAGGAACAGATAGAAAAAGTTAAAAAAAAACTTACTCTAAAATGTTATCTCTTTTAAATTGTTATACCCCTACGGCATGCGTTGTCGTTATATTATGCGCTTGTGCAGATGTTTGTAACGCCTTAAAATATTAGTTTTATATGGTGTTTTTTGAAGCTGATTGAGTGAGTAATCGTTTTGCCCTTTTATGTGTATGTATTTGGTTATTGTAACAAAAACAAAAAACACATCAAACGTTCAAGACAATTACTTAATCGGCTTAAAAAACAGCACATAAGACCCATCTTAAATTATACCGAGCGACCTAGAATCACTTCCTGAGTTGATTTGAGCATATCCGTCCGCCCTTGTGTCTGGCTGCTAGGTGCCCATGTATTCTTTTAATCAAAGAACACGTCGAATTTTTAAAGATATTTTAATAAGCTTTAGCACAGATACTTTAGAAGACAAAATCAAATTTAACCGCATAAACTCCAAGTAAGTCATGCTATGAATATAACTCATTTAAATAGAAACGGCCCCACCAAATTTTGTGAACGTTGGGAACCAAATTATGGAAAACTATCGGAAGATTTAAATATAAAAAGAAAAAAATTGTGCTCCATTTGCAAGAATTACATAATTGTGCTTAATCTTTGTTTTATCTTTGTTTGTTTCTTCACATAAAATAAATGATGGTGAGGGTATAGAAATGCTCAGGCTTGACCGATGATAACTTTAATACGGGTTTTTTTGTCGATTTTGTGATTTACATGATAAAACTCGGCACAAGGAAAAGCTTTAAGTTGCTAGAAGCTTCTTAAAGAAAGACTTTAGCTCACTAGAGGGTTTTCAGATAAAGGTTTAGGTCCCTTAAAGCTTAATACGGAAACTTTTAGCTCAGTTTAGCTTATTCTTAAAAAATGCAAGGCTTGCAAAAGGTTTTTAAAGTAAATATTGATCTAACTAAAATGTTTGAAGAAAAGATTTAGATTTTTTAAGGTTAGCTTTCCAGAAGTTCTTAAAATAGATTTAGCGTGATTAAATTTAAAAAAAAAACTAAAATTTTTAAAAAGGCTTTTGTCTTTTAAAGGTTTTTAAAGATAAGCTTAAGCTTGCTAAAGTTACTTAATAAAGTTTTTAAATGAAAACTGTAAACCACAAGCGGTTTCCACGGAAAAGCTTAAGCTTGCTAAGGGTAGGACAGGCAGCCGTTAAGGAAAAGGATACAGCTCACTTGGATCTGCTAATTCGGTCCCTTTCTGTTATATGTAGAGGAAAATTCCAAAAAGAACAAGAAGAGAATCTGAAGTGTTAAATTAGGCCGGGTTGCGAAGGGTGGTGACAAATGATATCCGCCACCTGCACTCAGAGACCTGTAGGCCAAATTTGAATTCCTTCGAAAAAGTTTAAAAGTGAAGTATAGAGAAGGATTAAAAAAATGAAAAATAGGATAAAGCAGACATATCGCAGTCTCTAACGGACATCTTTCTAACCCGCTACTTACAGACAGATAGACTTTTGAACACTAACATACTGGTCTACCGTGGCACCCAAAACTCAAGGTAAGATGTTCCTACATAAAACTTTGTGTTTGTTTAAAGTTTCTCAAGAAAAAAGCTTTGCTCTTAATAATTTTTTTCAATTCAAAATTCGTTTTTCTCGATTCAAATCATTTCTTTGCTAAAAATTATTGTTGTTATATTAAGGACATTGACTTTGTAACAAAAGATTCCATTTTCTTGTGACGTTATTTTAAAACGGGTGATTTTGTGATAAAATGTTAATTTGTTTGTTTTTTTTTTTTTTGGTGCTAGTCTACAAATTTCACATTTTGTAAAGTGTGAAGAATGTGCATAAGATCTCAATTGTTTATTTTCCTTTTGACGGGTTTTTTTCTTTAGGTTTTTTTTTTATTTTTCTGGTTTTCAATTAGACTACATTTATCTTTTTATATTTTCTTTTCTTAAATTTTAACCTACGATATCTAAGCTTTGAGCATCAGTAACTGTAGTTGTAGATTTTGTTGTTGGGGTGGTTAAATTGTTTAATAACCCACCATTTTTTATGGTATTGACAGATGTTTGTAGGGAATTTGAAGAAGAGGAGGTGGTTGAGCAAGAGGTTGAAGAGTAAGAATTATTTACATCATTATTAGCCAAGGGCAGGGTTGGTGAAAAGGAACGTGGCGGTGGACAATGGTGTAAGTCAATGGGATAATCAGCAATTGGATTATGATCAACAATATGCATAGTTGGTGGCGGTATAGATGAGGTCATTGTTGAACCGTTGGTGAATGCCGCCGGTGGTGGTGGAGGTGTATAAGAAGTTATATCACAATTATCACCATTTATTTGTTGTGGTTGTTGTTCAAGTTGATTTTCATTTTGAGCAAATTGTTGCACATATTGTTGTTGATTCAAAAGAGCCAACATTTGTTGTTGATGTTGTTGATACGTTGAAGTGTTGGCCGTTGTTGGAATTGGTGTGGTTGGTGCATTTGGTGTTGTTGGTGGTAGTGGTGATGGAGGCAAAGCAATATTATTAGAAGTTGAGTTGTTTAGAGTAGTAGTAGTAGGAGATGTTGTTAAATCCCCATTACCAGTGTTAGTAGCAGTTGTGGTATTAGAAGAATCATTAAAATTTATATTAGTACCATTTTCATTATTAACTAAAGTATTATTAATATGATTATTATAAATAAGATCATTACAATTAGGATGGGTTATAGAAGTATCAATATTATTTTGATTGTTTATAGAATTATTATGATTTATCTTATTATGGCCAATATTTTGTTCTAAAAGTGCTGATGGTAATGATGAATTTTGATTATGAATTTGACTATTATGACTTAAAAGGGATGAAGATGATGAATTAAGTGACATTGCACAATTTAATGATGATGAATTTTGTAATGATAAAGTAGGATTTGGTGTTTGAAGGGGTATTGGATTTTGTTGTGATGCATTTGTGGTTTGTGTTGTTGTTGTTGTTGATGTTATAGCAGTTGTTGTAATATTTTGTACCACTGTTTCAGCAGCTGATTGTTGTGATGTATTATTTTGTAAATCATGATTTATACTCAAATTAACATTTAAATTTTGACATTGTTTTTGATTATTACTGCTAATACGTTTCATCATATCATGATTGTGTTTATTCAAGAGCATTTCATTACCATTACTGCAGATTTTACTATATAGATCCGGTGTTGCTGTTGTAACATCTTCGATTTCTGTTTTAATGGCGGTAAGTTTCAGTAACTGCAAATTACATGGCAGCAAAGCGAGTATATTATAAATTAAGCGTATATCTTCACTAGATGTCCAAACACCGGGACGTTTGTTGTGATATAATTTGGCATATTGATATATATTTGCCATTTGACTGTATTCCATCTCAATCGCCAGCGAAGAAATGGCACAAAATGTACAGGCCTGGGCGCCACCGTATCTGGAAAAGATAAAAATTGAAAGTCGAAAAAATTTTTTCTTGTTTCTCTTAAGTTTTAAAAGTTTGCTACAATTTTAAAGTTCTTAAAGGATTATTGTTATGTTTGAATATTTTAAAGCAGTATATTAACAATTAACAACAAACAATAATCACTAATTATTTTACTTACCTATCCACAACAACAATTGGTCCATTACGATAGTCACTGCTGCGCTCATGAACATCAACAATGAAATCATAAATGCTGCTGGGATTCGACATTTCTGGCCAACTGGGACAATGTAACATCTTAACGCTGAGCTCATAATCATCCTGTATTGATTGTATAACGAAATCTCGACTAACGTAGTCGGATTTATTAGTTTTACTTAAAAACTTAACACGATAATAGTCACTCTCGATGGGCGATGTGTCGTCGGGCCAAAATTGGGCAAAATTCTAAAAAAAAATAAACAATTAAAATTTTTTTTAACTTTATTTTAAAAATATATATATTTTTAGCATACAATTTCATCCAATGATGACAGCAAAACAATAGTCTGAGCATTATGGTCCCAAACCATTTGCCAGAAATCCCTGACCGTATGTGCCATGGGATGTTGTGTGACAATAAAGTCACGCAGTCTTCTAAATCCATGCAACCAAGAGGCATTGATATAATCACTACCCTCTTCGCCCGGCTTGGGTGTCAAATGTACCCGACTACCTTCTATGGGGAATATAGCACCACGATTTTTAATCGAATTTACTTGCTTCATGGCTGAAGCAATGTGTATGTCTTTGGTCTGGAATTGTATAATATTGCGATACTGTTGCTCCAAATAAGGAGTACAATTTTTTAATTCCTCAACTTGTTCTGCTCTTAAATTAGTTTCACTCGATGCTATGGCCTCGACCAAGGCATCGTGTATGAAAATATATTGTTCCTCGGTTTGTACCAAGAAATTACGTTGTATACGTATGTGACGCAGGAAACCAAAAACGTTAACCACACCCTTTTGTTGGATTTGCTTAAGCATGGCATCCAAAACAATGTAGGTGCCCGTGCGACCAACACCGGCACTACAGTGTACAACAATTGGACCGGCATCGGGAGGATTTGCGGCTGAGGATTTTTTAACGAAATTCAAAACCGGCAGTGGGTGATCGGGAGTCCCATGATCAGGCCAATTGGTATAGTGATATTGATACACAATTTTCTCTAAATTACACTGTTTCTTCTTCTTAAGCTTTAAAATAACGAAAAACAATTAGGTTAATTAAGTTATATAGCTTTTGCCTAAAATTAAAACCTACTTTTAAATGCTTAATTTGGAAAGTCCTAACGGTATACATGGCCATAACCTCTTCTTCGACTAGCTTCACTTGTATTACACCATAGGTGTCTACACCTTCCTTCGGCCAATACATATCACATTTGCGCCGCCCACGTTCCACTAAATTCGTTATCATAATAATAATGGAAACCCGTTGTTCCCAAATCATACGCCAGAAACAATCAAAAGTATCGGGCAATGGACCCTGGGTACCTATAAAAGCTCGAGACTTTTGGTATCCATCTATAAAGTTGGCATTAATGTAATCCAAATTCTTTTTTTGGCCAGGGGTGGGATGTAAATGGACTCGGCTATGATCATCTGAAAATAATTATTTAATTAAAATTTACTTAAGAATTATAAAAAAAGACTTTTCCACTTACAGGCTGTTATATTTAAATAACGATTTTTTCTTTTATTTTCGGGATGTTGTGAGTGCTCACATGGCAAATCATCGGTAATGCACTCATTTTGTATTGCTTCGTATTCCCGGCTAAAACCAATATCACCATCAGCATGCAATGAGGCTACATGTTTAGCAAATTCATTTACGGGAACAGCGGCTCTTATTTCTCCTCCAACCTCGACTGGGACTTCCCAATCGACTTGTGGTACATTGGGGTGATGTGGTGGATCATCTAAATAGTAGTAGGCAGCATGAAAGCACTTCCTGCTAAAAATAAATATTAAAAGCGATTGTTAATAAAGTGTATATAGGCAGTGTTTGATTAAATCTACAAATAGTTATTATCATGATGAAATTACACCATTGTTTGTACGCAATAAGCTTAGATCTAATTCTTTCGTAAAGTTCTTAAAAGCGTTTAAAGCAAACAAAAATTATTTGTTTTCTAGTGAATTAATGCGCAAGTTTACCAATCTGGTATTTGAGGGTCGATTCTTCCCTAAGCCTCTAGTCAGTTTGCTTCATCCTATTTTTCTACTTTCTCGCAGCTATTTTCACTCTTTCTATCTTTCTCTACGGATATCGACAACATACCGTATTAGCAGCCCTAAGTGAAATGTATCCTTTTTTTCAGAGGCTGATTGTAATTTTACATTACATTTTTTAATCATTTTTCATCAATCATATTTTTTTCCGCAAGCAGGTGAAACATAAATGAGGCAAGGCATATTAAGGCACTTATTTATATAAAAATATAACCTGAAATTAACCAACTTTTTATACCCTGCACTACCTACATAGGTGCTATTGTTTGCAACGTCCGAAAATATAAGTCCAACATTTACCCTTAATTATTCCGATCGAGGTCCTCCTTTCTTAAATATTATTCTATAATCAAACATGTTTTCAGATATACTATAATTATGGGTTTAGAATTCAAAAACAAATTTTGAAAAAATTAACCCGGAAATTATCAAAACGTTACACAAATGTATTATATGTATGTGTATGTTGGTATTAAAATAAATTTCTCTTGAATAATTTTAATATAAAGGTAAACAAGTAATAAGGCTATATTCGGCCGCATTTCATGTATCCTTTATATTGGTCTTTTTGTATCCTCAGTGAACTGTTATAGGTAACTGATTTTTAGAATTACAAAATTACTTTTTGTGGCATTTTTAAAGTCGCTATTTGTTATATTGTAAAGTGTTACAAAACATACACACAGTATACACAACCAATATATAATAAAAAAATTTGCCAAGCTTAGTTGGAAAACATATGGCGGAAACAGAAGTCAGCTGATCAGTTACTCTTCCTTGTTCAAAATACCTTGCGCTGTTTTAAAGCTCAAAATTATTAGCCAATAGGCAAAAAGCATGCGTGAGCTAAAAATTATTAGTAATAAGGAAAGCATTTTGCGTGACGTCAACGATCATACTTGCCTAGGTTGACCATTCTTTGCCGGTTCGAAATCAGTACGCTTTTTATATTTTTTTTGCAAGAAAAGAATAGCGTTGCTTTAAGTTTGTATAAGCTTAGTTAGCCCCATCTATAATTATTCGATTTACTTTAAGTTGACTAAAGCGTGACCATCCGTAGTATGTCTGGGTGTCAATCTAATCTTGAAAAAAACTTTTGTCAAAAACACATCTTTATTTACAACAAACTATTAAGGAGTTAAATTTTCTTTTAAAAAAATTACTCCAAGTATTACTGTGTTTTTTAACCAATTGAAAATGGTGTAACATTAATTGATTTTTAAGCAATTTTTTTTTTAATATCACAAACCCCACTCTGCTGCTGGGAAAATGTTCAACCCTTTAATGTTGTTATAATTTTTTTGTTTTTTTGAAAAATATCCAATTTCCTTAAAAAATCAGTATAATCAGTACTTCTTTTCAAAAGTCAGTACATTTCAGTACATACTTTTTCAATCAGTACACCAAATGAAAAATCAGTACATGAAATCAGTACAAATGGTCACCCTGTACATGCCCAAAAATTTAAATGTTTTCTTTTCTTGGCGTAATCTTTAATTCAAAATAATTATTCAACAAGAAAACATTTTGCGTAGCGGCGCCGTCACATACAGATGAAAAGCACCCATTCATTCTCATTACCATTTTCTTGGGCATCGCTGGTGTGCATGTA
The DNA here is from genome assembly GCA_963583895.1 of Melanophora roralis. NCBI lineage: Eukaryota > Metazoa > Arthropoda > Insecta > Diptera > Rhinophoridae > Melanophora > Melanophora roralis. The sequence goes on along the minus strand of OY757187.1, from coordinate 36,028,728 downwards.
TTCTTGTGATCAAAGTACTGTTTGCATTTTAATAGATATTTAGATGAAATTTGGTGCAAATAAGTTCTTTGGCATAGGCACCAAGCCTATTGTTTATGGTGATGATGAATCCACTTTTGAAATAAAAATTTTGGGCTATAACTGCATCGAGTAAGCATTACTCTGTCTTCACAAACTTTTGCGCATATTTATTAGTTTTGTCAACAAGTGATAAATAAAGTCCTGTAATTAACAGTTTAAAATTTTCCATGGCCCCCATATAAGTTCACTGTCGCAAAAACAAAATATTTATTTGCATACGCCTAAGTTTTTCAATAGAAATAAGCCAACAAAATTTGTGAAACTTGGTCCATTATTGATCGTACCCCTCGTAGTAGGCGTTTACCAAAAAAATCAAGTTAACCCCACTCACAACAGTCATCTCAACCTGCGAACACCTTAATATAACATAAACTGTGATGTATAGTTTAATATGGTTGAGCTTGACCAACTTTCTTTCTTGTTTTTCTGTTTGCATAGTTTTTTGTGAGAATATAATTTAATTTATGGTCGAAATATTACACTATTCACCATAAAATTCTATATGATTTTAATAGCATTTTAAATAAGCATAAATAACGCCATGATTTTAATGTTTGTTTTTAAAATGTCTATTTGTAAAGATATGTATTTCAATAAAGAAGTATAATAGTTCGTATACAAATGTGCGTATAAATGTAGAACACATCAAAATTTGCATAGTTTTAGCACAATTAACGAGTTCTTTGTTAACATTAGACTAGTATACTTATGTATAAAGCTGGTTTGTTGTTGGGTATAAAATTTCTATTTAAATATATTTTTTGAATAATAAAAAACAGATTAAATGCTTGGCTTAGTTTTTGAATTAACTAAAAAATAATTAAATTTAAAAAAAAATGCTTAAGAGTAAAATATTTATCTAGAGATTTTTTAGATTAACCTATTTGTTTTGTAATTCGCATAACGATTAATATAACATTTTTGTTATGAAAATTTCGTACCATGTTTACACTATATTGCAATTCGCTCTTTAAATCGCAGTTAAACCCCCCCTTCTTATTTCCAACAGGATAACAAGACCTTCAGACCACGGTATTGAAAAACACAAAATGTTTTTAACGTTTTAAGATCTGCTTGTAGCTCCTTCTCTTCCTTTTTAATATTATTATCTTAATTGTGTAAGAAAATACAAGTACCTTCATAGTACTAGCATTACCTGTATTATAACCACCCATTAGGTGTAAGCATGAAGTACATAATACTTCACTGCTTTCAAATACTTGCTTGATGTCTTTATTACTCATTATAAAAAATTTTCTAACTGTTAAGATTTTGTCCTTAGAAATTTTCTTATAAATAATTTTTAAGATTTTTCAAATAATTGGTGCCAAGCATTTACTTTTTTTTTGTAAACAAAATTTTTTATTGCGTTTTCTTTTGGGTCTTTAGAAATGAAAGAATGTTGAACAAATGTTCAAATATTTACTTACTTCAAGTCATAAATGGGGGATTTCATGTCAAGTGACCCAACTTTTTTTTTCGATTGGAAAGAAATTTGGACCAAAGTAAGTTCTTGCAGAGAGTAGTTTAGACACAATTTTTTAGCACGATCGGTCAAGAACTCTCTGAGCTAGAGGGGTTCAAAATTTGACGTTTTCGGCAAATAGGTGTTTTTTCTCATACATGTAGTTTATTACCTTTTGTTTTTAAAAAAATTCGTCCAAAATACTTTCGATAGATTTTTTTTCAATCTTTCAGAAAAAAATATTTTTAAAATTAAAAAAAATTTTTTTTTATTTTTTTTTATAAAATAATTAGAAAAAAAATTTTTTTTTCCAAAAGTGCCCATTTTTTTTTTTTTTTTTTTTGCTCAAAAGAAAGCTTAGGTCTTTTGCTTGAAGAACTTGGAGGTCGCTTAGTGGGATGCGAGTGGGATATCTATAAAAATTAATGTTTTGTAACTCAAGGTAGGGATTTTCCAATTTTCGCGTATATTCTATTTTGATTTTTATCCTATTTATGTAAAATTATCTCTTAAGCAAAAAAAAAAAAATATTTATGCTAAGAAACAAAATAATTTAACCTTTCCGTTGGTATGCAAGTACCAAATAAAGTCTCATACACTCGACACTGTATTACCAACAAAATAGTAGGCCTCTGGAATAAAATCACTTTTATATGGCAATGTCTGAACACATTTTGTTAATATTTTCAATGCATACCGTCGGAAAGGTTAAATTGTTTTGTTTCTTAGCATAAAATATTTTTTTTTTTTGCTTAAGAGATAATTTTACATAAATAGGATAAAAATCAAAATAGAATATACGCGAAAATTGGAAAATCCCTACCTTGAGTTACAAAACATTAATTTTTATAGATATCCCACTCGCATCCCACTAAGCGACCTCCAAGTTCTTCAAGCAAAAGACCTAAGCTTTCTTTTGAGCAAAAAAAAAAAAAAAAAAAAATGGGCACTTTTGGAAAAAAAAATTTTTTTTCTAATTATTTTATAAAAAAAAATAAAAAAAAATTTTTTTTAATTTTAAAAATATTTTTTTCTGAAAGATTGAAAAAAAAACTATCGAAAGTCTTTTGGACGAATTTTGTTAAAAGCAAAAGGTAATAAACTACATGTATGAGAAAAAACACCTATATGCCGAAAACGTCAAATTTTGAACCCCTCTAGCTCAGAGAGTTCTTGACCGATCGGGCTAAAAAATTGTGTCTAAACTACTCTCTGCAAGAACTTACTTTGGTCCAAATTTCTTTCCAATCGAAAGACATCGGTTTTAAAAGTTGGGTCACTTGACATGAAATCCCCCAAATATAATAGCAGCTAAAAATGTAGTTAATTTACGTAAAATGTTTTTTTTCTTATAAATTATTTATTCGTGTTTTTAATATAAAACCATAAAAAACTTATATGTAAATTAAATTTTCTACTAAAAGATTTTCAAGTAAATTATGGTTACTTGAAAAAAAATTGTTTGCTTAGAAGAAAATTTAATAAGATAAAAGCAAAAATAATATAATTGTCTTAATTTAAGGCCAACTAGCTTAACCCGGCCCGCTTTGCTGGACTTGACCCCATTGCTTATAAAAATGGACACATTAGAATACTCTATTCCAATTAAAACGATACCTATTAATGTTTGAAAAATCTAAACTTATGACATAAAATGAAAAAAGAAAAAGCTCTCTTACATTGTTTTATTTATTTATTTTTCAATTATTACCAAATTTAAAAATTATTACTTTCCTATCTGTATTTTTCCATTAGAGATTCTAGCTTCCTTATCATTCTTCTTATTTTTTTCCGAAGCAAAATAATTTTGTGGGAAAACCTACTTATTTAAGTTGAAATATTAACACTCCGCATATATCTATCTCTGTTCTGCCAACCTATTTCCTCTTGCAAAGAAAGATAATCGTACCTATTGCCTACCGTAGGTGCTATTTCACCACCAAACCTTTCCTTGGTAAATTGGGCATGACCGGTGCCAACTGTTTTCGTATAGATGTCTACAAATCTTTTTGTTGAAAAGGGTTCGGAACTTTTAGCTGGTCACTATGCTAAAAGAAATTGTTGCTTCGTAAGTCATTTCTTCATAGTTTAGATATATGGTTCAGAGGTCGCCATTCAATTTAAATCTGTCTTTTACACATAAAAAAACAAGTTTTTAAAATGTTTTGAGTATTTCCGTTTTTTTTAATTGCGTTATCATATAAAGCGTTAGGCAACATTTTGTTTAAAAATTACAAACATTTATTTATTTCGGGAGGAAATTGTAAGGGCGCATGCAAAATCGTGGACCCGTACCAAAATTTGTCCTTTCCGATGTTACATTAAGAGGAGCAATGGGCAATTCTAGTTAAAAGGGCCCTTACGGAAAAATATTCCTAATTTTGGCAACAGTTTAAAAATATTTTACCGTTAAAGTTTAGGTTATTGAAACATTTGTTTGAGGAAAATAAAAATGTTTAAAAGGGAGATGTAGTAGAAACTTTCCTGCTATAAGAACTTTTTTAACAATTTAAATCTATTTAAAATTCTAAGCAAAGTATCTTTTATAAAAATATTTTCAACAATTGACCTATTTAAATGCAATTTTTATAGAAGTCTTAATACAAAGCTTCTTTGTTTAATATATAAAATAAAGACCTTATTATTATGATCTAAATTTTGTGCCTAAAAATAAATATGTTTGTCTCAAAAGGCTTTAAAAAATACACTTTTAAAAAAAATGTTAATTAACTAAAAGTTTTTTAACTTAGAGAATAATATTCTCAAAACAAGTGTTTTAAAAGTAAAGAGACAATAGAAATATTTAATGTAGAAATTTAATTAAAAACGTGTAAATATTTTTACAAATATTTTAGCAATAAAAAAAGTCGTAAAAATTACATACAAATTTGAAAGCCCCTTGCAGTAAAGGCAAAGACCTTAAAAGTTTTTTTTAAAACCCACAATGAAATAATTTTTTTTTAAATTAGTTAGAAAAACTTTTAACAACAAAAAAGTCAATAATATGTAGATCTCTACAAAATTTAGTTGGATCATTTCTATTTAAAAAAAGCTTACGCATGTGTTCGTAATCGATCACTTTATTTTTTCGCAATTTATGAGGTTAAATTTGATTTTCGGAAGTTGGACTTTTGTGGGACTAATGGTTAATTACGGACTGTTCGTTATATTAAACGTTTGGTGGAATTAGGTGTTATATATACGCAAAAATTTGTGCAGACAAGAGAAATTTGCCAGGCAGTTCTTGCTTAGAGATAAAGTAATAATTGAATATGGACCGATCATCATCATTTTTAAAAGGCTTGTTTCATATAACTTATCTGTATAAAACTTCCTTATTCAAAAGTACGCATGTACTTTGATCACAAGAATACATGGCCCCCGAGCCAGACGGACAGACATGCTTTAATCGACTCAGTCGTAGAAAACTTATCATGGGTACTACCAAAGTATATGAATAACATATGAATATTATTTGGTACTACTACTAATAGATTTATAGTAAGTATCTTCTAGGCCGTTGTCCATTAGAGGGTATTTTTATACCCTTCACATAGTGATAAGGGTATATATCACTTTGTCATTCCGTTTGTAATTTCTTTATTATTCATTTGCGACCCCATAGAGTATATATATTCTGGAAGGGAAGCCGATTTAGCGATGTCCGTCTGTCCGTCTGTCCGTCTGTTGAAATCAAGTTTCCGGAGTCAAATAAAAAGATACAGACCAGTTAATGGTGTCAAACTATCAGAAATATCCTGGAGACAATCGCTATTTAAAATCAACAAAATCGGTTCACTATTGACCGAGATATAAGCGAAAACCCAGAGTAACCCATTTTTTTAGGACAAAATCCGTGCATATATCCCTATATATCTCAGTATATCTCAGTGCCACAAAACTTGGCACGGATACTTCTAAAGAAGGGACCTAAATAATGGAAAAAGTTTTTTCAGATAGGACCAGGGGAAGGGGTATTTTTCCTACAATTGCACAAATTTGGTGAAATATTTTATGCGCTATATCTCGTAAACTATAACAGCTATCGACTTAAAATGTTCTACAAAAAGTAATTACACGCTTAGGGCTACGCCTTAAAAAAAAATTTTTGGGTGGGGGCAAAAAAAGGGGTAGCTCCCATACAAATCGACAATTATTATAAAATATTCGATACGCTATATCTCGGAAACTATTACAGATATCGAAATGACATGTTCTACAAAAAGTAATTGGACAAGAAGGCCTACGCTTTAAAGAAAAAAATTTTTGAGTGGGGGCAAAAAAAGGGGTAGCTCCCATACAAATCGACAATTATTATCAAATATTCGATACGCTATATCTCGGAAACTATAACAGATATCGAAATGAAATGTTCTACAAAAAGTAATTGGGCCAAAAGGGCTACGCTTTAAAGAAAAATTTTTTTGAGTGGGGGCAAAAAAAGGGGTAGCTCCCATTCAAATCGACAATTATTATAAAATATTCCATACGCTATATCTCGGAAACTATAACAGATATCGAAATGACATGTTCTACAAAAAGTAATTGGACAAGAAGGCCTACGCTTTAAAAAAAAATTTTTTCGAGTGGGGGCAAAAAAAGGGGTAGCTCCCATACAAATCGACAATTATTATAAAATATTCGATACGCTATATCTCGGAAACTATTACAGATATCGAAATGACATGTTCTACAAAAAGTAATTGGACAAGAAGGCCTACGCTTTAAAGAAAAAATTTTTTGAGTGGGGGCAAAAAAAGAGGTAGCTCCCATACAAATTAACAATTATTATAAAATATTCGATACGCTATATCTTGGAAACTATAACAGATATCGAAATCAAATGTTTAACAAAGAGTAATTGGGCAATAAGGCCTACGCTTTAAAGTAAAATTTTTTTGAGTGGGGGCAAAAAATGGGGTAGCTTCCATACAAATCAACAATTATTATAAAATATTCGATACGCTATATCTCGGAAACTATAAAAGATATCCAAATGAAATGTTCTACAAAAAGTAATTGGGCAAGAAGGCCTACGCTTTAGAGAAAACATTTTTTGAGTGGGGGCAAAAAAAGGGGTAGCTCTCATACAAATTAACAATTATTATAAAATATTCGATACGTTACTTCTGAAAAACTATTACAGCTATCGACTTCGAATATTCTACAAAAAGTAATAATCAAATAATTCATACATTTTGGGAAAAAGTTGGTGAAGAGCAGGGGGACTAGAACATTTAATAAGTTTTATTAACCTTTAAATATGAATAATGTCGAAAACTTTTAAAACTCTCGACCTCAAATCTTCTTCATCTATTTCTATTATTCATTCGAACGTTAAAATTTTGTAAAATTTTTTTATGGACTTTAAAACTCGCACAAGGTTTTTTATTATATTATTTGTAGTACAAAATTACTTAGCTGGGTATATCTAACGACCAATGTGAAGGGTATATAAGATTCGGCACAGCCGAATATAGCGCTCTTACTTGTTTTATTATAAAATTGCACAAAACAGGATAAATTTTTGCAATAAATTAAAAACAATGTAATAGTGTCGCTCTTTTTAAACTTTTTGTTTATTAATAAAATAACATAAATATATATTTAGATATATGTATGTTTGTATGTAGTGTACAGTAGACATCTGCATGACTATATTCATTTAATTGCCTATACACAACAAAAACAATATTCATTCAAACATTTTTCATTCTATGGGAGATAAATAAAGTTAAGCCAGTAACAACACAAGAAAGAATGTATTGTGTGTTACACTCAATGATACAAGAAGAACACATTCATTTTACAGTTTTCGTTTTGAATGTGTATAAAACACACTTAAAAATACAAAAACATAGCAAAGTCTCATTACAGTTAGAGTTTTTATAAAAACATTCAGGTGGTTTTTCGAGTTAATGAATGTTTAACAACAACAATAACGACAAATTTGCAAACACAAATGAATAATAATTTTTTACACCAATCATACAGCAATATTCACACATTCTATTCAGTATTTATTTATATGAATGTATGGGTAATATATTGTTTTCGGTTGAAGTTGTTTTTTATTTGCTTTCGCTTGTGGGTTCATTCATTTGGTTTGTTTAACATTGAATGAAAAACACTATGTTGTTGAAAAACAAACGAATGTATTTAAACGGCATTTGGGTGTAGTCAAGCAGACCTCTAGTGTACAGGTATTTAATGTACTTAAGTATGTACCCAACCAACAATATTGGCTCTTTATAAAATAAGCCTGACAAAAATGCGACCAGTACAATTTTTTACTTTTAGCCACGTTCAAGCCAAAAAAAGTAGATATACCTATATTTAATTTCAAAAAAACGTTATGTAAGCTTAGAAAATATGATTTAAGTGTGAGTGTGATTGAATCAATCCAAATATTTTTTTCCTTACGAGCTTTCTTAGAAAAAAGCATTTTTTCTGTAATACATACATACATATAAAATAATTTTTTATGCTTTTTTTGGCACTGTCGTAGCTGGATTTTGAACCTAAGACTCTACGAACTATCAAAGCACTTTGCACGGACAAAATATTTTGAATACAGCAAATACAAAAAAAAAAAACAAATGGCAGTTATAAATAAAAACTTTTAAGTTTTTGAAATTTCTAGTACGATTTAAGATTAATTCATGAAATAAACTATTAATTTTATGAAAAATGTGTTATTTCCTTCTTTGTATGTATATAGGAAATTCGTCTGTAAGATATTTGATCGAGATATGACCATGTGTTTTTTTTATTTTAATAATTTTTTTCTATAAAAAATATGCAACTAAATTTTTCTTCTTTGCTTATTTTATCTTTAGGCAAGTTATTTTAACTGCAAACAAAATAAGTATCAGATTTTCAAAATAGTGTAGTGGTAGTGCGCTTAAATGGCTTAAATAGCTTAGCAAATTTGTTTTAAAAGTTAAAAATAATTTAATATTTTTTAACAGATAACTGTCCGGTTTCCTGTCAGGTTTCTGACATATTTTTGAATTTCCCAGAAATGTCTGTCAGAATTCGTGCCAGCCGTTTTATATCGTTTGCGCTCAGACGTCTAACATAATTTATTTCATTCGCCGACATTTCTGTAATTGGCCTATGTCGGACAATTTTGTTGGCTGGGTATATATGTAAGCATCTGTTAATGTATGTGTGAGTATAAAGTAGTATGACTAGTGTAATTTTGTTTTTACGCTTTATCTTTTTTATTATTTTTCTTATCAAACTACATAAATAAATTATTGTTATGTGTTAATTTTTTTATTTAGACGTAATTTGTAGACAAAATATCTCTGCAAATTTTTGTGCTGCCATATGTAGTGATTTTTTTTATACCTATTATTGGATAAAATTAACAAATGAAAAAACGAGAAAAATATTTTTAAAAATAAAGTTTGTAGCAACTTTAGAAAGGTTACATTAAAATGCAAAACTTTTTGGACTTTAAAAAAATTCTTAAATCCTATTTTACAAAACGGCCACGACTACCCTTGCCACAAATGTGTTATTGGTTGTTGTATTTCTTAAAAGCAAATTGAAAATATGAATTATGGTTTGTTGTGTACAGAAATATATGTACATATGTATATAACACTCATGCCACTTTTTTAATTCTACCAATAATTGTTTAATTTATCCCATTATCAAGTCTGGCATCCATTTACATACTTTATTTACAATTAAGACAACATTTTGTAGATTTCAATGTCTATAGATGCTAGGGATGCCGAACGAGACTAATTTTTTAAATCCCAGGATTCGGGATTCTAATATATACACTACATTGATATCATACGATTATTTCCTTGAAAGACGTAAAATTAAAACTTAACACGTATTGTCTTAAGTGTAGTACATGTTTAAATTTCAATTTCAGAGAATTACACAGATATTTTTAAAAACGGGATTTTACGGGACTTATAAGATAGAGTCCCGGAATTTGTCCATTCTAAAAAATTTCGGGATCGGAATCCCGGGATTGACTTCCCTAATAGTTACAAAATTAATAAAAAAACAGAGAAAAAAATATTAATACAAATTGTTAAAAGCTAAATTCCAACTTACGTAAACCAATTACCACGTTTCGTTTTAGCCGGTCTTTCAAATTTTATATCATTTCTGGACATTTTTTGTTTAAGCCAGCACAAAACTAATTTGTATTCTATTTCTTTTAGGTGTTTTTTAAATAACTTTTTTTAATTTGTGTTGTAGATTAAGTAATGCTTTCGCATTCAAGTGTAATTTAAATTTTAATGTTTTGTTAAGAAAACAACTTGTGTTTTTAACATTAATGTAATTTTTTGTATTATTTATGGGAATTGCAGTGTTTACAACACTTTGCGTCATTTGGTACACATCTTAACTAATTTTTTATTTTTAAATTTATTATTATTATGTAAATATGTACCTACTTCTCTTTTTATTTACAACAGTATTAATATTTATTATATTTTTCACATTCTCATTTATTTCACAAATCTTTAAAAAATCTCATCAAACATATGAGTTTTAATTTGGTTGTTTGTATTCTTTTTTAAATAAAATTGTGTTTCATAATGGTTTTAGTAAATTTTCTTCCGTTTTATTTTTTAATTTTATGTATGTTTTATAGCTTGGTTGTGTGCAGGTTTTTTGATTGTTTAAAAAAAATTCAAGCAATGACAGACAGACAGAAAAACCAAAAAACATAAAACGAAATAAATTCTATAAAAATATAATGTTTAATTCTTTTGTTTATTTATGTTGACTTTTTACTACAATATTTATTTGAATTAATAAAAAACCTATTTGGTTTTACTATTGTATTTTGCCTAGAATTAGTTCGTTTACTCGCACGTCTTGTATTTCGTTTTACTCTTACGTTCCACGATCATTTGGCAACTGTTTGTGGGCAACTTTTAGCTGTTTTTACCGATTTCGTCTGATATTAAAATTTTTTTCCTACTATATACTTTATAATTACATATTAAATTTATTGTTGTTTTTGCGTTTGCTATTTTGTGTACCCTGCAAGCATTTTAAAGCTTAAAAGATACAAAAGCCTTGAAAGATGTTACTAAAATTAATTGAAAGTAATATTATTATTTCATTTTTGAAAATAACAATTTATTTAAAATTTTTTATATAGCTACCAGCGTACGTCATACGTTTGTAAGTATTTTTCATGTATGTATTTTTTTTTGCTAAATGTTAAACAAATTGATTTTTTATGTCGAACAAAATATTGTAGATTAAAAATGTTGACTATCTCATCCCTTGCATTAATTAAAATAACCTTTTGTGTGTTATGGGGTTTATTCCCTGCAAAAAATATTGGATCACATGGTCCATTTTAGTTGAAATGGTCCTTTGTTATGCCTATGACCATGTTAAACAAGAACTTGTAGTTCAAAGACAAATGTTCGTGTCTTAACGATTGTATGCCATAGAGTAGTTTTAAAACTACTCCGATGTAATACAAAGATGGGTTAATTGATAATGGCTAATAGCCCATGTTTTTACATACAAATGGGTTACTTTTGGAGTAGTCATACTCTTTATAGACTGGTCGCATGTACGGACTGGTTGTGTTTCTGCAGGGTAAGCTGTAGAACGTATAGGTATATCTTTGTGTGTGTAAGAGAGTCACTAAAAGTCTCAGAGACTATGTTCGACTTTTAGCTCTTAATTTTTAAAGTGTTTTATGGAAAATTTTAGAAGTAAAAGTAAAAATTAAAAATTAGTTGGATTTAATGCATTATTTTTATAAAATATGTTTTATACAACATTCAATTTTTTGCAATAGTAAAGAAGAATATCGTTGGCTGAAATTCAAAATAACGTAACTTAAAAAAAATCAGAAATCGATCTTTTATCATATTTGATTATATTTTATTAAAAGGAACATGGAAATAAAGTTGTTTAATGTTACAAATAAAACTTGAAACAGAATGCCAAAAATATGAAACAGTTTACAAGCACTGCCTTGGTTATTTAGAAAATATTTTTGCTTCTCCCATAAAATGTTGACAAATGTATTATTAATCATTATTTAATAATTTATAAATTATAAATTATAAATTATAAATTATAAATTATAAATTATAAATTATAAATTATAAATTATAAATTATAAATTATAAATTATAAATTATAAATTATAAATTATAAATTATAAATTATAAATTATAAATTATAAATTATAAATTATAAATTATAAATTATAAATTATAAATTATAAATTATAAATTATAAATTATAAATTATAAATTATAAATTATAAATTATAAATTATAAATTATAAATTATAAATTATAAATTATAAATTATAAATTATAAATTATAAATTATAAATTATAAATTATAAATTATAAATTATAAATTATAAATTATAAATTATAAATTATAAATTATAAATTATAAATTATAAATTATAAATTATAAATTATAAATTATAAATTATAAATTATAAATTATAAATTATAAATTATAAATTATAAATTATAAATTATAAATTATAAATTATAAATTATAAATTATAAATTATAAATTATAAATTATAAATTATAAATTATAAATTATAAATTATAAATTATAAATTATAAATTATAAATTATAAATTATAAATTATAAATTATAAATTATAAATTATAAATTATAAATTATAAATTATAAATTATAAATTATAAATTATAAATTATAAATTATAAATTATAAATTATAAATTATAAATTATAAATTATAAATTATAAATTATAAATTATAAATTATAAATTATAAATTATAAATTATAAATTATAAATTATAAATTATAAATTATAAATTATAAATTATAAATTATAAATTATAAATTATAAATTATAAATTATAAATTATAAATTATAAATTATAAATTATAAATTATAAATTATTAATTATAAAATAAATATTAATAATAAATGTGTTGTAATTTTGCGTGAATTTTTTTAATTTACATTATAGATTGAAAATTAAAATAAAAAACTTTAAAAAAGTTTGATTACTATTTTTTCTCTACTAAACAAAATAACCTTTAGTTGTATTTTGTTATTATTTGCAGTATTTTTGTTGGTGAAACCGCAAACTTTGATCTTAAAAGCAAAGTCTGCCAAAATAGTAGTCTTCTTCTCCTTGCCGACAAACCATTCAACAAAGCAAGAAAACTTCAAAAAAACTGGTAAAGTTTAAAACAAAGAAAAATTCTTTGACTTAAGGTTTTGCGAGAAAAAACCAAAAAAACTTTTCAAGCCAACACCAAATGGTTTTTGTTTTTTTTGTATTGATTGGCTGATATGTTTTTATCTTAGTGTTGTTGCAGAGAGATTGTAAGTCCTCTTTGAATCTTTTCATTTTGCATTAGTTACACACCTATAACGTACCAAACAAAAAACAAATTTTGTTTAACTCAAAGTTTAAACTAAAATTCGAAAATAGAAAAAAAGATGTGACAGAGAGACGTGAAAACATCGTATTTTCTGTAAATTTTAAAATAAATTGTAAACAAAACTTACATATAAAAAAATTTACACAAACTAAAACTAATAAGAGTTTTCTAAAAAAAACAGATTTGCATATCGCCGTGTGAGTGCATTTTTGCTCATATTGCATATTTGCTTAAACGCGTAGAGCTAAAAACTGCAAATTTGGTCCCCTTTATTTGTATCGGTCCACTAAGACGGGATTTCCGGAATTTCGGACCCGAGGGAGGTAAAAATGGGCCAAATATGGAAATATCCGAAAGTTAATTTATTTTTAACTAAAAACGGTAGAAACGAAATTTAAACAGTATTCTATTAAAGTTAAAAAATAAGTGTTTGGTATTCTTTTTTTTTTTAATTTTGGACCATAAGGAGTAAAAAAGGGTAAACACTAAATTTTGATAGTGCCTAGACCTTAAGGGACGAAAAAGGGGGGGATAAGGACATAGTGGTGCTTTTTGTAATTTCCAAGTGAATAAAGGTAGACATTTTAATTTAAATTTACCTTCAAGGGTAGAAAAAATGGTACTAATTACATATTGGTACAAATAAACGTAGAAACATAATTCAAATTGAGTTTAGGAGGTCTCAAAAGTCAATGGTACTGTTTTAATACTTTTTTAAAATTTTTTAACTTAAGGGGAGGAAAAAAGAGCAAAATACATATTAGTACTTTCTAGGTACTTTTTTTAGATTTTGAGCCAATAAGGGTAGATATATAAATCAATAAGTTCAATAGGTAATTCGTACCTTACAATAATGAATTAAACCAAAGAATTCGCTTGCACAAATCAAGTACACTTTTTTGCCGTATTTAAAAGAAAGGAAAATATGTATGTGTTTAAATTACTAAATGCGGCATAAACCTTTCTTGTCTTTTTTTTTTTGGTTAAATCTTAATATTTTTTAATATATTGTTTTAACGTTTTATCGATTTTTTAAAACTACTTTTGTGTGCCATGTGCCAAATATTAAAATTACACGCAGATATTTATGCAAACACACGCCTTCTAAAGCTTTCATACAACATTTGAGGAAAATGGTAGAGAAAATATATCGTCAGCTGAAATGCAAAACTAAGTAACTAACAAAAAATCCCAACAGCAGCAACATGCAGTGCGTGGAAAAGATATCGGCAGAAAATAAAGGAGAAAAAACGTCCTTCCTGACGGAATAAAAGAGAAATGGAAAGAAGCGAATGCAAGAACTTCAAAATGTAAAACGTGACAAACACACGACTGAGGGTTATGGTGGCATTTCCCCTGGAATGACCAATACGGCAGCCTGGTGGCAGATATGGATAGCGTTCTAAAAATCTGGAAGGACCACTTTTCCAAATTGTTGGCATCCGATGGTAGCGGAGAGGGAGGTACGCCTTTTTAATCAATGATGAAGGAGTAGAGTGCTTACTTTCCAGCTGAAATGAAAAAGAGATCGATAGCTACCACCTATTGTCAATTACAAGGCCGCTTTTGATAGTCTGACTTGTTTAAAGGTGTTTTAGGGCATGTTTAAATTCGGCATACCTAAAAAACTGATCAGATTGTGCAGGATAACTTAAACATACACAAAATTTTTGGTGAATACCAGAAAAGGCCTTTTCGAGCCACTCACTTAACAACGTGGATTCAAACAGGCCGACAGTCTGTCGTGCACCCTTTTTAATATTTTATTGATGAAGGACGTACGTGATGCAGCATATTAACAACACAAATTTTACCAGAAGCCACATACTGCTCGCATATGCCGATTATATCGACATCATTGGACGAATATTTCGAGAAAATTTTAGTATAAGAATTGGCGAAAACGAGGCCAAGACTTAGTTGATGGTTTTAACGAACAGAGAATCGTCGAGGTTGTAACTTTAACTTTGAGTTAGGATGGGGATTTTGTATACTCTAGTACCACAATTAGTAAAACAAATGACATCAGTTTAAATATTAAGCGAAAAAATATATTTGCTGAAAGATTCTACACACAAAGAATAAACTAAGTAAACTTTACTTAAATCAAGCCATAGCGGTGTCAAAAGTACGGAGAGTACGGTGTTTCTTAAATCAAGTACAAAATTTCTTACTCCAAGTAAAATTTTTCAAGTACGAATTTCTTACTTTTAGCAACAATTAAGCCAAAAAAGGATTGATTTAAGTTCGGAACCGTACTTGATATAAACCAAAAAAACAGATTGATTTAAGCCGTAAACGGGATTAATACGAAAATGAAATTTATTTTTTTTGACTTATGGAGCTTTATTAAAGAAGTGTTTTTTTTATATTTTATTTTTAATTTATAAATACTTCACATTTTTAATTTAAAAATTTCATTGCTTGTACTTACCGAAGTTGAGATTCGAACCAGTGACTTTCTGCACTGCAGCACAAGCGCGTTACCTCTAGGCCACGGAGACACTTTGTTTTCAAATGTAAAATAATATATTAAAACAACAAGCTTTTTTCTGCTTGATTTGTTGAAGCCATCCGAATAGGCTTGATTTAAGAAAATGTAAGTACGGATCGTACTTTAAAATTTAAAGAAAGATTTTGGATAAATTCAAGAATAAAATTCTTGATTTTAGAAAGCGGGGATTCTATTAAAAAACAGGGCCCTTTTCTGGTAGAACCGTACTACTACATAAACCATGCATAGACATTGGCACTTGCTTAAGCAGATGTTTAAGAGAAAATACTTCGCAATGATGTCGTATGAATCAAGAGCTGTATGAGCTATATATCAACACCAATGCATTCAAGCGCGTAAAAATCCCAAGATTGCGCTGGTATAGACATGTCAAATAAATAAAGATGCTCCAAAGAAAAATACGTTTGAATATGATCCAATGGTAAGAGGTAAAACGGGACAATCGAAAATGTTTTGGAAACACTAAGTCCAGAAAAAGTGAAAAAGTAGAAAAGAAGCGTATAAGGCCGAAGTGGTTGGAAATTATTCTTAGTTCGACCTACATGCGTTGCTATAAATAGCAAACTAAGTAAGTAAGTTATATAAGATTCGGCCCAGGCGAATACAGCGCCGTTTCTTGTTTAAATTAATCAAATATAGTTTCTACATAAAAACTTAATTGACAATTTAATTTTTTTAGATTAAAATCTTTGAGAATATTTTGTTTGTACAAGGTCTAAAATAAAGTTATTATAAAAATAGGTTGACATTTTACAACTATATATGCACATATAAATATAATAAACTTTATCCATAAATCTAATAACAACTATATTCTTTGTTTACCAAAATAAAAGTGAACCAAAAGGAAAATACAAAAAACGAAAATTTAATACAATTTATCAAGCACTTTAGATCATACTTTAGACATTTTAACAAACTTCCTTTTTAAAGCAAAATTTTATCTTTCTTTTCATTACTTGAAGTATGAAATATATTTTCTTTTTTGTAAAATAAATTTGATTTTATTTAAGTGTATACTTGTTTTTTAAAGAATTTAATTAAGCTTTTATTATGTTTGCATTTCATTTTTCAAGCTGTTATTGGCTTTTGTTTGTTAGATACTTTTGCCTTACTTTAAATTTATTTGATTTTTTTATTTAAAGTAACAAACCAAAAGGGGCAAATTCATTTAGTAAACAATGGTCAAAATCCAAGTAAGAATCCTTTAGCATAAAAAAAATATATTTTTTTTAAATACTCTAATATGTGTATCCATTTGCCTGTCTATTTATCCTCGTTTCATTTATCCTTTTTTTATGATAAATACTTACAAAAGATGAAAAATGTTAAGTGGTGCCTACTGACAGTCAGTAATGCTTTTGTTTCTCCTTAGATTTCGTTTATAAATTTAATTTTGTTTACTTTGTTCTTAATCCTTTTGGGAGCACTTATCTTTTTATTTTTGGTAAAAAATATTTTTTAAAACACAAACCAACAATTATTATGAAAGAGTTGAAAATAATTTCTTTTTTAATGCAATTAAGTGCTCAAAATGTTGAATGGATAAAAAGAATTTCTGTAGGTCTTATTATCCTTTTTATATTTATAAACTTTTTTAGATCTTATTTAATTTAAATTGGCTTGTTTTGTATTGTACTGCCATCCATTATCTTAAAGTGCTTCATTTATTAAGGACTTTTGCCTACATATTTTATTATTTGGTTAATTTTTAAAATTTCCCCTTTTAGTTTTAATAATTTATAAACTTTTTAGGCCATTTGAGTAGTTAAATTTGATTATTTTATTGAAATAATAGATTTTTCAAAGTGTCCTATTTAATGGTGTATACAGATTATATTATCCTTTATTTTTCAAAGAGAATAAAGCGAAAGTATGTACTTATGTAAATATGTACAAGGATAACACAGGTCAAAAAAAATAAATTTTATGTAATATTTTATTGCTGACCATAGAATTAAATAAAATATAATTAAAACAAGTATACAGAATCAATTCTAAAAAAGTGATCTATAGGCATTGATGCTTAGTAGCAAGGGTATGCAAATTGACTAAGTAAACATGGCCCCAAAAAATTGCGTTGATCTGTGTAATACAAGCAAAAAAAAAAATGCTGTTATTCTGAAAAAGGCAAATATGTAATTTTTTTGATGAAAAAAAAATCCTGCTCTCGTTTCCGAAAAAAATTATAATTTTCCCCCATTTTTTAAAATGTGATTATGTGTCCTTATGAGAGAAGATCTAAAAAAAATATTTTTTTAATTTTAATAACTTTTGTTAAAAAATAATTATTTTTGATTTTTATTTTTTGTAAAGAAATAATAATTATTTTTTTTGGCAATAATAATTATTATTTTTCATTTTATAAAAATTAATTATCATGGCAATAATCTTTAGTGTCTATAACAATTATTTCTGAAAAAAATAAGATCAAAAAGTAATTATGTATTATTTTTTGCAAAAATCTAAAATTGATAATTTTTTTGAGATTTATATTTTTGGCATAATTATTATGGTCTCTGATTTTCAAAAAATATAGTTGAAACCCATTAGGATGAGAAAATTACGAAACTTGATACATACCGAAAGTTTTTAGGAGGTAGAAGTTTCTATGCTTATGTTTATAAATAAGATAAAATTTTTTAATTTCGATCCCTTCCGAGAGCAGTAATTTGCACTCAATATTTTTATTTTAGTTCTATTTCATTTTAAAATTATTAATAATTTTTTAGAGCAAACTAAAATACAAACTAGGTGACTAGCCTAATGCATTTAAGTTACAATGCAAGCTGTAGTTTTTTAATTTTTTCCCCTAATCAAGGTAAATCATAGCTTTTGACTTAAGCGGATACTTATAATTTTTGGTTTATATTTTTTTAAACAGGCAAAAAAGAAATTTAAAAAACAATGATTATAAAAAATTTCATAAAAAGGAATGTTAACAATTATTTTGAACGATATGCAGACTTTTAAAAAGGAGCTATCTATTGCTTAAAAATTAAATGTATTTGAAATATTTTTTTTAAATTATTTAAAATGTTTTTAAATACTTTTTAGTGACTTAACTATTTATTAACGACTTTCTTTAATTTCCCCAATAACTAATCATTTCTACTTTTTCTCTTGACAATTCGAAGCTTTTTTTGCCTAAAAGTTAAATAGAATAAATACTACGATTAAAAGTCGTTCTGCTGCTAATTATTAAAATTTTCATCATTTGGGTGTTATTAGCCAGAAAAAAAAGGTTTATTTACGCCAAGTTTTCCCCTCCACGCTTTTTTCTTCTTGTTTTATTTTTGGGTCCCTAGATAATCAGTTTAGAGATATTTAAATTGTTGTTTCCATTTTATGATGATTTATTCCAAGTAATTAAGAAAATTTAAAACTAGTAAAATGTTTTCATTGAAAAAGGCAACCGCAAGTAGAAACTTTGCTTTTATTGCCTCAATCCCTTTACCCATCAATTAAAATGCAAAAAGTTTCGTAAATAAAATTCATTTAACAAAAGTTTTCAAACAAAATTCACATTAATTCATTAAATTAAAAGCGTCCTTTGAAGACAAAATAACCAATTTGTTTTAAATTAACAAAAAAAAAAAAAACAATAAAATAAAATAATAAATAAAAAAATACGCACAAAATAATTAATTACAAAAATATTAAAACAAATACAAAACGAAAAACGAAAAACAATTAAAAAAGATATAGTCAGTCGATTTAGGAAAATTATTTAAGTTTTCTTAAGTAAAATTTTTGCCATTGTAGGCTGTTATAACGGAAAACCACTTGAATTACTGTTGACTTAATTAATTGACTTAATTGTTGTCCCATTTATGTTTCTTTTACTGGAAGGGTAGCAGTGAAAAGTTAAATTATTTTTCTTATTTTCATCTGATTGAAAAAAAAAAAATTTCTTCGTTGCAATACCTGTTAAACACTATTTTGAAAGAAGTCGTTGCGAAGTTTAGCCCCTAAAAAAAGAAAAAAAGTAAGGGCGCTATATTCGGCTGCGCCGAATATTATATACCCTTCCCATAGGCCTTTGGAACCCCGAACTTTTATTTTTTTAATTCACTTTTTTTTATGAAATATTTCTAATTTTTATATAAGGGTCGGTGTCATATTTTAACGCTCTACGGGTGACTACAGGGAAGTTGTAGGGGTTTTTTCCTAATTTTTTCAAATTTTGTATGGCAACCCCCTAAGGGGGTGGGAATAAGGTGTAACTATATTCTAGGAATATGTTTGAGAGGGGAAACTAATGGGGGTCGGTCGTAAACTTTATTTATCTAAGGCCGACTCTGAAGAAGTTGTGGGCATTTTTATATCATTTTCGTAAATTTTGTATGGCAACCCCATAAGGGCGTGGAGATAGGGGGTAAGTATATTCTAGGAACATGTTTGGGAGGGCAAACTAATGGGGGTTGGTCGTACACTTTATTGCTCTAAGGCCGATTCTATATATATAATTTTTTTTTGAAGTGGTTGCGAAGTTTAGCTCCTTAAATAATAAAAATAAATGAAAATGGCCGAAAACGAAAAATAATGACTTAAAACCCGTAAAGTATGTTTAGAAATTAAAAAAAAAAATTAATAATTTCAGATATTGTTTAAAAGCTTTCAGTTCAAGCTCTTAAACAATAAATGGCAACACTTTTAATAAATGTGTTTTTGATGGCCAACTACAATGCGACTCTTTTTGTTATTTCCTCTTTAAATTCTTGTAACCGCCTAAAGTCGAACATACATAAATTACCTTCTGTATGCCAAGTTTATACCTATTTCTTATTCATTTGTTTTTACTTTTAATTTTCATTCATTACTAATGGCTATAATTAGTATAAAGTTGTTTGTTTTATATTAAAAAAATTTATTGTCTGTTTTCTAAAAAGGAACACCACTTACCTCCATAAAAAGAATGCCATTACAATGAGCACTATGCCGAAGCAGCTAAAAATGATGCCAACCAAAACTGCTAAATTATAATCATTATGAGATTGGCGCAAAAGAGGTTGTATTTTTTCACAGTTGGGTTGTAAACCAATCTAAAAGAAATGCATAAAAAAACATTAAAAGAAAACAAATAGAAAAAGTTAAATGGATCATCATGAATGGGGTTGGTAAGTTTTAAAAACAAAATTAAGTTATTAAAAGGAAATGAAACAAACAAAAAGTCTTCGCTTAAAACTTTTAACCTAAACCACAGAAGAGACAGTAAACCTACTTATGTAAATATTTACAAGAAATATATTTCTGTTTTATGTACCGGGGAGACCCTTTTCGACCTTAAGGATCTCTTAACGACAATCATAAATTTATGCAATGAAACGTTAAATAAAAACTGAAAAATGTTTTATTTCTTTTGGTTTCTTCTTTGTTTTAAATATGTTTGTTATGCATAAAAGAAAAAAAACAACAACAAAAAATATAAAATATTTTCATAAACATGTTTTTATTTTTTTTTATTATATTTGTTGTAAAAAACTTTGTCCATAAAAAAGGTGTTTAATTTACTGTTATTGGCAACTTTTTACTTTAGAAGCGAGATTTTAGACTGGGTAAAATAAAATGGACTTTTATAAATCTTTTTTTTTTAATGTTTTAATAGCTTCTTCAAATTTTATTTATTTATTTGTTTGTTTTTCTTTTTTTTTTTTGTTGTAAAAATTTTGTTTCGTTGTTGATTTGTATGTTTGTTATTTCTGCTTGTAAGCGGAAATGATAGATTTGTAGCGGAAACTAGCAATTATAAATGCTTTTTTTGTTAAAGTAAAAAAATAACTTAAATTAATAACTAGCGAGGTTTAAAAATTTACTATATACATGAACAAGTAAAATTTGTATAACTTTCTATGCAGTCCCTAAATTACTTATATTATTATTGAAAACTTGATCGATCAAAGAAAATTTCTATTTAAAACAATATATTTTAGACTTTAGATATATAAGCGAAAAAATTGCCAATTGGTTATATTTTGAGAAAAGTAGAAATGCGGAAATGCTACTTGTTTCCCCCTTTTGTTTGACTTTCCACATCTCCATCACCCAAAAAATAATACAAAAAAGTACAAAAATATGTAAGAGGTATTTTTTTCAGTTGCATGAAAATTATCCATGTCGATAACTATGATTTGACAGCCCATTATGTCAAACTGTGTTGCCATTTATGTCTTGACAATTCATCATAAATCATTTAATGGCAGAAAAACGCTTTCAAATTGTGAAAGTTAACTTTGGGAAAAATAAATCTGTATCCAAAGGTTAAAGAGCATTTTGCCTAGTAAAAAGCGATTTGTGCTTTTTTTTTGATAGTTTTAAAGTAAAGACAATCCCAAAGCTGTAACGAATCACGTGCATGTAGCTACATTCTATACTTTTAATACAATACATATATAGAGAATTCACAAGGTGTTCTATTTGTCCTATTATTATAAAATTTCACAATGGTTTATACACCTTTACTATTGGACTCTCGACGCAGGTAAATGTGGAGTTGTGACAATTAAATAAGCATATTAAACGACGTAGTATTTTTTAGAACTACTTTTATATGAAAGACAAAAAAACCATTGTGAAATTTTGTAGCAATAGGACAAATAGAACACCTTGTGAATCCCCTAATAGCTAAAGTACTTTGTATACTTTTTGGCAAACCAACCTCAATATGGATCAATGGCCCTTCATTTTTGATGCCTAGACCCACAAGAGCATGCAAGAAGTACTTTTTGTGTAGCCTAGTTTAGTTTCGACCTTAAGCTATGTTTACACTACCTGAGTTGTCATCTGATTTTCACAACTGAGACTTATTCGTATAGGGTAATAACATATCTATTTTCATTTGTTAATATTTTTGTCTATGAAATCATAACCTCAAAAAATGTGAAAAAGAAACAAAAATATCGAACAAGTACTTTGTTTTAAAAAGTACAAAAGGTACTTAAAAAGTAGTCAAATGTAATTTTAATCCTTTTTTACCTCTTACTGATTTCAGTGGACCTGCAACGTAACATCGAGTTAGTCACCCCACAGCTTCTCGGCATTAACAAGGCTTGTCTCTTTTGGTCATAAGTACATTCCTACACAGTAAACGGAATCTAACGTCGCCTTTATTCCTAAGGAGGGTAAACGATTTAAGTAAAATACACTTGTGTCCTTTTTGGGTATAAAATTAGTTTTAATGACGTTAACTCTTCGTACATTGAGATTGAGGTTGACAATGTTCTGGTTGTATTTATTGCCAACCAACTGGCACTAAGAACAAAAAAGCAAACGGTGGGACGAGCTCGTGTCCTTTGATCAGCAAGTAGAAAATAAAGTATACGATGGGACGAGATCATGTCATGAGATTATAGAGTAGAAGTAGGAGTTATATCAGATCGGATTCTAGTTATTTTATCACCTCCGCAGGCGCCTTTTCTACCTAACCTGACCTTACAAACTAAATTTTGTTGTATTTTGTGAAGCTTAGCATATACTTAGTTAAATATTGTCTTGAACCTAAAAAATTTCTAAAAAATCTTTCTAAGTGGATCTATACATTGGGAGGGCTGTACAATCACTAATCATTCAGTCAACAGATACCAAGTCTCTTAACGAGCTTCATTGTTTACGTAAGTAGTATCCTTGCATTATCCTTTAAAATAAAACAGGCATATTATTACATGTGTCTATATGTGTGTATGTAACACGGAAAAAGTTCATTGTATAAAAATAAAAAATGTTACCTCCTTTATTTAAATACATATGTCAAATACATACAACATTTCAATACGACTTTTACATAATTTTCTTAGCAAAAGTGCATCTGAATTCCAGATAAAATTTCAAAACTTTTTTCGCTCTTTCTTTCTTCTTTGTTTTTAGAGGAAAAACTATTTTTGGAATGCTTGTTGAAGAAGAAAATTGATGACAAAAATTGCAAAAAAGTAGTGACAAGTACAAATTTCTAAAAAAATGCAAGTGACAAGTGATACAAATATATGAATGTAGAATACAGTGTGTAGCAAAATGTGCAAACACAGGAAAGAAAATGCAATAAATTTTATTAAAATAATAAAAGTGAACTGCTTTGTTGTGGCATTTTAATTTGCTAAACTCTCTTAAAATGCTAGGCAAATATTTTCTAACAAACATTAATATACATAAAGTTAAATAGCTTTTAAACAACAACTATCGTAATTTCATTGTGGCCAGTGTGACCATGCTGCTCAAACATATTTGTTATATTCTAGAAATATAAATTTTCAAATAAAAAAGGCTTTTCTTCAAAAATTTAAATACTAGATAGATTCTGAAAGTATATGATTTCTTAAGCTTAAACAATTTTGACTGTGAGACTTTATGTTTATTCTAGACGACAAAAAAAGTATCTTTTTATTTTCTGCGTTTGTGCAGATGTCTGCAACGCCTTTAAATAATAATTTTAGATTCACCTTTCCTTTCCATTTGCTGTATTTTTTTGGTATTATATATATATATAAATTGTATTAAAAATATTTTTTTCCTGTTAACGAAAGTGTGATAGTTTAAAAATTAATGCATAACAGTTTAACGCTTATTAAACGTTTTTGATAAGCAAAGGATCTGTATGTTGTTTTACTTTTTGCAGACACTGTGTGCACAGGATGCTTTTAAGACAAGAGAAATGTGTAAATGTCGAAACTACGCAAATAAAATATAAGAATAATTACTTTTTCCCTTTAGGAGCTGAAATTATATATTAATCAGCATTCACAAGCTGCGCCTAACGTACTATTTTAATATTAAAATAGAACTTTGAATATTTTGTTGGTAGTTTTCATATAAAATTTTGCTATAAAAAAAATTTGTTTCCTATGTTCTTGAAAAATTGAATTGAATTCATATCTGGGACTGTTCTATTTTTTTATTTTTTGTGTGTAAATTTTTCTCCTTCGTTTAAAATAGTTTTTTTTTTTCTAAAGTTTTATATATTTTTTTGATATATTGAAATACCACAATAGCACGATAATAAAACATTTTCAATTCACAAGTAAATAGCCCAGATGACTATTTAATAACCGATAAAGGTTTACAGGGACTTTGTGAATTGGGAAAATGTTTTAAGGGCAGCTTAAAAAAAGTTTCTATATTATTTTAAAACTTCAAATTTATTTAAAATAAAGAAAAATAAATGGGCTCCGAAAACCATTTTACTATTCTTTAAAATATAAATACTTTTACAACAATTAACTGAAAATACCTTTTACTACTAAACATTACTTACTTACAAACAAAAGTCTTCAACAAAAAAGTGAAGAATCGGAGAGTGTATGCAAATGGCTTTCTATAAAAACCAATTGGAGGTAGTGACATGAAAAATTTTAATTTTATTATTAATCTTTTTTCCAACTTACCTTTTTGCCTTCCGAAAATTTACCCAAAATAATTTTCTTTGGATTTATAATGCTAAATGTTGCTGCGGCCACTTTAACTTCATACATCTGATACATGGTTAAATTTTGTATAATCATCTGTAAAGAAACAAAATAACAAAATTTAAATATTAAATGAATAGATAAAAACAATTTTAATTATTTGAAGAAAAGTTTAAAAAATATTAAAATAAAAATTCTAAACTACCTTGAATTTTTTATATATTTTTAGCTGTTTTGTTTATTAAAAAACATTTTAATAAATGTTTTCCTTTTGTTATATTATTTATTTGTCGTCATAATTTTAAACATTTTTTTGTTGTTGTGTTAAATTTGTAACGACAAAATATAGTTTTGAATATGTGTAAACGATCACTTTTTCCTATTTTTTTTTGATATTTTTTTGTTTTGAGCGAAAAAGTTTGTTTAACGACATTTTTGCCATATCAAAAGAATAAACTTTTGTCA
Organism: Melanophora roralis; assembly: GCA_963583895.1. Lineage (NCBI taxonomy): Eukaryota > Metazoa > Arthropoda > Insecta > Diptera > Rhinophoridae > Melanophora > Melanophora roralis. The sequence goes on along the minus strand of OY757187.1, from coordinate 36,003,406 downwards.
GGCTTTTTAAAATTTGTTGGAACCATTTATCATTTTGTCTTTTTGCATTTGGTTTTTATCTATTTTTAGTTTTTATATGCTTTCCTTTAACTGTAGGAAGTTTTGGTATACGATAAATAAGTTCAAACATACGAGGATGTTGTTAAGGCTTTGTATTTTTGAAAGTTTTGTTGTTAAGCTCAAGCTAACTTATATTAAAAAATTTAAAAAAAAATATATTAAATTTGTTTCTTAAAATTAAAAAAAAAAATCATCAACGCAATAGAAGTGCTCAGTTTAAAATGACGTTAAAAGATTTATTGCAACAGGTGTAAAAATTATCTTTTAAGTTGTATTCGTATCCATATGTAGCCAACAACATAATAATTATAGCAACATGAATTTTGTTTTTGCTTATTCTTACCACAATGTATAAGGTGGATCAAAAGACATCACCCAATCAAAATATGCTCCCCAAGAACGCGGAATAATTGGTCTATTTTTTGCGAAACAATTAGTCTTTAGTGTTGGCGCAGCGCGAATTCCGTCGCCAATTCCCTTGTCGTCCGGCACCGATTGCGCAAACACGGCGCCGGCCACCAAACTTAAAGAGCATGGGACAACATGAGACGCTGCAAAGGGTGGCCGGCCCCGGAGCACCCATTCTGCCGAAAATATCGCCACTGTTGGCGAAGATGTCCAGCTGTCGCCAGAAACATCGATCAGACGCAGTTCCTCGCAACTAGCCATCAGCCGGTCGTCCCTAAGGTGAATTTCGGTCAAAGACCTACGCATGTTCCCGTACAAAGTCCAGTCCGTGCAACAGCTTCTTCCTGTCGACCGTTAAACGCGTGTAACATACGCCTAAGCCATCCTTAATCTCGAAGCCGAAGTGGACGATTTTTCGACCAAAATCCTAATAAGCGATGAGGCTCCTTTCCACCTTAAGCGGGTACGTGAACAAGCAAGGCTATCGCTTCTTGGACAACGAAAATCCACAAGTGATGCACAAGGAGACATTACACCCGCTCAAAGTGACTGCACGGTGCGCTGCTCACGCTAGAGTCATCGGCAATTTTTTTCGAGGACGCCGTTAATCAAACGACAACACGGACGGTGCGCGCTATATGGTCATATTAGCAGAGTTTTTTCTGCCGCAATTGAAAGAATAAGGACTGGGAAAAAATCGGTTCCAACAGGACGGAGCAACGCCACTTACTGCGCAAGCCACAACCGATATTCTGAAGGTGGCGTGCCTGGGTCGCCTCATCTCTCGTTTTGGCGATTTACATTGGCCGGCAAGACCGCCCGATTTAACCGTTCCAAGCTTTTTTTTGGTTTTTTGAAGTCCCGTGTTTACGTGAACAAGCCCGAGACCCTGGAACAAGGACAACATTCGACACGAGTGCAAGAATCTTTCGCCCGAATTTTTATCGAAGTAATGAAAAATACCATAAAACGAGCCCGTATAGTAATCAATTGCAACGGTTCCCATTTGGCCGGTATTATCTTCACGACTTTGTCAATCAAATTCTAACGATTTAAATAAACATTATCAAAAAACAGAATCGAAGTTTTTATTTAGAAAAAAGATGAGAGCCAAACAACATTGGATCACTTCTTTTGATCCACCTTGTACTTATAAAAATTTTTTTAAAATTATGTATACGTCAGATTTTAAAAATTCAATGAAAGCGGTGAATAGCATTAAAGAATCTCAAACAATAATTACCAATAATATTGCAGCTTATACTAAAGTAATACTAAAAACGCTTAAACGTCTATAGGATTCTTTTGCTACATTTATTTTTTTTTTTGAACAGAAGGCAAAAATCGTGATGAATATTAAGGTGACTTCATCCTTGTAACAACAGCTTCCTGTAAAAATAAGCATGTATTTTGTTGTTGCTTAATTATACTCAAATTGTCAAAAATATTTCTATTACACATACACTTAGTAGACACAACAATAATATATCATAAACAATTTGACAAGCTATGTAGGAAATAAAAGTCAACTGATCGGTTGCTCATACCTTGTTCAATGTACCTTGAAAAATATTTTCGTACTATTGGCTTTTAAATAGTACTTCTAAAAAGTTTTTTTGATACCTAACTGAGCTCGACTTATATAAATTATTAAGTATTAGAATTTGAAGACTTGTTAGTTTGCAAAAGGTGAAGTTTTAATAACAAATAATATGAGAAATAAGGTTGAAGATCTAACTTAAGTTGGCTAACTGAATCCACGAGCATTAGCTGATTTGAAAATGAGTTATAAAATATTTTTAAATGCAAAAAATATATAGAGTTTAGAGAAACCCATTCGGTTTAAAATTATAATTCGGTTTGCCGAATTACGACACCCAGCCAGAAGAACGGAGGTGTTTAATTCGATTCAGGGGGTGGTTTCGATTTGATTGGTATTAAAGTAGGTGTTGAATTTTGATTTAATGCATTACAAACATCACCAAAAAAGGATATATTATTAAAACAAAATTATTCGATGAATTGGGATCATACCCATTGCACTAAATATTTATATGTCTTGTGTGAAAAAGTTTACTGCTCTATTAAAGGGTTTTAAATATTTAAATAAATCACATTAAAATTTTTCCCGCATAGTCTGTGTGAAAATGTATACATGATGTATGCATGTCTACCCCTGAAACTGTATATGATTCGCAACTTTAATTTTAATCCTTTATTTAAACAAACAAAAAAAAAAAAAACTAAATAATAAAAAAGTTTTAACGCAACCAAAAATCTTCACAATTTAATATTAGGTCTGTCTGCGTACTTTTCCAGTAGCAAATACTCAGTAATATTTTTTGGGAGAGTAAGACCAATTTTACTCTGTCGGCTAAAAATATATCAAAAAGTACGCAGACAGTATCCAGTAAAATCTTGCAAGAAAACAGCTGAACGTTGTGTAAACAATTCAAATAACAAAGAAAAAGAATTTTAGCATATGTGTACGCGGTAAATTATTTGTAAATTTGGACATTTCTGGCATTAGTAAAATGTTATGTTTATTATAATTTGTTATAAACGTTAAAAATCAACACAATTCTACCTATTGTTAAATTTCAATGTTTATTTTCGTTTCACAAAAATTATTTCATTCAATTAGTAAATAAAAACAGCTGTTCAAACTAGTTGCAAAATCTTACAAGAAGAAATTTCTCCAGTAACATTTTGCAAGTTCTCTTACTTCCAACCATGATACAAAGAATAAGGTAATCTCGTCGGCCCAGCTGATTAGGGCCTAAATGTCAAAATTACGCTCTCCCTGTGAAAATAAAACAACAAAAATTATTACTCACCGTTTTTTTTCTATGAGCTTTTGTTTGACACTTGTGTACTGATTTGTAGTTGTTGCAGGGACGAGATTACCTGATTAGTTGTATCATGCTTCCAACTGTCAAAAAATTTTCTTTTTGGCTCTCTCGCTGCAAGAGATTTGGAGTACGCAGACAACATTTTGCAAGATTTTGTAACATTTTGTACAAAATGATGCAAAATATGTGTACGCAGACAGACCTATTATGTATTCTGACTAACTACTGTTGCTACTGCATACCTGATGTTCGAAATCAAAATTTTCTTTAACAAAATAAAAACAACTAAAATTCTAGTTGAAAATAGTTTCTACGTATTTTTCCAATGTTTTTTTTTTTGATACTAAATAAAAGTTGACGTTTGAAATTTATGTTTTTTTGTTTTAGCGAAATGTGTAAATATTGAGTGCGTTTGTATGTGAGTGTTTAAATTTGTTATATCTTGTGAAAAACATAAAACAAACTTGTTGTTATTTTTCAATTTTTTTGCAAAAGGTTTTTTTTCCTAATACCAAAATACATTTTTTATATGTTTTTATTATTTTTAAATAAAAAACAAAATTTACAGTTGGTTTTTTTTAATCATTTTTCTCAAATAAACTTCAATATTCACACAGACTATTTTTATGTTCTCCAACAAACATTCACTCAGGCACACGTAAATTTACCCTAAAATTTTATTTATGTATATTTTATATGAAAACAAAAAACTTATAGTGATCAATATTTATTTAGTTGACGAATTTTATTTAGTTCTGAAACTATCTACGACCATAAAGTTAGAAATATGATTGCATGAGTTTTGCTGGAAGTTATTGCCCCAACTGAATGATGAATGCGATTTTAACGTAATCCTTTTTTTTTATTTTTATTATTTTAAATATATTTATGTTTATGTTGCTCCAAAGTGTGTTAGTTAGCGACACATTTGTGAAAAAGTTATTGCTTATGATTTTTATAAAACAAAATGAAAAATGAATAAATTTCTAAACAATTCGTATGAAGATAAAGGGTGTTTTTTTTAGAAAGGAATTTTAAATGCAAACAGGGCATTTTAAAATGTGCGACCAAACAAGCTTTTTTTAATCGAGCCGAACTTTGGTAAAATTTACATTATTCTACCTAAAACGAGCATAAACCGAAAATCACAAATTACTGAACTTTAACCAAAAGCTCTTATTATTTCTTTATCAAATTTTGACTGAACGAGCTTTTTTAAAACCGAGCCGAACCCATAATTTTGGTTAAATTTACATTAACCGGCTGAACCTGATCACAGAACGAAATTCATATTTTACCGAACTCCAAATCAAAATAGTTAATTTTTATTAAATTAATTTACACATGAAGAATTCTATTGTAAAGGGTGTGACCGTTTTGCTCACAATTTTGCTTATAACTCAAACAATTCAAAATTTTGGTTTGAAAAAAGGCAAAAGATGATATGTTTTTATACCCTTCACATAGTGATAAGGGTATATATCAGTTTGTCATTCCGTTTGTAATTTCTTTATTATCCATTTGCGATCCCATAAAGTATATATATTCTGGATCCTTATAGATAGGGAAGTTGATATAGCCATGTCCGTCTGTCCGTCTGTCTGTCTGTCCGTCTGTCCGTCTGTTAAAATCAAGTTTCCGAAATCAAATAAAAAGATACAGACCAGTTAATGGTGTCAAACGATTAGAAATATCCCGCTAACAATCGCTATTTAAAATCAGTAAAATCGGTTCACTATTGACCGAGATATAAGCGAAAACCCAAAACAACCCATTTTTTTTAGGACGAAATCCGTCCATATATCCCTATATATCTCAGTAAGTATGGTCACTATTGCCACAAAACTTGGAACGGATACTCTTAAAGTAGGCACCTAAATAATGGAAAAATTTTTTTCAGATAGGATCAGGGGAAGTGGTAGTTTTCCTACAATTGCACAAATTTGGTAAAATATTTTATGCGCTACATCTCGGAAACTGTAACAGATATCGAAATCAAATATTCAACAAAAAGTAATTGGACAACAAAGCCTACGCTTTGAAGAAAAATTTTTTTGGGTGGGGGGTGAATATGGGGTAGCTCCCATACAAATTCACAATTTTTATGAAATTTTCGATTCTCGATATCCCGGAAACTATAACAGATATCGAAATCAAATGTTCTTCAAAAAATAATTATCTAATAATTTATACATTTTGCAAAAAAAGTTGGAAAGGAGCAGGGGGACTAAAACATCCCATAAAAATTAACAACTTTTATTAACTTTTTATTATAAATAGTGTCAAAAACTTTTATTACTGTCGGCCTCAAACGTTCCTCATCTACTTCTATTATCCATACGAACGTTAACATTTTGTAAAGTTTTCTATGGGCTTAAAACTCACACAAGGTATTTTTATTATATTATTTGCAGTACAAAATTACTCGGCTGGGTATATCAAAAGACCAATGTGAAGGGTATATAAGATTCGGCACAGCCGAATATAGCGCTCTTACTTGTTTTTTTAACGATTAGTAGTAAGTAGATACTGCTTGAACATAATTTCTGCTCACAAAGATCACTTGAAGACTGTGACTGGTGTGACCTTACAAATTTCAATTTAAGACTATTTTGACTTTAAGATCGAGTTGTGTGAAATATTCTTTTTTGGGTTTTGGTAATTTTTTTTTAAATATTTATTAAAAACTATCAACTGGACCGCTACTTTGTTAGTGCAGTTTTAAGTATAACCAGCATAAAAAAGTAAAATCTGAGTAATTTTTATACAATCTTAGTCCAGTCTCTATTTTTCTGCCTTTAAACTATGTAAAAATGAACACGAAAATATGAAAAAACACTTTTTATTTACCTTCATTTCATTTTTAAATAATCGAAATCTTAAAATAACGCAAAAAAACTATCAAAATTATAAAAAAAGTACTTGTTGTCTACTTAGTTGAATTATAGCCTCAATCGGGGCCAACAGATCTTTATTTTATATTTCTAGAATCAGTATCTCAAAACAATGCAAAAAGGAACTCAATCTGGGTCAATAACATAACATGATTTAATATTTCTGAAGTCATAATTCAGTACATGTTTTGCAGGTGAAAAAAAATTACTTTTGACCTCAATCTGAGTTAAAAGTCCTATTTCAAGACTAATAATTTAAAAAAATGCAAAAAGTACCAAACATGTGATAAAAATACTTTTTGACCAATCAATAGGCTTTTGGCTTCAATCTGGGCCAGTAGTCGCTTATGTCATTCTTGTAGTCTCATAATTCCAAAAAACTGAAAAAATAACAAAAATGTAACAGATATAATTTTAGCCCACTTAGCTGACTCCTGACATTCATAATCAAAAGCTCAAAAAAATGCAAGAAAGTACCTAAACAAAATTTTTACCCACTCTCTACTTCCTAGGGTCCAAAGTTTTAAAAAGTACCAAAAACGTATTCATATTTTGTCGAAACTTGTCGAACGCTTCTAAAAAGTACCAGGTAACACTTTTACCCTCTTTTATTTTCCCTTAGTGTCTAAACTTTCTAAAAAGTTACAAAAACATATTTATTTTGTCGAGGCCTTTCGAACGTATTTTAAATAATGTTTCGCTAAGAAGTTACAAAAAAAAATATAAAAAAACCAATTTGGATTTTGAAATTGAAAAAAGTGGTGAAAACATATCATATTTTTTTAAGACCTATCGAATATATACATATGTACGTACATACATATGTATACATAAATTTTCTTTAATTAAAAATTTTCCACTTACCGCTGTTTCCAATTCCTTAGCCGATGCATTAATCCTTATGTCACGATGTGTATCCTGGCCAACAATTTTCGTTTTAATTATATAAAAATCGATGTTGTTGTAAAACTCAAGAGGCCGTTTCCAGCGTATAGTTAAGGCGTCTTGTGAATGACAGGTTAGATTAACAATAATCGGTGCACTGGGTCCCGCCACATCAGTACGTTGTACAATCTTATCAGATGATTCGCCTTCGTTTTTTGTTGTGAAAGCATTGATTTTAATGCGGTATTCCGTAAAGGGTTCTAAAAAACAGAAAATAATGGTAAGAAAAATTAATATGCAATAAGAATAATAGGAAAGCTAAAAATTGCTTTAAAATTAAACAAAAAAAAATAATTTTTAAAATTGTGGAGTAACTCTAAAGTTGCTTTGACATTAATTAACACCAATCTGTGCGTAAGGTCTAGTCTTAATATTTTTTTCTATTAAACTTTCCCTATAAAGCAAAAATTTATTATGGGTGTGTGATTTTTTTTTTTTGGTTAAAATCAACTTTAGCCCTATTAAAGTTACGTTAATCAGTTAAAAGCCTTAATTGCATTAAATTTTTATGTTTTAATAATTTTATAAGCTCACAGTCAAATAGTAATCAAGGGAAACAGCAACAAAGTTTTAAGGGGTTTTTTTAAATAAACGATTTTTAATTATAAAACCATTTTGTACAATATAAAAGTGCTTGTGTGTGTGTGTGTTTGTTTGCTTAAATCCTTACTTCCTTGTTTTTACATACATACTAAATGTTGTTAAACAGCATCGTAGACCTTAGGTGTATATATGTATGTGTATGGTGCTAGTGGCAGTTATTAAATGAATATGTTTTTGTTATTGTTGTTTACAAATTGTTGTTATTTGTGAAGTTTAATACAGATTCATTTAAACAGCCCTTTTTAAAATAAAGCTCCTTTTGGCTGAATGTTTTCTGGCTTTTCCCTTAACGTTTGACAGCGATTGGCCACAATGGCCAATGACAGCAAAATGGTTTGGTTTAAAATTAATAACAGATAATATAAGCATAATGAAATGTCAAAGGATAAAATTAACAGAAAATAAGCGTTGGCGTTGCTGCTGCTGTAAGCTGGTGTTTGTGTAAAAGTTTTTTTTTAACTGTGGCTTGGTTAAGCATTAATGGATTTGTGTATTTAAAATTTGCCACAATTTGGCGTAAGAGGTGACCAGTCGAAGAAACATAATTCGGCAACTTTGATACGTATTTTTTGTTTTTTTTTTTAATAAAAATATTTTGATCTCACTTTTTAAAATTAAGTACTTAACCAAAAAGTTATGCTTTGTATTTTTTGTTGAATTTATAATTTTAAGACAAAGTTTTACTTCTTATAAGATAAACTTTATTGAAAAAAAATGTTTCTAAGGGGGTTTCGAAAAATTAAAATAAACAAAAGTTTGTTCTTAAACCTTTCACCTAGTGATAAGTTTGTAATTTTTATAAAATTCATTTGCAAACCGTAAAGTATATATATTCTGGATCCTTATAGATAGGGAAGTCGATTTAGGCGTGCCCATATGTTTTTCTGTTGAAATTGAGTTTCCGGAGTGGAATAAAGACGCACGGAAAACGTTTAAAGTAGTTTCAGAACAGTACTCATGAAAGTTAACCATTTTAAGAAATTTTCGATAGGGATATCTTAGAAACTGTAACAGCACACGACCCTAAATTTCCTACAGAAAGTAGTTGTGCACCAACGCCTAAAAGTAGGAAATACTTTATTTGGATTTGAGCAGGGGGGGGGGGAAGGCAGCCTTCAAACAAATAAACAGTTTTATGAAATTTTTGATAATCTGTATCTCGGAAACCATAAAAGCTATCGACTTCAAATGTCCAGCCATAACAGCTATCGACTTCAAATGTCCAGCCAGGATTAATTGTACCACAATGTCGACATTTTGGAAAAAATATTAGTTGGATAGGATCAGCCAACTAGGGGACTGATAAAGGTAGTTTTATTATGATTTCTTTTGTTTAAAAGAAAAATTAGTTGTAAGAAGCCTGAAAGTAGCATTTGTAAAGTTTTCTATTTCAAAAACGAGGATAGCTATCGACTTTAAAGTACCCACAAAGTAATATTATTATAATATGTGATGGAAGAGGAAGATTTGGCATAGCCGAATATAGCCCTCTTACATTTTTATATACTTTAATCTTTTTCCAAGAAATTTTGCACCATCGACGACTTGGTCATCTTTTCTTTCATAAAAAATTAGTTCGCCTGGATTGTAGTTTTACATAAAAAAATATTGCGATAATTTTCATGGGAAAAAGAACATTACAACAACTACTTAAATATTTTGATTTATAGCATAAAATCAGCAACCACAAATAATGTTAAAATAGTTCAGCCGGTCATTATTATTTTACTCTCCATTAAATTCATATTAAACTTAATTGTACATTTATATAAAAAAATTAAAAGAAAATATTGAGGTGGACAATTAAAACCAATAGATAGGGTATCAAGTAAGAGCACAATCTACAATAAAAGGATGCCTAGTTGCATAAACATGTTGCAAAGTTTGTACCTAGCATATGATACGATGTACATCTATTGTCTTTGCAAAAGTGTTAAGAGCGATAATTAACTATAACTGTCAAACTCCTTTCATAAAAACCGTTTTCAGTCTCGTTTGCTTTTGAATTTTCAAACGTGTGTCGAAATCAACAACGCATACATACCTACGTCCAAACATACACACAGAAACTTAATGCGTATTTATTCACATCCATATGTATGCTTAACAGCGTTGCCAGTTTATTACATTTGTTACATTTTTTGTATGGTATTTGTTCTAAAAACAATCGCAGTATTTTGTTTATATATAGGTCCGTGGTGAACCAATCTTCCTTATTTTGAATAACGATGATGTCAGGGATATATCAATAGTTAAGCACCAATACCTGGTTCATAGTACTTAAATGGACTTCGGAAACTTGATTTCAAAAGACACACAGACGGACATACGGACATGGCTAGATAGACCTCCCTATGGGATCGCAAATGGATAATAAATAAATTACAAACGGAATGAAAAACTGATATATCCTTATCACTATGTTAAATGTATAATTATTGTAATAAAATAAAAAAGTCAATAAAAGTCAATAATTTTTACATAAAAAAGACTTGCCAAAGAATTTCATTCCGTTTCAACTGTTAAGTATTTCTGAGGTTTTTTCCTTTAGGCAGCCTTAATCTGTTTATTTTTTTTTAATATTGAAACACTTAACACAATTTTGTGGTATGAAAATGTATTTAATTTAAAAAGGTAAATTTATGCGGACATACATGCATTTGTATTTATTATTTTGTTTTAAAGGTTTTTGTTTTGACTTGTTTGTTACTTACTTAATTTTGGCAGCTCAAATGTAATGGCAGAATCTGCAGCATTACGTTTAACAATTTCCACGCCTGTTTGATTATCATGTATATGAAAGACATGATAACCGGCAATTGCACCATTTTGATTTTTAGGTGGATGCCAAGACATCGTTATGCTTGTTGCCGTAACGTCTAATACGGTAAGATTTTGAGGTTTACTTGGCACTAAAAATATACAAAAAAAGCCAGAAAATAAATTAGTTATTTGAATATTGTATTACAGTAATAAATACGTTTACAAATATTTATGTTTATGTGTACATGTACAAATGCATTTCAGTTCTTAGTTTCTATGGTTTCCTTAGAAAATTATAACAAGCTCTTAATGCTAAAAGTCAAAGGGCTGAGGATTTGCAAGAAAATACAATCCTCTGCATGTCATAATAATACAGTGATTTAAAAGCAGCATTTTTGACATGTCTACAAAAGTTACATTTACATAAGTATACAAAAGGGAACAATTCCATATTTCTTTTAGCTTCGAAAAAACGTGAGTTTTTTTTTCGGAAAATATATTGGCAAGAATTAAATTGATTTCTTTTTTTTTTTTTCTTGAAAAAAGAATATCAATTATTTTACAATTTTAAAAATGTCGATATCCTTTAAACATCAAGTTAATTAATATTTATTTTGGTTAAATGCAGTTCATGTACATACATTTTAACAGAAACTTTTTAATCTGGTTAACTTTCAAATATTGCATTGAACACATTTCATTTTGCACTTTTCCTATTTAAAATTAATTCTTTAAAAATGGCAAATCTTTTTTAAAATATTTGCTTCAGTTTGGATTTAATTAGTTTTCTTTACTACTTGAAAAAAGATATTCTTCTAAAACCAATATTTTTTTAAATTTTTTTTTCATGACTAAACACTTTTAGAAATTTATAAACTCTCCCATTTAAAAAAGCTAACTTAATACAAAAACATGAAAATAAATAAATACTAGTGATGACACGTAAAAGCCGTAGAAATGACAGACCGACTAAGAGACTTAACAACTCGACCTAACCTTAAAAGTCATACATATCAGATTCAAATGTGCTTTTGTTTTAAAAATCAATTGATTTCTTTATTTCGCCTTGTCTGAGTACATCCTGGAAGATATGCACACAAACACACACACACACACACACACACGTAAATACACGTTCATATCTCTTCTAAAAAGGTTTGAATACTTTGACATTTACACGTTTCCAATACCAGATATATGCGCTCGTACGAGCTGAAAGCGTATGAGTGTTTTACTTGAATGTCTTTTTTACTATTTAAATTGACACTGCGACATACAAAAGGATTTAAAGAAATCACAAATACACACAAAAAACGTCAGAAAAGGAAGAAAGCACATAAAAGGCAATTCGTATAATAACAAAGGTTGAAGCCCCAGGCACCATAAATGAACAAATAAATCCATTTTTTACAAACATTTAAATTTTCTTTTATTTTTATCTGTTTGAAATTTTTAAGGCGGCAAAAAAACTTTACTTTAAATTCAAGATTTTTTTTCTTTATCTTGGCAAAGATAGGAAAATACAATACATTTTTAAAGTGGGACTTTTAAGGGCAAATAAAACAAGGAAATGCCACAAACAAATACTCTCTGTGTAGGTTAATTTTCGCCTTTTCTTTTGGGAAATTATAGGGTGAGATTGAAATTTTAAAGGGAATTTAAATATGTAATTGAAAGTAAGTTTTAAAATATAAATTAAGAAGTTCATTAAAAAATGGAAGATATACACTTGACTTTTTATTTTGGCCCATTACCACATAAGGGGCCGCAAGCACAGGGGAGGAAAACAAACTACCTCGCACAAAATGTTCAAAACATGCTTGTTGGATAATTTAATGTTTTTCTTTAGCTATTTTTAAAACTTACTTTTCGTAACTTAGAGCTTAAGTAATTTTCGCCTGATTATCTTAGTTCTTAGGCGTATCGCCTAAAAGTATACTATATTTTTTATATATATTAAATTAGTAGTTATGCCAATGTGTTTAAGCTTGTAACATTTTAAGCTTGTTTCGTAGAATCATACAGATGAATTTCGATATTTCATGGTAATGATAAACATGTTTCTTTCGACATTACTTATACGATGACCGCAAACATAAAACATAATGCTCTTAGATTGCAACTAATCATATGTTTCAAGAGAAATATATTTTGCTGTAAGTGGAACATGAAATATTCATTAAAAAATAATTTTCTTTTAAAACTTTTTTTCTAAGGTTTAGGACTGCCCGAACCTTGGTTTTGGGTGCGAAATTTTTCCAACAGAAGACTATGTATTTGAGATGCCTTTTGGACTAGTGGGCTCATATGAACGTTCAACGTTCATAAAGCAACGAGTGCTTTAAGCTATGACTACCAGATTCTTTTTTTGAGGTTACCTAAAGTTTCAAAAATACATGGTATTAATGGGCATACTAGGCCTGAAGTGCTTATAAAAGTGCTTAACAAGTTGTATCTTTAAAAAGCAACACCCTTTGTTTGCTTTACAAGACATTGTTTTCACTTCCTTAAACTTTTTGAATTTTGCAGCACAAAAGAGCAAAAATACAAAATGTTTTTCCATTAGGAATAAATAAATATTTCTTTGTATACATTTTGGGAAACGACAACTAAACAAATAGAGTCTGCTAAATCGTTTTATGTTTTAGAGTGTTCTTAACTCGATTTGTTTTGCTCGTTATTGTTTAGAGAAAAATTAAAGATTTAAGATTAAGAGTAACAACAATAAGGATAAGCAGTTTCTTAAAAAACAATCAAATAGATTTGTTTATTATAATTTTTTCACTTTGTAAAACCATTTTAGATCCTTTTAACAGAGAAAAACATCACTTTTTTTTTAAATGTAACTGTAGTTAAGGACATAAAAATCAGTTTTCTTTTTTAAGGCCAATTGTTGGAGTTTTTCATTTTCTAATATTTTGTTTATTGCCTTTTGCAGCTTGTGCTTAAAATCACATTTACATATAGCCCCCAACACTGCTCCCAAAAGGTGGGGGATATATTCAATTGAGTGATAGTCTATTAAAGAAATCAGAACTAGGCAACTGTATGGCCTGCTTTTGATGGCCTAAAGAAACAAAATGCCAAATGTTTTTTCCTGCTGTTATTTGAAATAAAACAAACGTCTTTTTTATTTTTTTCTTACTTTGGCCTATCTCTCCGTATTTAGGATATTTTTTGTTTGTTGTTGTTATTTTCAAATGGAGCAATAAACAGTTTTGATTTCGTTTAAAATTTAAATTGTCCGATTTAAAATTCTTAAAAAGACTCCTAATCTTCTTGGTACCCCTGAAGGATTTGATGTTTGAAGATATGATAAAAACAAAATAATTCAAGTCAGATGCGTGAAATAGGTTTTCAAAAAAGATTTTTATTTCTTTACTGTTTAAGTATTCTCTTTTGATTTTTAAAATCGTATTTTTCGTTTTAATTTTTGGTGGGAGAAAAACTTTTATTATTATTTGTTACGATAAAAAATGTATTTTTGTTGGACATTTTGTTTGAAAAAATTTTTTTTGTATATTTTGTTTTATCGCTTCATATAAAGTTTTTGATAATTTTTAACATTGAAATTTTTTTTAAAATTTAGTGCTAATTTTTTGTAAATTTTTGTAGAATTTTTTTTTAATATCTCTTGGTTTATCATTAATTTTGTAAAGTTTCCTGTTATATTTCCGATGAAACGTCTCATTTTAACTAGCTTTTATATTTCAATAATTTTTATAAAATTTTTGACATACCGCTACGAGCAATCATTACCCCAGCCAATCCTTAATAATTCTCGTTTTGTTAAAAAAAAAACTTCTAAAAAAAGGCTACAATTTATTAAAACAAAAACCCGCAGCTTTCAATATTTCTAGTCTGGTGTTTCAAATCGGGCAGACGGATTAACATGCTTTAACTGACTCAGGAAGTGGTTCTGAGTAAATCAGGTTACTTAAGGGTTTGCCTCCGAATATTATTTTTTGACTTTGGAAACATCTACATAGTCTACATCTACATCTTTAAAATGGTGATTATAAAACTAAAAACTTTTTTATTTTTTCTTGTTTACCTTTCCACTTAGCAAAATGAACGAGTCCCAGACATTAGTCTGGTTTAAACTAATTTGACATGAAATACTTGTTTAAATGCCATAAAAATAGTGCAAAAAAAATAATAATAAATTTGTAATAGGAACTTAAAAATTATCACATGAACGACGTTTTAAATCTTTTGGCACGTACATACATGTGGAAAACAATGTGACATGATACTTCTTCAAAAACAGCTTCCGCTTATTTCACTGTGGCACACGCTTGAAGAATTTACAACAATTCCTTACGCTAAAGGATACAAAATAAAAAAAACTCTCACATACAAAAAAAGTACAAAAAGTTGTTGAACTGTTTGTTTTAGAACTCACTTAACAAATACGTCAGGCATATGCTTTTTTGCAGCTTCTGCTTCGACTGATTCTGTAGCTGTTGTTGTTGATGATTGCTTTTAGTCTGGAACTGTTGTTTCTTTATTATGTGACAAACAGTTAACAGCAAAAACAATTGTAAGAAAAAAAAAGAAAAACACAAAAAGCAGTTAAGAAACAACTGAAGAAGAATGAATTAATGAATAAAAGCCAGTCACAGTTATAATGACATGACAAGGGTTAAAAGTTTGTCTTTACCAAAAATCATTCTTTTCAAACACCCTTCCATACATACCGATACATAAAATACTAGACATTGTTTTTGGCTATATGTTTATGAATTCAAAATAAATCTTACTATAGCTTTTGCTTTATGAATATTGCAATTGCTCTTTTCAAATGCTTTATTGTAATTAAAAAGGATTTGCCAGTTTTAAAAAAATACCAGATGCACTTAATGTCACGTTATGTTACACAAATTGTTCTGCATTGTTTGGGCATGTTTAGAGTCTGATGCCAAAATGTCACAGGTAAACTGCCTTTAAAATGTCTAAATATTGTTAAGTATATGTATTTGTTAATGGCAATAGTTTTAAGATGTATATTATTGCTATCAATATGCTTGAAGTCATAATTTTGACAACCATGCGACATACACTATGAATATAGTTAAGTCATAGTTACTTGCTGAAGTTGTGTTTTTTTGCGTATGGCACCCTGCCAACTTTGATTAGCTTACGGGAAGTTTACATTTCAAAGGATCTTGTTCTTGTTCTGATTTTACAAAATTTTGCAAATGAATAAAAAGAATAAAAAGTACTTTTTACATATTTTTGGTATAATTTTTTTTAAGGAAACTAGCTAGGCCCCGGTGTGCTTCGCTACCCAATCATAGTAAAGTTTCAAAAATATGTAAACAAAAGCATTTATATATTTTTTAATTTACTGGTTGTCCCACATAGGTTGCAACAAATCAAAAGTCAGCCCTACTATCTTAATAACAAATAAAAATTAGCAAATAACCAGGTTCATAGTTTTGGAGATATTTAAAAAGCTTTAGTTAGCGAAAATTCTTTTATAAACTTCTAAAAAGTACCATAATATAATTTTAGCCCTTTAGTATCCCTTAGCGCCAAAATTGAAGAAATGTACCAAAAACATATTAACATATTTTGGTAACCTGACGAATGCAATTAAAATTATGTTTCTATCTTCATTAGTTTTAAAGTTACTAAAAGTACCAAAACATTATTTTAACCATTTTTTCTTGTTAGGGTCCAATAATTAAAAAATGACCTAAAAACCTACTTATATTTTTTAGGCCTGTCGTACGCAATTTGAGTTATGTTCCTATCTTTATTGGTTTAAAAGTTACAAAGAACGCCTAAAAAAATCAATATATATTTTTAACCATTTTTTCCCTTTAGGGTCCAAATTTAAAAAAAGTTCGAAAAATGTAATCATATTTTTTTAAGACCTATCGAACGCAATTCGAATAATATTTCTATCTTTATTGGTTTAAAAGTAACAAAAAGTACCAAAATATAATTTTAACCCATTTTCTCCCCTTCGGTCTAAAATTAAAAAAAAAAAACATAAAATTGCTGTCTGTTTATTTCTTAAGAAAAACGCAAAACTTTTTAAATTTTGTTTTTATCTTATATACTTCAGAAGATAGTAGGATACAGATTTTTCCCGTTTTTGTCCCCTTTTTATCCCTTTACGGGCCGAATTTTTAAAAATTTATCTGTATCTAAACAAACATGAAAGGCTTAACACGTGTAATAGATTTCATGTATTTAGCTCTTCGCGTTTGATCCGTATGGCTATGGTTAATTTTGTTAGGTCACTTATAACCTAGCCTTTCCACACAAATGGGCGTAGTGTGGGCGTGGCAGCAATAATTTCCAAAACAAAGTAGCCTATTGTGCCTTCCAGACTTGAAGTAATTCCCTGTAAAAGTTTCAAAAAAATCGATTCAATGGTGTGGCCAGATATATAATACAAACAAACATACATACATACGACCCTTCTTTATATAATAGATGATTTGTGGGACATGAAGCTTAGGATATTTATCCTAGATTAAAGTCAGAAGACGTCTAAGTGTGTTAAAGTACTTTTAAACTTTTTTAGTAATTTTAATATTGTTTTTAAAAAGCGATTAAAATCTGCTGAACTATATTGAGATAGTAAGTCAACAAGGTAAGGTTATTGAGCTCAGTGTCCCTAAAGACTTGACTTAGCACCTGTGGCCCCTTGTGTTATTGTACGAGAAGAAACGATTACTCGTTGATTCCAGTTAACCTAATTTGATGTAATAAACTCTAGAATGCTTAACACTTTCCCGGCAAATGCCAAAGGTCTGGTCTTACCAATTTCATATAGTTTCTCTAAGCTATGGGCATGACATGCTCAATAGTATTTCTATTCTTTCCATAGGCAAACAATTCTTTTACCCGCACTTCGTTCGCTATCTCATGCCTCTCAATACCACTGTGCTGACGAGCCAATGGCGCACCTTTAAGCAAATGAGCTTTGCAAAGATTGCTGCTTTACTACCAATAAATATATTTTTTCCTAAGAATTGTCAGTTTGGAAAAACATGACAAGATCAGCGGCTAAATTAGCTGCCAGACTTATTGACAATTTCTTCTAAATAAGTTAATTTTGGCGATATATAAGGGGCCTCCTATTCTATTACGCTTAAGTTTTTGACTCTTGGTTTCCCCTAACCCTATCGAAAGCATTTTTAGTCTGTGTTTTTAATTAAAGAAATTTTCTTATTTTTATCTTTTTAAAAAGGACGGGTGATTTCTTTACTAATTAAATTGTTTCATTAAAAAAAATAATTATGCTTAACAAAAATTTCAAAACTTTTATAAAGTTTTAGCTGATGTTTTGCTTAAACAAATGGATTTGCTTAATTAAGCAAAAAGTTATTTAAAAAATTCTTATTTTTTGCAACAGATGCTCCTTACACTTTTTTTAATCTCTTCTTTTTCCTTAACCATCAGGTAGCTTTTTGTTTGATTTAAAAACAAACTTTTGTCGCTACGTTTTTTTAACGTATTTATGTATGTAAGAAACGTTTGTATGTATTTATGTTCAGGTTGCTCCTATTCATTTGTTAGAGTTTCTCCGTGATGTAACTTACAACTTCATTAATATTCCAATCATATTGACTCTTAGGTCTGCTTGATTCTATGCACCTGCTTATGGCTTGAATAATTTCAATATATTTATACTGAAAAGTAAAGTAAAAAAAAACTTAAAACCACTTGCAGTTAGAGCAAACATTATTTTGAAAATGAATAAATGTGCATAAATAATTGAAAATTGTATTTTAAAAATTTTTACAAATGCCATTAAGTAAAAATATAAAGAAAAACATAGAATTTAATGCAAAAAACTAAAATAAAAGACATTGAGGAGTTTAAATGTTGAAAATATGTAAAAGGACACAAATATTACAAAATAGGAAAAGATAAGGGATAAGAAAAACAATAATTGATTGGGTGCTACAAAGAATCCAAAACTATTAGCCCTTCCCCTACTTATATACACAAGAACCTAAAGGGTGATAAAATATGTGGGACAAAAAATTTATTGAAATCATAAATGCCTTTGGAAAAAAGTTTAATGTTCGGTGTTTTTTAAATCAGATAGGAAGTAAATAATAATAAAAACAATTCTGAACACACCATTATTGTTTGTAGTTTATAACTAAATTCTTAAAAATAACACTATAAATATGATCACCTGTTAACAGTATATTCTCTGAGTGCCATTAAATTCGAATGTTCTATAATTTTTTTCCTATTTCAATCTATTCAAATGATTATAAATATTTTTCAATGTTTTTTTTACAAAGAATGGCAGTTGATTTAAAATATATGTAGATGGAAGATAGACGACAGATAATAATAAAGTTCATTATGGATGGTTGACTGGATGAATGGTTTGGTTGGATAATAAATGAGTAAATGAAGAAAAAATAAGGAGTCAGAGAACAAATGAAATTAAACGAAAAGGAAAAAAATTAATGAAAGGAAATAATAGTTTGGTTTGTTTGTTTCATTTAAATGATATTTAAATGATGTTAAATGTCTAAAAATTTTTTTGGTTTCTTAAGAAGAGATTGATGAAGTCCTTCACAAGGACTAAATATTACAGACAAAAAACTAATAGATTTTTGTATAAAAAAGTTGTTTTTTTTAACAATTTTCCCACACAAAGATATCGTAAGACAATATAATTCAATGACTATAAATTCATGCCGCCATGGGGAGAAAAAGTAAATAAAGTTAAAGTTTGTTAAAATTGTTAATAAAAAAATTGTTTAATGTTGAAAATCTTATTTGATGTTAGCTAAGAAAATATTGATTCAAACGTGAATTGGAAAAGAAAGCACAATTTTTATAACTTAAGAGCTGCATTAAGAAAAATAATTTTAATTTAAGCAAGATAAACGGTTTGGCACGAATCGTATTGTTTTTGGTGATGATAAATTCACTTTGATATAGACCCCATACAAATATCCTCCCGGAATAAACTTTTTGGGCTATAAATGGCTCGAATATTACTTACTTTCCAAAAACTTTGCAGAGCCTCCTTACAAACACATAAATTTAAAAAAATTGTATATACGCTATAACTCGGAAACTGCCATGATTGAAAGTATCATTTCACTGGGAATGAAATTTCTAATTCCTGTAAAAAAGGTCTCCAGTAGAAAAGGCTGGAAGCCCAGAAATTAACCTTCCAAAGGCTACTTGTTCAACACTCTCCACTATTACTACTACTACTACTACTACTACTACTACTACTACTACAACTACTACTACAACTACTACTACTACTACTACTACTACTACTACTACTACTACTACTACAACTACTACTACTACAACAACTACTACTACTACTACTACTACTACTACTACTACTACTACTACTACTACTACTACTACTACTACTACTACTACTACTACTACTTTTACTACTACTTTTACTACTACTACTACTACAACTACTACTACTGCTACTACTACTACTTCTACTACTGCTACTACTACTACTACTACTACTTCTACTTCTACTACTTCTACTATTGCTTCTACTACTACTACTACTACTACTACTACTGCTACTACTACTACTACTACTACTACTACTACTACTACTACTACTTCTGCTACTACTTCTACTACTGCTACTACCACTACTACTACTACTACTACTACTACTACTACTACTACTACTACTACTACTTCTACTACTACTACTACTATTATTACTACTACTACTTCTGCTACTACTTCTACTACTACTACTACCACTACTACCACTACTACTACTACTACTACTATGTACTACTAAACTAACAACCGGCTTGGTGATGAAACTTGTAACTGGGTACGAAAATGAATTCTACTCGGTAAAAACTTGTTTTTTTAATACATTTTTTTTTTAAAACAAACACCAATGGAGTAAAAAGATAAGAAATTAATTTTTTTTATTTGCAAAAAAATAATTTAGTGGGGTTTAACTTGAGTCTAATAATAAGAAAATTGTTTTAAAAAATATAATGCATAATACAAATATTATTAAAAAATTTTTATTTATTCTTATGGCGTTGGGCATCTAACTGATTGAGAAAGAAATTCTAAAAAATGTTTTATCTGTTGTAAACGTTGTATGTCTTACTAATCTCTTACGTTTTGTATTCCATTCGTACTTCATTTGTACTTTCTGTTTCATTGCTTGTGTTTTGCATTGAAAATATCAGTAATTTAATTGATTTTTATTTTTGCTTTATTTTGTTTAATAAATAATTGTAAATCTTTTTCTAACAGAATTTCAAAAAAAAAATTCAATTTGCTAGTATTGTCCTTTTCCATCTTTTATACACACAGATACATGCATATACTTCACAAAAAACGATTTATTATAGTGAAGCAGTCGTTATTTCTGATCTCGTTTCCTGTTGATGCTATAAATTTGCGTTTCCGTTTAAATGTTTCTCCATCCAAGTTTTCCGTTATTTGTTACACTTTGTTATTATAACAGACAACCATACAAATATACCTGCAGATAATAAACATTTTCATGTTTATTTTAAAGTAGAAATATTATACATTTGTATGTATGTATGTACATATTTGCATATAGATGGTTTATTTATGTCTAAGTATATGTATGTAGGACATATTCAATTGAATGAGTTTCAATTGAATTGAATTAATAGAATATGAAATGAACAACTACAAGGTCCTTCCACTAAGATAACGTATCTTATGGTGCACAACGTTTTAATACTCCAACTCCCTGTCCTTTGGCTTTCATTTATCGATTTCAAAACATTTATTTCTATTCTATTGTTACCTGAAATATAAATATTAAGTGAAGTGGAATTTAACTTGTCGTAAGTCGTCCTAGTATGGTATTTTAGATGTTGTCATTGTTGTTCTTACACTTGTGACTTTTGGCTGCTCTTTTATTTAAGGTCTTGTTATGTGGCTTTTGATTTGGTACTTGTATTTTTAAAGCTTTTGCTCTTCATCGTGTCATTTAAATTAAATTTAATTTATTTCCTTTTGTAAAAATATATTTTAAGACTCGAAAAAATACAATTGCTTAAATGCTTTAATTAAAATTTGGATTTTAATGAAAATCTTTTATGTTAAAAGTAAATCAAATTAATTTTTGGGACTAAAATGCTTGTTCGTCCTAATAATCTTCAAGCAGACAAGGTAAATTTGAATAAAAATGTGACATAAACTTAGAAGTTAATGAAAAATTTATTAAACTAAAGAAATAAATTCTTGAAAAATTAGGGATATTTTAACTTGTTTTTTAATCTATTTTTTATAAACTTATTTAAGTAAGAGTTAGAAGGTTAAGGAAACGTGTTCGATAACAATTAACTGTATTAAAGCAGCTTTATTGAACAAACATCTTAATTCATAAGTATAAAATCATTGTGACAATGATGATGCCTAGACTTGCAAAATGTGATAAAGATGTTGTTCATTTTGTGCTGTTCGCAAAGTCTTTCATTTTTAATTGTCTGGCTAGACATTGGCAAAGGATTTTTAAGCTTTAAACTCTCTTTAATTAGAAAATAATTTACAGCAAAACAAAGTTAATAAAAACAAGTAAGAGCGCTCTATTCGGCTGTGCCGAATTTTATTAATCTTCACATTGATCTTTTTGTTTACCCAGTCATCTGATCTAGGCAAGTTGTTTTAGAACCGTAAACATTATAATTATTTGTGGTGGATTTAAAGTTCATAGCTATCATAGTTTTCGAAACAGAAAACTCCCACCATTTAAACAATTGTATCGACTTCCCTATCTTTAAGGATCCAGAATATATACACTTAATGGGGTCGAAAATGGATATTTAAAAATATTAACAACGGAATGACAAACTGATATATACCCTTATCACTATGTATAGGGAATAACAACAGTCAAACAAACACACACACACACTATTGTTGAGAGCCACCCTCGTACAACTTTATACTGAGAGCCACCCTCGTATAGATTTAGTTTAATTTAAACAAACATAAAGGGCGCTAACCCGATAATGCAGGTCAACAACTTTGTGAAAGTGCTGACTCGCATTATCGGGTCAACAACTTTGTGAAAGTGCTGACTTGCATTATCGGGTCAACACCCTTTATGTTTGTTTAAATTAAACTAAATCTATACGAGGGTGGCTCTCAGTATGAAGTTGTACGAGGGTGGCTCTCAACATTATGGCACAGGTATGGTACGATGTACATCTATTGTATTTATTTGCATGAGTGTTAACAGCCATAGTAAGCTATAACTATCAAACTTCCTTCATAAAAGCAGTCATCACTTTTTTGCGTTTGAAATGTCAAACCGGTGCCGAAATCAACACCACATGTTCACATATACCTACGTCCAAACATCATACACATTTAGTCACATCACATCAGTTGGTTACATTTGTTAAATTTTTTGTATGGATTTTGTTCTAAAAAGCTGGAAAAGCAGAATTTTGCCTAAATCTAGGTCCGTGGTAAACCGATCTTGTTAATTTTTAATAGCGATCTTCTCAGGGATATTTCTGGTCCGTAGTACATAAATTAACTCCGAAATCTTGATTTTAACAGACACAGACGGGCAGATGGAAATGGCTACATCGACTTCCCTTTCTTTAAGGATCCAGAATATATATACTTTGTGGGGTCTCAAATGGATAATAAAGAACTTACAAATGGAATAACAAACTGGTATATACCCTTATCACTATGTGAACGGTATAACTAGTGATATATTTGGCTTACATTCCCTTCAAAATCGTTGTTTTCAAACCGAAAATATTATAATAAAATTAGTTTGTGGGGCTTTAAAATCTATAGTTATCCTTGTTTTTGAAATGGGAAACTACACAAAAAAAAGAACGTTTGTACACAGAAAAAATGTTCGGAAAATTTATTTAAGGTTAAAGTTAGCATTTTTTAATCATTTAAGTAATCAAAATCTGTTAAGTGTTTGGTTAAAGATTTTTTTTAAAAGTTTTATATAATATGTATTTATTACTTTTAGGATAATTTTTGTAAAATAAATACATATGTAGAGTATTAAATACGATATACTACCATGTTGAAGGTGGCGTGGCGCAGTTAGAGCGATTGCATACTACACAAGTTTATTTGGGTAAAAAAAATCGTTATTTTTCAGTTTTTACAGTTAAGGAAATTGATAAAATTATTTTGGTGATAGGTGCAGATTTGAACATTTTATTGATTGATGCAATCATTTTTGTAATTAAAAAACCCTTATTCTTTTTTTGTGCTTAGGCGAAGCTACTTCCCGGGCTTCTATTTAGGTAAGGTTAGGCTACGAAGGGTAGTGGCGAGTCCAAAAAGCCCGTCACCTCCACTCAGAGGCCCTTAGGGCCATTGTAAAACCCTTCAGAAGAGTCGAGAAGAAAAGAAAAAAAAAAGAGTAAGTCAAGCGATTCATAGGTAAGAAAAGAGGATAAAGAAGCAAGAGTACCGTCCGCAAGATGTCTAAGAAAGTCAGTAGTCCTAGGCTCTGAATCACCTAGCTGCCCAGCCACCCAACCTCCTTAATGAAGCCTATGATGCTCCCCAGCCCACTGCCAGGGACCTCACCAAGTCCATCTAAGAAGCGTCCTCCAAACCACCTCTGTCGGCGAATCTGCAGCCCAGGGCAGTGCCAGAGAAGATGTTCCACCGTCTCTATCTCCTCCTCGTCCCCGCATACCCTGCAGAAATCTGGAGAGCTCCTGTCCCATTTGTTCGTCCTGTATTTCACATCGCAGTGCCCTGTGAGAGTCCCAATAATGCGCCTGCTCTCCTTGAGCAGCAGGTCAGTGCCCATCCTGTCCAGCCTGGGCCATAAAAGCCTGGAAATCCTGCAATCGGCCCTGTCCCTCCAGGTTTGGCCCACCCTGTCATTTATCCAAGTCCCTATCAGTCCATAACAGAAGCTCAGTGGTGGCCTCACCGGCTCACAACTAAGTTCAATATTCCCGGCCGATCCCTTCCTCGCCAATTCATCGGCAATCTCGTTTCCGGAAATGTCAAAATGACCCGGAACCCAGCAGAGCCTGACCCTGCGTGTACCCATGATCGCTCTAAGAGCACGTCTGCAGTCGCCCACGAGTCTAGACCTGACAAAATGTCCCTCTAGAGCCTTAAGCGCGCCCTGACTATCAACGTATATCACCGCCAGAATTTCAGCCTGGAAGATGCTGCATTCGTCAGCATCCATTATATAGACACCAGCCCCGGTGCCTACCTCCATCTTCGACCCGTCAGTAAAGACTGCACTCCCCTCATACAGCCTCTCTGTTCCCTTCCATGATTCCCTATCCGGAAACACTACTTGGAGCAGGATCCCAAAGTCAAGTTCTGCTACCATGTAGTCCGTCACACCCCAGGAGTCGACCATCCGCGACCCTTTCCAAAATGCCGGCATGTCCCTCCAGACATACCCCACGCATACCTGACTCACTAAGTCTAAGTAAGCTTCTGGCCGCCATTCCAGCAACAAAATCCCCGATGGGAAGAAGATGCAGAATGATATCCAGCGCTGCCTGTGGTGTACTTTTCCTGGCCCCTGTAATGCCCAGTACCGCACATCTCTGGACCTTAGTCAAGAGCTTTTCTATGTCGCCCCTTTCCAGGGCTCTCCACCATACAAGGTAACCGTACGTAAGAACTGGTCTTACAACGGATGTATAAATCCAATTTACCATAGCCGGCTGTAACCCCCAGTTCCTACCTATGGCGTTCCCACAGGCATAATAGGCATTGAGAGCCTTTCTTACCCTATCCTCTGCGTTCGCCCTCCAAGACAACTTGCCATCCAGGACGATACCCAGAAACCTGGCCTATCTGCTAGCTCCAGCTGAACCCCGTCAAGCCCTGGCAGCTCAAACTCTGCCACCTTGTACTTCCTGGTAAAGAGAACTAGCTGTGTCTTCCCTGGGTTTACACCTAGTCCCTTGTCCCCGGCCCACGTAGACAAGTCGGATAATGCACTCTGCATTACCTCGCTCGTAGTGGACAGGAATTTCCCCGTCACCAAAACCACGATGTCGTCCGCGTAAGCCACTACTATGATTCCCTTTGAGTCAAGCCGTCTCAATACCCCGTTGACTACCAGAATCCACATCAGTGGCGACAGTACCCCTCCCTTTGGCGTTCCCCTAACCAAACCCCTTTTCAGACGCTCATTCCCCCACTCAGAGTTGATTATTCTGCTACCAAGCGCAGAATAGATCCACTCAATAAGGATGCCCTGAACTCCTACTTCCCTGAGTGCGTTCCCAATGGCCTCCATCGAAACATTGTTAAAGGCTCCCTCAGGGCTTCTATTTAAATAAAAAAAAAAAAATAATAATAAAATTACTTTGTAGAAGGAGTATGGTCGATAGCTCCAACAGTTTCCGAGATATTTCGCAACGAAAATGTATAAAAATTGCTAACTTGTATTGGGGATACTGCTCCAATTCGAACTTTTATTTTAATGTACTAATCTGGAATATTTCTGGTAGCTTGACACACAAACGCTTCCCGCTCCGAAAACTTGATTTGAACAGGCGGACAGACAGACACGGCTTAATCGACATCTTTATCTATAAGGATCCAGAATATACTATATACTTTATGGGGTTAAAAATGGGTGTTTTAAAATTTTTAAATGGAATGACAAACTGCTATATACACGATTTATGTAATGAACTAGGATATATTTTATTAAACTAGTAACACATCGTTACCGTAATACAGAAAAGTTCTAACTTTTATTTTTTACAATGAGATTTTCTGGGCAAATTGTGATACACAAGAGAACCATTTACCAAAATAAACGAAAATCTGGGCTTATGAAAAAATACGAGTTAAGGCCTTTCTATATTAAGATAACGATATATGCTTATTAAAGCAAGCAAGACGATCATTTGTGTTACAAATGTTGTGAAAAACAAGCAAAGAAAGTGAGTTGTAGGATACAGGACTTCTATGTTTAAGCCCCACCACCTTTCTTCCTCTTATACATAAAATTTGTATAGACTTCAGCGGGTTTTGAGCTGAATGCAAATAAGCTAATTGAGATCAAAGTAAATAAAGCTAGGCTTAGCCTGGCTGTTGCCATTGTATCTTTAATTGCACTCTTGTCCTCCGGCATCGTTCTTTAGCTGTGTTATTAGTGTTGCAAAACTACATATAGATATAAAAACTACAGCCAAAATAAGGGTTAGTGATATACCTTTAGGATCTTAGTTTAAACTGCATAACTACATAGATTTGAACTTGAAAATAGTTTCACTAACCCATCGTTTAAAATTTAATTGATTTATTTAGTCATTAACAAACAAAGAAATACACTCAAAACAACTGCTTTTATTTATACATTTTTAGACACCATAAAATATGTTGAGTTAAAACAAATTCTTTTAACCCTTATAACCTTATTTTTATTTCTCACACCCCAACAACAACAAAAACAACAGCATATATCAGCAACTTCTAAGTATTCACCGACATAAGCAGATAAACAATAAAAGACAGACAGACATACAGTAACCGTTTTAACACCACTTTTACTCGTGCGTATGTAATTTAAACCTGTGTGTCACTAACAGTTGTGGCCAACCAAGGAGAGAGTTTAGTTTTGTGGTTTATTTTAAACATTTAAAAATATAAATTTGTTTGTTTGTTTTATTGTTGTTTCTGATGTTAAATTAAATTTACAATGACAGAACGAAATGTTTAAACGCCAGCACCACCACCCTTATAAAATAAAAAAAAAGATTTATTTTATTGTTTAAATACATACCTACTTATGCCTTTTCTTGATTTAAGTCGCTCCTAACCTACATATAAAGTTTAAAATCTCAAGTGTTTTTTGAAATTTAAAATCTTTTAAATGTCTCAACTTTAAAATAGGAGTTTGCTTGCGGTTTTTTATTCTTCTGTGGTTTTGGCTTAATAGTTTGAGTTTTGTTTTATTTAACTCCCTGTTTATATGAAAAAAATTATAAATTTTTGTTCGAGGGAAAGTTATTTGTTTTATTTGAAATTAAATTAATTTGAATTTATTTAAAAAAATAAGAGAACGTAATAAATTGTAAAAAGGTTTCGTATTAAAAAAATATAATATTAAAATAAGAAAAATAAAACATAAGGTCAAGTCTGTTTATATATACCCTAATTGCTCCTTATTGCTCCCATCCAAATTTTTTTCTCTTAAAAAAGGTTTCAGAGTTAAGCTTTGTGGTAACAGTGACCATATTATCTGAGATCTGAAAACAATTTTTATGAATTTCCTTTAAAAACTGAGTTACTGGGTTTGATTTTTTACACCTAAGTAAACTGGCTGCGTAGGTCTTGACTTGGGGGTTATTATGTAATTCGATTCGAATCGAAAAGGCTTTCGAAAGGAAAACGGGATTTATAAGATTTAATAATTTCGACAGGCAGGCAGACATTTCTTATTGAATTCTCGAACCATAAGCACCCAGAATATATATACTTCACAAATAATTATTGTAGAATCATTAACGGAATGGCAAACTTATATATATATCCTTGTCAATATGTTAAGGGTATAAAAATAGATAAAAATGTGATAGCCTAGAATGGAAATTTTATTAAAAATTAAGTAGTCCCAAGTAGCAAAATAGAAATAAAATTAAATAATAGAAGTAGCTAGTGATAAATGCGAATAGAATGAGAATGAGAGAACATAGTATTGTATGTGGATTTATGCAGTTCGGTCTAAGCAATAAAGAATATGAATATAATTGCAGTATTTAAATTCTAATTAAAGTTTGTTTAAATAGAAATAAATTAACATTTAACTTACAGTAGTACCGAATAGAAAGAGTGCTGACGAGAAATCGTATCTGATTTCAAAAATGCATTACACTCGGCTAGTATCGGAATTACTTAATTTTTAATAAAAAATTTCCATTCATAGATATCACATTTTAAATAATGAACTTAAAGCCGAAAAAATAGACATATAGAAATAGAAAAAATAGATATAGAAAAAAGTTCAAATAAATAACCATAAAATGTAAAGAAATTATTTGTTGCATGCAACACACCTTCAACGAAATATATCGCTGCTTCAAGGCTCTAAGTCCAAATTTTAAAAATTTACAAGGAAGACAAAAAACAAGCTTTTTTTGCGTAAACATTTTTGAAGTCTACGGAAAATGTTCTAAAGCAGATAGTCGGGTTTTATATATATGTAATTAAACAATTCGACAACAATTGTTAAGCTGAACTTCTTGTGAAAAATAAGACTTAGCGCTTCAAATTATTATTACAATTTTGAGGAGTTATGTTAAAATAATTTTTTTTTTCGATTTTTATCTTTTTTTACAGGCATAAATATTATTTTTAAATTTTTAAAAAGTAATAATGATAACAGAAATCGTTATTTTTTTGATTTTTATATGAATTAAAAGAATACAGTTATTTTGCAAAAAAAAAAAATTATTAAAAATTAAAAATACAATTAATTATTTTACGTTTTTACTAATTTATAGTTGAACTATTTGTTTTTAAGACAATTTTAATTTAGGCTCAAGTTCAATACTTACTAAATTTTCCTTATTCTTCAAATTAAGAAATAAATATTTTAGTTAGTTGGCGTTAGTAAAGAAAGGAAAATTTTTATTAAAAACGTGTTTCTTTACTGATACTAGCCGAGTAGAATGCATTTTCGAAAAACAGCCACAATTTTCATCATCTGTACTTTTTGTTCGGTTGTTAGTTTATAATTTGGTTGTAAACATCAGCCGTTTAACCCACTTGTGGCGTAGTGAGTCAGCACGAAGTTTGTAGGTTTTCAAACCATTATCATATTGATATTGAAGGCTACGTTATTTTTAAATGTACATTTTTTTTTTATATTTTAGAAAAAAAATTAAAAATCAAAAATTGAAAAAGCACTTGATTTAAAAAAAAAATCTAGTTTAATACCACCAAGATAGTGTACTTCACTTGACTTTCGGATGTTTCCCTGTACATGATTTTTTTCATTGGAAATTTCAAAATAAAAATTATTTTTTATAATGCTATATAATATAAACATTAATGTACATTAAGAAAATACGCTAAAGTACACTAAGGTACACTAAAAGAGTACGAGATAACTGTTTTTCTTATTTGTAATCAATGTATTTTTACTTATTGTACATTAATTACTGCAATAAAAAATTCATCTTATAAAAAAAGTGGACTTAGAGCCTTTTAAGTTAGGCCAGCGATATATAAAATTTTATTAAAAACTATTACTTTTATTCAGGGACCGTAATAATTATGCAAAAAAAAACATTATCTCAGAAAATATTTATTATATATAGATTTTCATATTTTTTGTAATATATAATTATTATGTTTTGCTCTTTATTTTTTTGTCAAAATAAAATAAATAATTTTTTGAGTTTTATATTTCTTGTTTTTATATCTATTATTTCTACAAAAAAATGAAAATTAAAAAAATAATAAGTATTTATTAGTAAAAAAACAAAAACAAAAAATAATCATTTTTTCCGGGAAGAATTTTAAAATAAAAAAATTTATTAATCACTTGATTTTCAAAAAATCTAATTCAATATTATCAATATGGTGTACTTCATTTGATTTTCTAAAGAGTTAACTTTTTTTCATTTGAAAATAGTTATTTTTTTACAGTTCCCGCTTTTTATTGATTTAAAACTTCTTAAACTCCGTTTTAAGATAATTTCCTTATTTAAGAAAGAAATAAGTGGGATAAAAGCAAAGCCTGTGGTACCATTTATTAAAAGAAATTACGTTTTTTAATTTCTTTAATTGCGAAATTATTAACATATTTTTTTCTTTTTCATAGCATTTTTGCTTTTAAATGCAAGTCAAATGATTTTAAAAAAAGTTTATAAAAAATAATTAAACAAATCCCACATATAGAGTTTCTTTAATATTTTTGATAAAATATGGTGAATATGTATAGGCAACTCTATAGAAATGAGAACTTTATGTCAGGGAGTTCAACAAAGAATGAGCAACGAAAATATGATTGACTTAATGTAACAAAAAAACTATTTAGTTTCGTAACAAAAAGCAGGCTTTTCCGTTGAAGTGCCCATGTTCTTTTTCCCTCTATTAGATTTTCACCTGGCAGTCATATTCTAAAAACTTAATTTTTCTCTATTTTAAGAAGTTTTTTGGTAATATTTTTTTTTTCTATGATTTAACAGTCTTACCATAATTATTATCGACAGCAGCATACGGTGGGGTGGCATCGTTATAATTGTAAACACTACCTACACCATTTCCAGCATAACTATCGCCCCCCATGACCACACCATCAATGTTTGAGTTAGAGTTTCCTAAAATGCCAGCAGCTGCCACATTACTAAATGTCATAGTAGTAGAAGGAATGATGGGATCATCTTGTTGCTCCCTTGAGGTGGGCGTGGTTTTCTCAACTTTAAAATCAGTCTCTATATAATCTTCATAACTATTGTTGTCATCTGCATTATTGTTGTTATTAGAAATATTTAAATTATTTTTGTCGTCTTCTTTGTTTTCAGAATTATGCGAATTATTATTATTTAATTGCTCTTCCTCTTCTTTGAGATCCTTTAAATTAGTTTGAGTATTTTTTAATTCAGTGGTAATGCTACTACGTTCTTCTGCTACCACCGATGATGGCTGTAATATTTCTATGGTCTTTTCGTTAATCAATGATGATGTGATCTCTGGTTTGCGTGTAGTAAATGGCACTGGTGACGATAAATCCATTTCGTTTGGCGCTAGTAAAGAGCGTATATTTGAGGATGTGGGATGGCCATAATTTTGTTGGATTATAGCCACAAATACTAATAATCTATAAATAAGACGTAATAACATTGTGTGATATTTGGATTTTGCCATTTTATATAACTTTTCGTTTCCAATTAGAGATCTAAGCGAGATTTGAGTTTGCAATGGCAATAAAACAGATGGCTTTGTGCGTTTTTGTTTCGAAATCCTTTTTCGCTTTCAATTGTGCTGTTGGTTTTGCAGACCCATATGCTTACAAGTGCTGTATGTTTTGTTGTTAATTGTGCGAGGTGCTAATTTTTAGCTAATTAAAATTTGAAGTTGTGCGTTTTATAGGCCCACTGTACCTGATAGTTTAACCAAGCCAGCTATAGGGCAAAATTTTTAACACTTAATATAAATGAACACATTGTTCTGTCTCTTTTTGCGGTTTCACTTATAACTTTTAACACTTGGTTATTCATTATAAAGCCATTTAATTTATTAGTTGCTTCTTTTTTTTGTTGTTGTTAGTTTGTTTTGTGTTTGATGTTATTTATTGTTTATGCTAATTAAATGATTCATTTAAAATATAAATAAATATAAGATTCAAAACACTATATTTATTTTGCATATTTTCACCGAAAAAATAGAAGTTGTGCAAAACATGTTAAAATTTTAACTGTTTATCCGCTTTTGTATTGTTGTTTTCTTCTTTTGAACAAAGATAGTTTGTTTGAGGAAGAATTGGTGGTCTAGTTCGAAAAAAATATTTTTCTTCATATTTTTTTTAAATTAGTATTTCCTTTTCTTGTTTCTTATGTTTAAACAAAGTAGTTTTTTACATAAAAAAATATTTTTCATGCATTATCGATTTGTTCCTATTTTTTTTCTCTTTTCATACAAAATGATACGTTCGCAATTTCGTTTGTTTTTCCTTTAATATTAATTTAGAACCTTATAAACGCCATTCTGGGCTCTTAAAGAATAGAAAGCTATAAACTATATCTGTCTGTCCGCCAGATAAAATAAAATCTAATTAAGGCAAGTTACTTTCCAGGGACCGGGATATGATATCAATGTAAAAGAAATATCCTTGAGACAAATGTTATTCATACAAGCAAGGTCAGCAAGGTCGTTTCTTTACTGAACGAATACCAAGAAAAAGTATGTCCCTCTGCTATAAAACACACTTAATCGCCTTAACTGCTAATATATTTTGGTAAAGAGATTCATATACATAATAACACATTCACATTTTTTTTTTTATCAGACAATGCTCCCTAAACTAATTTCTCTCAATAATTTTTAAATATATGAATAATTTTTAAAGTGTTTAAATATTAAAGAAGTTTCTAACGAATAAGTGCTGTACATATATAATTATTTTCCAAATATAATTAAACCATTATTGTAACAATGAGTATTAAAAATTGAATATTCAATTTACTCTAATTATTCATTTGGGTGCGGCATTGTTTGTGTCGAATGAGTTAGATTGTGTGCTTTGTTGGTAAATTTACCAAAAACTAGGTTAATGAATAAAATACATCTAAAGGGATGTTGCTTGTTAATTAAGAATTGTATATTGAAAACTAAAGCTTTAAAACATTTTAAAATTTAATGAAGAAAAAATTTTTGAGAAAAAAAACATGGAAGTAAATAGTTTTAACTACTTAAAATGTAGAGGCCTTAGAACTTTTTTAAGTCAAATATTATTATGTTTTTCATATTTTAAAAAATGCATTTTTAGTAAAAGTACTAAGTAATTCATAAATAAATTGAGATATAGAAAATTCGCAATAAAAAAAAGAAAATTGTAAATATTATATTTTTACCTCAATTTTTGACAGATACCTTTTGACTAAAAATAAAACAATTGCAGATGTAAAAAAATACATAAAAGAAGAAATGAAGCAATTTGCAAAGGTAGAAAAAGTATTAAACACAGACATAATGTGTATCTTAGTTTGGTATGCCAGGATAAAAACAACAAAGGAAATATGCAAAAATTTGCTCTCAAAAGAGACATAGAGAAAGTAAGATACAAATGTTATCTAACTATTACCCAAGATTAATAAATAACAAGGTTACGACATAACAAATTGAAAACTTGCATTTTCTGCGCATGTGGTCAAATGACGTCACGAAACAGTCTCTCATTTAAAAATAATGTAAACATAACAGTGGGACAATTTCCTAACTTTTGGAGAAAATGTTTTCTAATTTGTTTTTTGTTAATCGTGTTATAAAAAAATTAAATGTTCAAAGAATTTATAATATTAAATAACATTTAGAAAAAAAAATTAAAACATTTAAAATTAGTTTATTGTTTTACTAAATTTTCGTTTTTGGTTATTTGTGTTTTGCTTGATTTCCGCATTAAGCGATCTTATTCTAAGGTTTAACCACAAAAACCAAAATACTTCTAGCTTACCCATTTCATATTTTAAATTTTATTTCAAAATCTTCCTGTTTAAAATGTAATAAGCAAATTCTCTCCCAATATATTTTATTCGGTGTGACCAGATTTCAAGTAAAGTTAACAAACAAAAACTTAAGGCCAAAAAATAAATCTAATTTTTTAATGCGTTTTTAAAAAATTTCTTCGTTATAAAGATATTTTTCATAATATGGACGAAACGCTTGTGTGCTAAAAATATTTAAAAAGAAAGTTTGTTTTAAAAATTTTGATTTTATTTACAAAAACTTGGTAACCAATACCTTAGGTAAGAAAAAAAATAATATGTGTTCATATACAAGAGATTTTTAAAAAAGTTTTTAGCAGCAGGTGTTAATTTGCTGCCTGTTTTGGTAAAAAAAATTTGTAAGATCCCTGCAGGAAATGTCAATATTGAATCACTAGAAACTCACTACTGACATTGTCACCAGTACTACTGTTAAGCTATACCTCAGGCAATGCTCTTTGCTATTAACAAAAAATCAACTGCTGACATTGGTACTATTGACAAGGTGCTTCTTTTGGGGTCATATGTACACATTGAAACCAGCGATTTACTAGTACCTTTTAGCAATTTTAGTATACAGTTCTACTGATAAGCTAAACCATTGTCAATGTGTTTTTGCAATAGACATTTAACATGCGTCTGTCATTGAAAACAAGTATGATTTGTGTATATAAATCACTTTTATAGCACAGCAGAAAAAATAAAAAAGGCCATTATGTTGCTGATACATTTTTGCATTTGACGGCAAACTGAAGCATTAATTTGCCGCTGACAGTTTTCTTTTCTTCTTATCAAAGCTTAATATAAAACTGTAGACGTACTGTTGACAATGTCGCCAAAAAGGCAACAGAATAGTCGATAAAAGTGTTGACATGGGGACACTTGTTCCCAAGATTCCTTCAGAGATATATATAAAAAAAACAAACATTTGTTTTTGTTTTAAATATAAACACTCACACACTATTCGTTAATTTTTTTACAAAAACACGTAAAATTTAGTAGTTTATTTGTAAACTTTTTTTCATATAGACAAACACTTGAAACCAATAAAAAATCGAAACTATAAGATTACATTTACATGATGCAATTTTTTTATTTTTCCTTCAATAAAATTTTTGTTTGTTGACAAAACGAGTTAAAGTGACTACTTTTCTACACAGTTCGTTAAAAACCGAAAATTTTCATTCAAGTTCATACTTACATGCATATATCATGAAAAATGCCTTCATGTAAATTTTGTTCAAGAAAAGAAAAAAAGATAATCTTTAATGTAAAAAGTTACATTGTAAGAAAGCATTTATAAAGGTATTTTTATTTTTACATGTGTGCCTCAATAGGTATTTAAAACCAATGGCTGTTACAATGAAAAAAATGAAAATCAAAAAATAAAAAATATTATTTTTGTAAACTTATCTATAAAAATAATAATTATCGTTGTTATCCGTTTTTATCAAAATTAAAAAAAATGACCGTCCTACTAAAAAAACAAAATTTACAGAGAACATGATATTCAACAAATATAGTTTAATACTATCAATATGGTGAGCTTTACTTGACCCTACGATGTTTCATTGTTCCTCCTTTTTTCTTGAAAAATTATTTCGGTCCTGTTGGATTTGATTTTTTGACAAAAATACACTTAAAAGTTCTTATTAAATAAAAATATAAATATAATAATTTGTTTCAACGAAAGACATAAGTGTTTTTACATTTTTAAGCAATATATCAAAATATTTTTTAATTTAACCAAACAAATTTTTTATTACTGTCAGGCCGATTGCAAAATTTTATCCAAAGCTTTTTTTGTTGTTCATGGTTTTTTTTGGGAAAGAGTAAAAGGACACAGCTAAAATAAGATTTGTTAAAAACACGCTCACAATTAGTTTTAGCACAATTTCTCACTTGAATTTTTCTGATCGTTTTGCATGAATTGCCCCACTACACACTTCATGTTTACGATTTGCTTCGAAATTTTAAATACGTTTTTTTTGCTCTTATAGCTTTCAAATACACTTAGCACACAATTTTTATAATAACTATTATTTTTTTGCACTATATTTAATAAATTTAAATTAAAAATTCTTTTTAATTAACGAAATTCAACAAATTAATTTTTTGGAGAAATGTCAGAGTGATTTTAGTGCAGGGTTGTCAAATCTCACATAACATATAAATCTTTTCCGGCGAAATTAGGAATTAATCTAGAGCAATAATAATTTCAATTTTAGTGTCAAACTCCATACAAAAAAGCAAAGAGTAAGAGAATGACTGTCTTAATTTTTTAGGGATGTTGCACCCAAGGCATATTTATATAAGGTGGTCGCATTAAAAAAATTAAGAGAGTCGTTCTCTTACTCTTTATTTTTTTTATATGAAGTTTGACACCAAAATTGAAAAATTTTTCGAGTTTAGTGTCAAATTCCATGTAAAAAAAATTAAGAGTAAGAGAACTACTCTCTTAATTTTTTTATTGCGGCTACCTTGTATGGATATGCCTTGGTTGCACCTAATGAGAATAACAGACAAAAATTGGCGCCATGCTCATGGTTTAACGTTAGGTGACGTAATTTTTTCTCTTTAACTTTGCCAGCCGTGTATAGCAAAGGCTTGCTATAGTTCTTGTCATATTTCTTGTTAAGCACTAAAGGTTTCAAAAACAGTGCTAAGTGCTGGTTTTCTTGTGGCTATAAATGCTTAAATAATTGTGTTAAAATTGATTCAGCATTATGCATAATTAACAGAAAGTTAATATGTATTATTTTAAACGTTTATGGATACAAAAAAACAAAATTTTTTTTGGGTAAAATTCAAATTAGATGATGTAGTGTGATTTAGTTGTTTTTTAAATATCTAGCGCTTTGTTTTTAAGCAATTAGAAAATTTGTAATATCAACTTATGACAACACTGATATAGCTTTGACAAAAGTATTCACACACTGAATAAATTCACAATGAATAAATTCATGCATTGACCAAACGAAGATAATTTTATTCGAGGCAGATTTTTGTTCAACTCATTAAAATCGCTTAAGAGTTTAACACCAGATAAAATCAAGATAAAACGTAATTATGCTATTCTCTGGTACGTAAACATACTACTGCGCCATTTTTCATTGTTAATGAGAAAATTCCAAACGAAATTGGGAATTTTCATTTGAAATTCAGAATTTTTATTTGTAATTGAGAAAATTCCAATAAAAAATGAGAAAATTTTACATGATATTGAGAAAAAAACCAAAAAAAAATTAAAAATTTGAAATTTAAAATATTTTATATTAAATCAAGATTTGTTTTTAGAAAATGCCTTCTACCACCATCGCATTCAACTAATTTTTAAAACGCTTCATCCACGCGTTAAAAATAAAGCGCATTCTTGCAGTGCTTAATTTATTAAAATTATATGGTTGGAGAAAAAAATAATGTTTAGGCAAAGATAAATGTACCACACGTCAATCTTCTCCAATGTGGGAGAGCAAAGGCTCGCTATTTAGAAGAAATTAAAACGTGTGTTATTACCACAGATTGCATATCACAACATTAAATTAGTTTAATTTGGATCTGAAAGATAGGCCAGAATATATCCCTGCTACGTATTTAATAAAATTGCCTACATAGATTTGTATTTACCTTCCCATATTTTTATTTATGTTGCGTTATGAATGTATTTATGTTGTACGTATTTTATGTACGTTCATACTAATTTTAAATAAAATTTTATTTGGAATTTTCTCACTTCCAATTGAAATATTCTCAATTTCAAATGCAAATTCTCAAGTTCAATATAAATTTTCTCATTTACAGCAAAAAATGAACAAAACTATTATATCGAACATTTGTTCTTGGCTTCCAAAAGGGCTTTTTATAAATTCAATATTGAGTAAGTAGCCAGGTTGACACCGGCTTCGGCAATGTGTTATCTTAATTTCTGGGGTATCTTCAGCTTAATATATTGTTGATTGGTTCCAAATATATTATATCCATTATAACTATGTAGAAATGCATGCATACATCCTTATTTCATTAAAATTAACGCATTACAAATTATTACGCTCATTTTCATATTTTAAATTTAAAATATTCTCATTTGGACCATTAATATTAGTCATGCAAATTAAAGTTTTCAATACAAACAAAGCTCTAAATGATTTAAAAATACAAAGAATAGGCAACCCTTGCATGGGTTAAACTACGTCATCAGAGAGGCAAACATGCGCAAGTCGCAATCTCTTTGTCTATCATTCTTGACTATTACCAATATAAGTAGTTCGCCCGGTTTATTAGTTTTATCGTTCCGTTTGTAACACATAAAATATTATCTAAAGAATTTACAAGCAAACTAGCTGCTACCTCGTAAGTGCACTTTTAAATATTATTTGAAAAAGAGTACTAAACTATAAAAAAATTCTTATTAGAATAGTACCAGACGCGTGTCCGTTTGTGTTTTACTTAAAAAACGATATTTTTAGAATTTTCTTTCGCGATTTGCTTAAATTTTTCTCACTATTTCAATAAGTTTTATCCCATGGTCAGAGTTTCCCAAATCTGTACATCAAGAGAGATACTCGCAATCCAAATCTTATGTCCTCTTTTACGCATTTGGAGTATGTGATTTACGATGTTATCCAGAAACGTTACCATTTTATATACGTGTATAAGTAGGCACAAATATATTTAGGAGATTCACGTTGATATTATAATATAATATTGTTGTACATTTTTTAAAAAAATGTGAAACATTTTGAAAAGAATTTTTTTTGAAAATAATATTTTTAAACCAAAAAAATAATCATAACAATACTACAATATGACTTTAGAATTGATCTTTTGATTTAAGGATTTAAGTTGCCGACTGACAATACATATTGTAGAGTCGCTGATGACAAATTTACATACATATAACTTGCCACTAATGTCAAGGGTTAAAACAACAGTTAAAGGTGTTTTAAGAATTTTTTTCCAAGTATACGCAATATGCATATTAAGAAAAAGATTTTTGAAAAATAATTTTTGGAGATGAAAAATAGCCATAACTTTTGAAAGGTCCTTTATTACATTACATATTTTTTTACATTAGCTTTGAAACATTAGAGTTTCAAACACTACAAAGGAAGAAAATACTGGGTAACTTCTCTCAAACCACTCTTTTAAGGGAAATTCCATTGTGACGGGTGTGATCATTTTGCTCATATTTTTTCTTATAACTCAAAATTTTATTTAAAAATAAGGCTATAATTTCTAGCGATGGTATGATTATTCAGCCATCAATAGTAAGAAGACGCTGAAAGAACATGATTTCTGCTTACAATGACCACTTAAAGACTGTGACGGGTGTGTCCTTACAAATTAGAATTTAAAAGACTTTTGACTTTAAGACTGTAAAATATTTTTTGGCTACAAAAAACCATTTTTGTTTTAAAAAACTTTTAGAAAATGTCACGGGTGTGACATTTTCATCAAAACGTAAAACAATAGTTTAATATTTAAGTACGCGATCATTTGAACCTCTTAAACTCTCTTAAACTTATTACCTTACAAGAAAGAAAAATAAAGTTTGCTGTACAATGGCGAATATGAAACATTGTTAAAAGGAGATTTCTGATATTTTTTATGCCGGAACTAGGGGTTGCTATTTTAGTTTTTTGTTAAATCTTGGGCATTTAATTTCGTATATTAAAATGCGATACACCAAGGTTTTTATCTTAAAGAGACCAATGTTTTGAACTAGTTGCTTTTAGCCCTCAGCATGTTGTTGACCTAATATAGGGCACCCTTTTTCAGTTTTTTCGTTATATCTTCGGTATAAACCACTGGTTACTTTTGATTTTATCTCAATATATCGCACTTAGCAATCTTAAAGTAATCGCCGAAGATATAAGGAAAAAACTGGAATGCTGACCTCTACTTTCGGAAAAAAAACATACAAAAAAATTTTGAAATCTTCTTTCAAAAAATGCTTCATATTTGCACAAATTTTTTGGATAATTTTTAAAAACTAATGTTGGTTAAAAAAGTGGTTTCGGCACAAAAGAATTCTAAGTTTTTCCAAAAATATTTTCCAACAATGAAGCGTATGCCGAACATAGTTATTTTTCTTTTTATATTATGTTTTTTTATTTAAACCTTATCTTCCTACAAATTCCAACTATGGACATAAATAAGTAGGTATGTTTAGCTAAATCTGACTATCACTAGTTTCCATGAATTATCAGCTGTTTAGCAGCTTATCTTGTATGTAAATTATTACATAAAACACTAAATTAAATAAAATTATATCATTTTATCTTTTTTTTTAAATCATGCTCTACGGCAGGATAAATATACATATGTACATACATATCTAAGTACATTTAGGTATAGTCGGGATACTTTTTGTGTAAGTAGTATATGTATGTACGTTTGTATCTGAAAACCAGATGCAAACACTTGAAGCGAATTTGTAGAAATAAAACGGCAACAGCAGATATTATGCCGCTTGATTTAGGGGTTTTTATTTTAAACGGGAACAGGAGAGAAAGAGACAATTTACAAAATGCATTACTATTCATAAAGGCAATGACACATTAAACAACCACTTTTTGCGAGTTAGAGCAGTTAAACAGCACATGGCAAAAGCTGACAGTTAGTCAGACTGCTAGTCAAGAGGTTTAAGTGAGGCAAGCAAGTAATAAACCCAACCAGCATATGCTGAACGGAGATGGGTAGGAAAATAAATTTTATGCACAAACAGGGATGCTAATAAGAAAAAAAAATTGTTGACTTAAAAGATGTTGTGAACTAAAAAAAACACGCTGGTAAATTAATAAACACTAAGATATAAAATTATAGAAAGCCACCTACTCTTCTTGAGTTTTAAAACTAAAAATTTTAATATAGGTATGTATATTGCACTTAAGAATCCGTGTATCCAAAATATTTTAGGTGCTTTTTAGGGCGGAATATATTTTTTTGTTGCTAATAAAATATTAAAAGATTTTTTTATAATTTTTTGCAAAATATCTCGACTATTAATTTTTTATTTCATTATGTTTGCCTATTTGATATTTTGTCTATTTGCACAAAAAACTTCAAAATGCTTCTCTATGTTGCAAATGATAAAAACATATGGAAAAACGTTTAATTTCAGCCAAAAATGTTTGCGTGGATGCATTTAAAAATCGCATATAAGTAAATTTTTTATTAATTTTTCAAAAATATTTTACAATCAATTAAGAGTTCATTGTATAATTTAAATGGTTTTTATTTTTTAATGTTGTTTAATTTTTTGTTATCAAAAACTTTAAAAAATTATTATTATTCAAAGGATACCTAAATTATCTTGCAGAGAAAACTACCACATTGTCAACACTTGCTGGCTGGCAGCACTTTTTATTGATTTGTTGCAAGAAGAAACAACAAAAAAGAGCACACACCAAAAGAAAAAAAAACATAACGCGGAAAACAACAACAGCACTCACATATATTAAAGCTTATGAGCATATACCAAAATTAAAGGCACAGCCTAATATTAAAAAAAATTAATTGAACTTTGCCATGTACATACATATGTCCATATGCATGTAATTTTTTTATGCATTTTATCAGTGATTATGATTATTTATCTTTTAACAAGTTTTACACAACTTTATTACAAAACTATTTTTTACATTTTAAAACTCCTGATTAAGTTTTTATGTTTTTTAGGCTGCTTCTGTCAATTCTCTATACAAGTTTCGATTTCTGTCCCACAGTTTTTTTTCTTTTTATATTAAATCTTCTCCATTACTTTTTTAGTAAATAACTATTTAATCAATTTCTATTTATTATTAATTAATTTTATTTAACTTAATTTATAGTATATAAAAACATTTATTTCCTGTTTTTTAATATTTATTTTTGGTTATTTTTTGCTGTTAGTCTGAGTCTCCCAACGTAAACTATTAAAGCGAATTTATTTGTAAAATATATATTTTTTCTCGGTCTTTGCTTTGTGTCTATCTTTTTCGGGTTTTTGTATCCATAAGTACGCAGCGTTGTATTTTTTGAATACTGATTTTTAGTTGCGGCGAATTTATCATTTCTACATTTTCTTTGTTTTGCTTATTTTGTTTCTTTTGTGTGTGTGTGTGTGTTATTGTCTGGCTATTTATTCATGTTTTATATTTCCCCTTTACGGTTTGTCACTTTTTTGTTTCATTCTTAGCCTAAACAGATTGCAAAGAATATGAGGAAAATACAAAACGATAATAATAACAAAACCAGCAATAATGCACAGTATAATGAAGAGTGTAAAACAATATTGGAGAAAAACACGTGAAGCTGTGTTTAGTAAGCACAAAATTGGAGGGAAAAGTTGGAACTTTGAAAATTAAAAATTAAAACTTAATATTTAATAAGATCGTATTTAAATTATCAAATATTGTTTAGCAATAATTCTTGTTTTATTAAAAAATATTTTAATTGCATTAAGAGTTAGCAAAATACGCCAGAAAGCAAATCAACTTGTTAACTTGACTGACTTATCTTCGACCTTATGATTTCTTTTTTTTTTACCATATTTTTAGTTTTTTAGTTGATATGCAATGACAGCTACCTTACCTTAATTTGATATGACGGTTCTTAATCTGTCTGCGTATACCAGCACAACACCCTATTGCTCTGAGCACAGCCGGAAAAATTTAGTCAGTAACGTATTTTTAGATAGACCAGTCACTATGTGAATCTTTTTATAAGTTAAATGGTAAGGTTGGGAGGGCACAGAAACAGAAGACACAACCATCTTCTAATTCTCTAAATTTTTTGTTTAGTTTATTTCAATATTTGATAAATGTCAACAAACGTAGCCACCTGATTCCTAAAAGCTCTGGGTTGTGCTCTAAAAACTACATAAAAACCTTCATACATATATTATTAGGGAAAAATATTGCAAATTTTTTATGTATAAATAGGTTAATTATTAATTTAAATAAAAAACAACAAACCA
This sequence comes from Melanophora roralis, assembly GCA_963583895.1. NCBI lineage: Eukaryota > Metazoa > Arthropoda > Insecta > Diptera > Rhinophoridae > Melanophora > Melanophora roralis. Next base: position 35,960,736 of record OY757187.1, on the reverse strand, counting down.
AAAATTAATGCTAAAAAAACTATATAAAAATAATATTTTTTTTTTTATAAAAAATTCACCAAATTTTAGTTTTTTTTGGTTGTATGTATTTTTGTGGGCATAATAACTTCTACGGGTCTTCGAACTAATAATTTTTACCAGATTTTAAAATAAAAAAGTTCTCGCTAATTTACTGTAATATTTTTACAAATTTCTTACTAAAAAAATTTGTCTAGCTTTAAAATATTTTTAAATATATGCAAATTCGCTTTAAATAATTTTAAATTAGAAGAGATATTTAAATAACTCTTTTCCATAGCCAACTACTTAATCTTTAAAACACACACGTCCATAATTTGAAATTTATACATAGAAAGGGAAAACATATTCTGCAAATTTATGTTTTGCCCTCTAAGGATACTTTACAAGCTTTTTACTCTTGTATGTGCATAAAATATTTATTAATCATAGGTATACAATTGATTTTGGCGCTTTTTTTTAAAACACATTGTATAAATAATTTAACATTTTACAATTAAATCTAACAAGAAATTTTTGTAAGTATTTCCTAAGTATTTCAAAAATTGTTTTCTTTTTAAACCTAAGTTGTGGTGTAGGTCGGGCTTTATCGAATTCAACTTTCTTGTTTGGTTTAAATGTAAAGTTTGTCATAAAAGTGATAGCAAAACTGATCTGTTATGATTTAGATGCTACCAGACTTTTGTAGTTGTAATATGTGATCATCACTAGCAATAAAATAAATAAAAAAGATTTCGGTGATGCCATTAAAAAAATCTGTTTTCTATAATTTATTGATCCGTTGAAAAGATTTCTAAATACGATTTAAAGTATTTATTTTTTTAACTGACTTGTATCTCAAATTAAAAAACAAACTTGTTTTAAAGTACGGGTTAAGTTTTAATTAAAAAAATATATATTTTAAAAATTAATTTTTTTTTCAATACATGCAATACACAAACCTTGCTTTAACACTTCAGGCTTTAAGTTTATATTTTAAAAATTCCTGTGCAGCCACATAAATAAATTGTAAATAATAAGAAAATTAAAAAAAAGTTTATGACAAATATAAAAAAACAAATAGAAAAAAATAATTCTTGGAAAAAATACAAAAAGAAAAATTTTTTTTTATCGAAAAAAAAGTAGAGAAAAGAACTATTATTGGGACGCTTAAAGTTGTAACATATTGCTTAGTGGGAAACTAATTTAAGTAGAAACTAACTTTTTGTTCATACGATAACGTGTTTATACTTGTATGTGTGTACATTAAAAGAAGAAATGCTAGTAAATTTCATATTTTATGTCCTTCATTCAAACTTTATTTTTAGATGGGATTTTGTACGAGTTTTAGTTTTTCTCTTCTCTTAATATTTTGCCAATAATGATTTGGGGATTCAATAACATATTGTTAAAGAAAACCGATTAAAGTTTATATTGGCCTTTGGTACATGTAGACGAGGCAAGAATATTTTTTTTATTTTATTTAACTAAATTTAACCTTTATTGGCAAAAAAAAAAAAAAGATTTTAGTCTTTTCTTAGCCATTGTGTTGGGGCGTTGGGGAGCGCCATGACTTTGCTGACTTAAAGAAAATGTTATATTTATTAGGGGTTTCTTTTTTAAGACAAAAATAAATTATTATTCTGTAACAGCTTGTTTGATGTTTTGTAAGTACTTCGTATGTATGTCTAACTTAAAATATGGTAAAATATAAATTATGCTGTGTTAACGCTGAATTATCCTTTAGCTTAAGATATTTATTGACAGCGTTTGTATGTTTATAGAAATCTTTACTAAGAGAGCCGGTCTCAAATATGTTTAAGGTAATCCCTTTGTGTTTTGGGCTTAAAATTTTGTTTTTTATAAGAAAATGTTTAAAGAAATTCTTAAAAACATTGATGTTTAAGAAAATAACAAAAAAAAAGTGAAACCTCTATATTCGGCTGTGCCGAACATTATTATCGCTTCACATTGGTTTTTTTTATATGCCCAGAGATCTGGTCCAGCCGAGTTTTTTTTCGTATTGCAAATATTATAAAAAAATGCTTTTTGTGTGCATGTTTGTATGGATGTATATTTAAAAATGTATAAGTTCATCCATGTATACATACATTTGTATGTACCTACATACATCCATCCATACAATACCATACATACCTACGTTCAAGCATACAAGAAATTTGTCCATATTTTTTATGCCCGTCCATATATACTTATATGTTTAACAGCGTTGCCAGTTTTCATTTGTTACATATTTTGTATGGATTTTGCGATTTTGTTCTAAAAAAACTGAAACAATCGCACTGTTTTGCCTATATCTCGGTCGATAGTTAACCGATTCTGCTGATTTTAAATATCGATTACCTCCAGGCTATTTCTAATAGTTTGACATCAATAACTGGTCCGTATTATTTTATCTGACTCCGGTTACTTGATTTAAACAGAAGGACGGACAGACGGACATGACTATTTCGACTTCCCTATGTATAAAAATCCAGAATATACATTTATATTTTATGGGCTCTCAAATGGATAATAAAGAAATTACAAACAGAATGACAAACTGTAATATACCCTTGTCACTATATGAAGAGTATAATAAAACATGCAGAATGCTTTGGCATACACGTTACCGCTAAAGCATCAATCAATTCCTACGTTTTCTCACAAGTAGCTAACTTGGAAGCACAGTTTGATGAAAGCAGCAGCTCAGGTATTAACCATAATTTTTATTTTGGTTAATGTTTTATGGGTTTTTCCTTTTTTTTAAAGCTCTATGTCTGCTTTTAACGTCTTTGCAGCTGTGTTCAAGTGTTAATTAATTCTGTTTACACCTGCTAATATTCACAAATAAATATTTGTTTTTATGATTTTTTTAGAATAATTTTTAAAATACTTCTAGGTAATGCGCAAACACAACATTATGATTATGACATAAAGTTAATCCTGCCACAAACTGACACAAATACAAATGGCAGTAGGAGTAGGGGTGGAAGATGTGTAAAAATTTTGTTCAGATAATAAAAAATATGTTTCTTGTTGGGGAATTTAAATAGAGTTTTACTTTTTATACACTTTTTCCTTGTTAACTATAAGGGAGTAAATTTATAAAAAAAATTTTTAAACTATAAATCCCTTAAAAACAGAATTTCTAGGAAAATTTTGTTTTATAAGACTTTTTTAAAATTATACTTCTTTTATGAATAGGACCCAAACTGTTCCAATATTTATAAGACGGAATGGAGCGATTATTATTTTCAGGTGTCCTTCTACCACGTACGAGTATGTACCAGTAAGATTTGGCTTTAAAAATGCATAGTTTTTTATACGTTTTCTAGCTTTCTTTAAGGCCGTTTTACTTACATATGAATGTGGAATGTCTCTAATATAAAAAGTGATATAACTTTGCTTTAATAATATCTTTCCAAGTTCTTAACAAAACTAATTTATATTCCATACAACTGTCTTAAGGAAACAGTGTGCTGCTTAATTGTTCTACATCAAAAATAAGTATTAAAATTGTTTTTGTTTTATTTTTTCCAGCAGTTTAATAATACAGAACAGAAGAAATACTTAAAATACCTTAATGGGAATTAATGAATGAATAAGTATGACATGGCTGACTAACTAGATATAAGACTGTCTGTCATATTTCCCAAGCAATTCATGCAAAAATTTTGGTTACTTTATGTTTCTCGTTACGCTTTATCCTTGTTATATTAGATTAAGATTTAGCTAGAAAATATTTTTAGCTGTTTGTTTTTTGTTGTTGCTGCTGGAATTTTTTTTTATTACTACGATTATTTTGTGGTTGTGCGTTTATGTAAAAATAATTTATTGGGTCGTTAAATGAAAACGAAAAAACAACGCCAAATGATTCAAGTATCTTCCATAATATTAACTTAAATGCCCAACGTAAAAAATATTGCCAAAAAAAAAGAACAAAGAATAAGTAGTAAAGCACGTTTCTTTAATAAAAGTAAAAACAAAAATAACAAAAAATAAAAAGAATTTTAGAAAAACGCGTAAAAATAAGTTTGTAACGCTTTCAGGCCTATAGATATAAGAGTGATGATATTGCTAAAATCAGTAAATTTTATGTAAGCTATGTAGCCTACCTTTAGGCGCCCTCTTCAAATAATAACACAAGTGTTTTAGTGTTAGTATATGGTTCGAACAATGCGAAGCCGCGTGACTTCTAGTAAATTTGATTTCATACACACTCTTAAGTTCATATTAATCTTTAAGATCTTTTTTGAAATCTTTAAAATTAAATTTGAACAAGAACTTTTTCGTATTTTAAGCGTTCGAGATATTAAAAGCTCAAAATGCTTATTATGGGAGAACCGGGCAGCTATATCCAACAACAGACCGATCATATATTTGGTCAGTATTGTAGTTGGTGGAATTAAGTAAGACACAAGTGCAAAATTTTATAAAAATTGAGTAATATTCGAGTCAGTAATAGGCACAGACGTTAAGGGTTTTATGTGGTACCTGCCATGCTGGCAATAGCTCACGGTGCTCTCAACACTGGTGGATACAAAGCGTCCACCAGCGCCTCCAGAATGGCTTACTCAGCCACCCAGGCACCAATTCTCTGTCATGACTCTGTGTAGCCACAACATACCCCTTGGTGAGGAGTTGGGCTATCTAAATCCGAATTGCGTTTCTAGTTTTGATCTCGCTTCTTCATAATCAAAACAGATCCGCGCCGACAAGACATCTCTCCACACGCTTGTAAAACAGCACCTAACCATAAGTAAGACATACTATGATTATCATGTCGCACCCAAAGAATGCGACACCCAGCACTGTTAGAAGGATCTTTTCTCATTTAGATAAATCAATTACTCTACCATCAACAATGCTTCATAATCTTCTCACCGCCAGTCAGGACCGAGTCACGCACATGCTTCAACATGCCAATGCCGGCCTTCTCATTATTTGCTACTACTTTGACGGGATCTTGTTTTAGAACCTAGCGTAGCCGTAGCCAGTTTCCCTGTTCACATACTTCCAAACACACTTACACCTTTTCAGCTACTAGCCTACTTCAACAGCTGCTCATGTGCCTGGGTAGACCCGCCAAAACTAAAACTCTATCTTGTAAACCTTAAGTTCATATAAGACCGCTTACACGGTTACTCTGGGGCCAGTACAGGATGGACCCCAGCATATCAACTTATGTTCTCAGTTGCCCCGTTTGGGGATAACCACAGCCACAACGGTTGATACCGCTAGGAGGTAGACTGAGGCACTTGTGTTATACACTTATCAGTCAAGTAATAGGCACAAATGGTTTTTCCGGAAGGAAATTTGCATAGGGGCTATATAAAAAAATGAACCAATTATAACCGAAAACCATAGGCTCCGTGTCAGGCCCAAAAAAAATATCTGTATCAAGTTTCATCAAACCGTCTTAAAATTGCGACCTGTAGTGTGTTCAGAAGAATACATGGACAAGTAGCCAGGCAGACGGACGGACATTCTTAAATCGACTCAGGAAGTGATTTCGAGTTGATCGATACATTGAATGGTGGCTCTTAGACCATTCCTTTGGTCGTTGCAAACATCTGCACAAACGAATAATACGTGGTTGGGGGTGTAAAAACATTAAAGAATTTTTTTAAAACCACAACAAACGAATTTTCGTTACCAAATGCTTTGTGTTTGCAAAAAATTGATTGAAACATTTTTTTTAAATCTTTTATCAATTTAAATTCTTCTGGCAGACGTAAGAAAATTGTGCAGGATAAGGTGGAGCTCAAAATTGGAGCTTTTTTGAAAGCCATTGTAATTATTAGCCAAAAAAATATTTTTAGATACACGACAAGTACTTTGATGACAAGAAAACATGGATCTGATCCAGATGACTAATAATTTTAAGCGTTAAAAGCATCTGCATAAACGCATAAATAACATCTCTACACTGCCTGTGGTTTGGGTATAAAAAGGAGGTGTCCTGTTAGGCTAGTGAGTAAGTGCGAAAGTTTTCCAGTCTTGGGGTCGCAGATTCGATTTACGTTATAGGCTCTTATTAGTTTGTTTTAACCTTTTTTCTATTATATCTTTCTTTACTTTAACATCCACTTCTCTATCTTTCTTAGCAGGTCACACAAAGGACCCGAATTACGGCCTCAAGTGAGCGGCATCCTTTCATCTTTTAACGGCTAAAGCCAATCACATACTTATAACCAAAAATTTTTGTAGTAGTAGTTCTTAAGTTTTTAAATTTATGGAATTTTTTTGCTGTCATTTATTATTCTCTTTATTTTAATCTTATCTATTTTTTTAATTTATATTTTTGTTTGAGCTTCCTGAATCATGTTTTCTTCCATTCCTTGTTATTTACCTTTTAAATTGTTTAATGCAGAGTAAGAATATATTAACTGAAACGTTTGCACTTATAAGTCTTATGCTGTGTATTTTAAGTTAGTATGTTTTTTAAGCTGTTTCTAATCCTTGTTAGATTCATCAAAAAGCTATAAAAATTGGTGGTGATTTTTTATATCCTTTACATACTGATAAGGGTATATATCAGTTTGTCATACCGTTTGTAATTTCTACAATATTCACTTGCAACCATATTAAGTATACATATACTAGATCCTTATAGAAAGGGAAGTCGATGCAGCCATATCCGTTTATGTGTATGTTACAATCAAGTTTCCAGAGCCAAATGTAGTCACATAGAAAGCGTTTTGGTATCAAACAACCAGAAGTATCCCTAAAACAATTGCTGTTTAAAATCAGCAAAATCAGTTCACTATTTCCTAAAATTTAAAAGAAAACCCAAAACAACCCATTTTTAGGACTAAATCTGTGCCTATATATTTTAGTAAATACAGCAATTATTGCCACTAAACTTGGTACTTTAAAGATATATACCTAAATTAGGGAAATGAGCAGGGAAGTGGTATCCTCCCTACAATTGCATAAATTTTATAAAATATTTCATGCGCTATATCTGAGAAACTATAACAGTTATTGGAGTTAAACCCTGCTGAAAAATATTCCGAGTGCAATACGTACATTAAAGAAAGTAAGTAGTTGATAGGAGGAGGGCGAGAGGCACATCCCACACAAATAAACAATTTTAATGAAATTTTTGATACACAATACCTCTAAAAATGTAGGAGGCACCGACTTTAAATATCCCACATAAAGTAATTGTCCAACAGGGAGGGGGTAAATTTTGGAAAAAAATTGTTGAATAGGAGAGGGGGGGACGGACACCCGCCATACAAGTGATCAATTTTTATGATATTTTTCATTCGCAATAACAGCCATCGACATGGAATTTATTATAAAAAGTAATTTTGCCACAATAAATACTTGTTGAATAAGGGAGGTGGATAAAAGCAGGGGAAGAGGAAACTCCGATACAAAAGAATTGTTTTGATTAAACTTTTAATACAAAACTTTTGGAATACTATTTAAAATCTCGACCATATGTATGGAATTTATATTATACATACAAACATTAAAATTTTGTAAAGTTTCTTATTTAAAAAACCAGGAAAGCAATCGACCTCAAAACTCAGCACAAAATATTTTTATTATTATTTTCGCGGTCAGACACAACTCGGCGAGATCAGATTGCTGGGTATACAAAAAGACCAACAAGAAGGGTATATAAGATTCGGCACAAACGAATATAGCGCTCTTACTTGTTTAATTTTACTTTGCAATACCTTGTCATTGTATGTGCTTAGAGTTTTTAATATAAAGTGGAAAATCAATTAAAAGTCTCATTAATAAAATTTGACATTCTCTAGATATGATGTATATATGGCGGTATTTTAACGATATTCTTAAAGTTGTAGAAGCTTTCCTTTCAAAATAAAACTAGATGTTTCAAAAAAACAATTAACAACTTATTGAAATAACTTAATCAGGGCACGTTTATAGGCAAGAGCTATATTAAAAATAGTGATTTAATTAAAAAAATATTTCTATTTTGCCAACGAATTTTTTTGCGTGAAAATATTTGTTTATTTGTTTTGTTGTTAAGAATTTAATACTAGCTATTTTTAAAGTGGCCATAAAAGTACTTAAAAACCATTTTTGTGATTAATTTGGTAGTTTTAATTTGACTTTTAGATTTTGGATACAAGAAATTATTTTACCCTGTTGACATATCAAGCTTTAGTTAAAAAGCCCTCATTCTCCTGGATTCAAAATCTTAACAAAAATTGTGGCATTTAACTTCAATCTAGGGCAACAAACCTTAGAAAAAAATCATAAGTAATTAAATAAATAAATAAATAAATAAATTAATACTTTTTTAGTAAATTTTAAAATCTAAAAAAAAAAATACTTTTTTATCACCGAATTAACTTGACTACCGACCTCAGTCTGGGTTATAAAATAAATCTAGACTCAAAATTTAAAAAATGCGAAAAAGTACCGAAAATGTGAAAAGCGTACTTTTTGTCCAATTCATTGACTTTATATCTCAATTTAGGCCCATAGCCATTACTTTTTTCTGATGCCTGGACTCAAAATCTTTTTATACAAAAGGTACCAACTATCTTGAAAAGTACTTATGGCGAGCGTTATAGATTTTCAGGGATTTGCGGCTCCTTGATTCATACTAATAGATCTGTAAACTCAAAAAATTCAGCATATTATTTGCTGCCGAATTGATGTATGCATTGCTTTTAAAAATCTTAAAAAACATTGTTATAAATTGTGTTCTTTTAAAAAAGTAAATTAAAAAAAAAAATACTAAAAACGTATGAATTTCTTTCTTAAAAATGTCAAAAGTAATTTGCTTTAAGTTTCTATCTTTATTGTTTTTAATTGTGTTAAACAAGTGACCGTTTTTTCAAAAACATTCCGTTCCTTTTTTTTACACTCTTTTTTGACTTATTTTGAAGACGTTGGGTCTCAAAACTCCTTTTGATTTAATCTACACATCGAAAGAGGTAACAGCAGTCAAAACTTTAAGTCTATTGTTTTCCGCTTTTGGGCTGTACTATAATGAATCTCTCAGTCAGTTGGCCGGTAAGTTAGCAGCGCAGTTAAAATAAGTTTTCAAATAAAAAAAATTTTATTTCAACATATTTTTTAATGTTATTTTATTCAATAAACAAGCTATAAGTAAAAGATCAGCTTATGAAAAGATATAAAATTTAATAAACCGCTAATAATGATAAAACTGATGTTAATGTCTTCCCATAAATAATATAAAAAATGTCTAAAGCTTGCATTTAGTGCAAAGGTAAATATAAACATTCACATACACATAGACATACACATACATATGTAGATATGTACACACGCACACATATACTTAGTGGTTTTCATGGGAATTTTATTTAATACTTTTTCCCGCTTTCCCGGGGTTTCCCTTGCAGGATCCCAGAAATTAAAGTATAAGTAATTCAATGATTTTGCATTTAAAAACAGCTGTTTGAGCTCTGAATATTTTGCTTTGATAAAACTTTTCCATTAAACCATTTATTGTATTTTTGTGGTATTTAATTGAAATCGGTGACCCGTTTTAATTTTTAAATTCAATTGCTTGGAATACCGTGTGTGTTACGTGCTTCTTTTGCAAATAGAAAATTATGGAGCTTAAGGTCATTAAACAAATCGATCTAAGAAAAAGAGATAGCTGAACCAAAAATTAGGGAGACCTATTTCAAACTTAAGAAAAAGCTAGGCCTACTTCTAAGCGTGATCCCGCGACATCGGAAATTAAAAAAAATGTCCCGCTTTTCCGGGAAACCAAAAAGTACGGAAAATAAAAACCCTACATATACAAAGTGCCTTTAAATAACTAGTTCCACTCCCTTAAAAAAATTTTATTAGAGTAAACTGATACATTTAGGTATATTTTCTTATGCTGTATTTATGTATGTAAAGTTACTGTGTGTCTGTGGTTTTAATTTCTTATTTGTTAATATCGCTTAGTTCGTTGTGTTGTGAACTTTGTGCTTCATATAGTGCAAAAACCATAACCGGATATCCGTTGCATATCTTTTTGATGCATAAATATACTCCATGTTGTGCTAAAGTTGCTAAAGAGCGTTATATATATATAAAAATATATTTATTTATAATTTTTTTTTTTAAATTATAACAAACGCTACCAAAGTGTTGTAGGTTTTTAAAGTTTTTGCTGTTCATTGGTTTTTGATTTCGGTTCACGCTTGTTCATTTTGTTTTGCGATGAGTTATTTTAAAATTTTTTTTCTATATACTGTGCAGCAAATTTGTGGCACAACACAACAGGCATTTACATCCACATATAGATTGGTTTTTATTTAGAATATATAGAAAATATATGTATAAAAACTAAAAAGCAAACAAAAATATTATTAGATTTATTACAAATATATTAACAACATGACTTTGGGGCTAAAAGTGAGTGGTATTTGTCCAATTAAATTGATAATAGGTATTAGAATAATGCTTTAATTAAATAAAGTAATGAATTTTAAGATAAGGATTTTCAAATGCATATTTTCGAAAAAAATATAAAAAATTGTTTAAATATTTAAAATAATAATTCATTCTTAAATATTGATTATAAAAACATTTTCGTCCATTTTCAAAAGTAAAAAAACTTAACTAACGGTTAGATAAGAGGAGGTTCGGTAAAGTAGAAGACGTTATACTTTCGATACTTTGCAACAGTTTTAACTATGGAAATCTACGTAAAACGGCGCAAAATGGGAAAAACTAATTTTCTTAAATAATAATTTTTTAACACAAACAAATCTACTAGGAGTATCTAAGTATGTAAAATCGAAAAACTATAGCCAAATTTCTGCCTTAAATTGTTTCCTTAGTCGAAAGTTTTTGTATTCGTCCATATGGCTGTGTATGTATTTTTGTAATCAAAGTATATGCTGCATTTTTTAGATAAATTAAAAAAATTTGGCAAATTCACGTTTGGTGTAGAGAAGAAGCGTACTAAAATTTGGTGTGAAGGGTCCATTGAAGCACATAGGCCCCATAAGGATATCCTTGTGCAATTAGTTTTATTGACTTCAGCTTCCCTAAATGTTACTTTTTAGCCTGACAAAATTCTGCACACGTTCCAGATCTTATTACTTTAATCGGTGCACTTATTTTAAAGTGATTGGTATGTAAATTACCTTCAGTTCCATATAAGTCCTAATCTTAGAAAATAGAGTTTGTCGTATAATTGCGAATATTGCTATCATGGTAAAAAAGGGCATCCATAAGTGAGTAAAAAAAGAAACTGCCGAACCGTGGTTAGTCCTAAAGATATAATAAGACTTCCACAAAGGGGGTTACCTAAAAAAAATACGTGACATAGCCATAATCATAGAAAACAGCTCTTCGAACCAAATGTATGGGCAACACTGTATTTGCTTATAGGTGACTTACCATTACGTCATAACCAAAACTTTAGAAACCAATTGAATTTTGGTTATGACAACGATTCAAGCTTAAAGCCCCACTTCTTACAAATGAAAAACCGAATAAATAACCGAGTTAGTGTTAAAATGAAAGGGCTTGAACGACCATTGTTTTATTTTTATTAATATTTTTATTTGTATTCTTATAGAAACTATTGAAAGAGGCTAAAAAATATCTTAAAAAAACAGAAACGTACTTTAATCGCTTTTGGGATTTTTTTGAATTTTTCAGTTTTATTTATCTAGAAATTAAAGAAAAGAACTGCCGACACACAACGAAACCATCAAGTCAAAAAAAATTGTAACTTCCATGTTTTATGATTGCGTTCCATAACCCTATCATCATCGTCTTTACCTTTTCCACCATCAACGTCTTCCTGGACAAAGTGAGTTTCATACTTAGTTTTAATTAAAACGGATGGTCTGTGGAACAGTCTTATACTTATTTTCGATTGCATTAGCTCGTTTCGCTTTTGTTTGATATCTTTTGTTCATATCCATTTGTGTCACATTTTTTTTATTGTCTTTTATCTTACGTATGTGTTGGCCCTGGCAGTGTCAGTTTGTGTGAGTGAATGACCAAAACAGTGAATATTTGCTTTGGGACTTAAAAGTAAAGTCAATGAATTGAATTTGGATTTTTCTTGGCAAATAAAAGCATTAGACTTCAGCTTAATAATAATAGTTACAATTTGATTGGCAATTACAAATGCTATTATTATATTTCTAACTTAAGTCTGTGCCTCTGCGTAAGTCTTTCTGAAGTTTAAAAGTTATTTCAAAAATTATTAAAATTCATTTGGAATAATTTTTGGTGTTAAAAACGAGTAAAATTTAAATTAAATTTTAACGTTTAACTTGTTCTTAAAAAAAACAACAACTCCATTTTTATTTAGGTATAAAGTGTAGAAGCTTCTATAAACAACTAGAAATCCCTAATAAGTATGGTTGTTTGTTTCCAAAGATTTGAAAAAGCAAATGCAGTTGACAAAGATGAATACTGGAGTGCACATATCTAATCTGACAATTGGTTTTTAAACCCACCTTGCAAGCTAATGCAAGTACATTTGTTGAAGTGTTTTTTTTTCAATTTTAAAGCTTCTCTATGGTGCAAAATATCTTGAAGTATTCATGTCGTTTTGCTGTCGTATTTATGCAGATTTTTTGGTTTGTATATTTGATTTTGCTTGTATGTAACGCTGTTGAAGTTTTAAATTTCCAGATAATGTTGCTGCTGCTTTTCTTGTTGCCTTTTCAAATTAAGCCCTTTTTATATTTTGACTTTTATAAGGCAACATCTGCCTACTAATACTCAGTTAAATGTAAAAGTTGATTTTATTTTCGTTTCTTTGGCAATCCAATATGCACTTCATAATTTCATGTCTTTTGCTAGAGATTAAATTTTGCAATTCGGTAGTGTAACAAGTAGTTAAATTGAAAAGTAGTTGAAATTTTTATATTAAATATTTTCTTTAAAAATGGACTGAAAGCATTTTGTAAAAGGAAATTCTGGTATATTGTATACAAAAAAAATTGGAGCTCAAAAGTTGTTGGGTATTATAGAATGAAATTGCCAAGAAAAATTAATACAACACACTTTGGAAAAACACAGGGAGGAAGCGGGAGAGAGTGAGAGAAAGTAAGAGAGATAGATAGAGAGAGAGAGAGAGAGAGAGAGAGAGAGAGAGAGATTGTAGATTGATTGATTTGGCAGCTACAGAGTTTTTAGAGGCCACATAAGCCCGCAACATCCAGACTTGCAGATTTACACGCTACCATCAATTTCCATCGGACACCCTGTATGCGTTAATTTCGCTTGCTTTTTTAGAACATAAAAGAAAAAGAAGGTGTGGAAAATTAAAAAAGATAGTCTAACAGCATGTTATTGTTTTTCCAATAACTTTTCAATTGGAACACGAAAAATTACAGAAATACTTACGTAACTTGGAAACCAATGATTTGTATTTCAGTTGTGTTAAGAAGATGCAAGCAAAAGCTAATAAATTTAACATCAATGATAAGTGCTAACAATCCCTGACTATGAATTTTTGCTTAAAGGATTTTAATGGAAAATTGGAAATTACGATTATTAAAGTTTAAAGTTACTTTTTAAGTAAAATTTTTTCATTAGAAATTAAATAAAAGCGACTGCTAAAAAACAATGAAAATAGTCGATATGGTTGCTTTATTAACAGATAAATTAGGGTAAACCTAAGCGCTATATTCGGGTCGGTCGAATCTTAAATTTATGTCATTTACATTAAAATCGACATTAAAAAGTAACTGTAAAACTCCTTCGCCCCAGGTTTAAGGTCAATAGCTTTTGCAGTTTCGAGGTGTGATATTGAAAATATTTCATAAAATGTCTTCTGGTATTAGGATACCATTACTCATGGTCCTAACCAACCAATTTTTTTAAAATATAGAAACAGTTGTATTAAACTACTTTGTAGCAGTTTTGAAGTCATGAGGGTCATTGACAGAACTAAGAATGGATTTTAATGAACTTCGGTCTCCTGCGCTTCTTCTTCTCTAGTTTTTACGTTAAGTTTTAAAAGGATTTCCTGGATTAAGTCTTTGTTTTATATCAACAGCTATTGAAATTTCCAAAATTTGTATGTTTGTAACAGGGCTACCACTTGCCGTGATTTTATTTTATCAATGCTCTGTGTACATGTTTAAAGTTTCTAAAAAATGTCATGTGGAAAATTCCATAAACTTATGTAGTTAGCCGATTCTACTGGTTTTTAATAGCGATTGTCTCCCGAATATTTCTGCTAGTTTGATCCAGATATTTATTTGCACGACTAAGGACTAAGGATTAAATAATAATTTATTTTAAGAGTCCGAATATACGTACATATATACTTTTCTATATTAAAATAATCTAAGGCTAACTGCACATAATTGGGTTAAGTCAAAATGACTGAATGTTAACCTAGACAAGACTAAAATTTCTCTCTTTACCAGTAAAACCGTTTGTTTGTAAAGAAATTTGAATCCGAGAGGATAAAAGGGAGCAATGGTGGATCAGAAATCAAAGACATCAAAAAGTGAGAGGAGACCTATGGGCTTTAAAGTGATTCTTAGTCCACAGATGACACTGGAATGGGTTTTAGTAGCATGGTGAACGCGAATAGGCAAGAAATGAAGTACTTTAGTTCACCAAAAGGTCCAACCTATATAGCATCTTAGATTAAGCGGTGCAAACCGTACACTACGAGGCAGCACTAGTGGCAAAACGGTAAAATAGATCAATGAGAGTTACAAATCTAATTAGCGAAACAATGGTCCCCAATTGGGGGCATACGGAGACAGTCGAACTCTATCTGACCATATCCCCAAGGTAAAGGTAAAGGCAAACTGCACAATGCTAATACCTAAAAGTGGCGCAATATGTCTGAGAGTACTGAATCCAAAAACAGCGGGGCACTTTGAGAGGATGATCAATGATCACTAAGAATATGGCCAAGTAGGAATTATATGGGTCCCTGGACACTTTGATTTAATCTGAAATAAACGCACAAAAAACTTGCTGCTTAAGACAAGAAAGTCTTTTTTTTTTAAAGAAGAAAGCCAAGTTAAAGAAAAGGCGAAAATTATCCACAGGGGACTGTGCAATATTGAGATTGTTTAAAATATTAAGAAACTTCGGGAAGACGAAAAAGAAATAAAGCTTAAGAAGTCCCGTATTTAAAACAAAACCTTTATTAAGTAAGATTATAAAACCCCTTAAGGGCCACTGAAACCTACAAGCAAACCTCCATTGGATTGGGATTTGTGGATAACAGTGAGTGCAGCACATGCAGGGAGGCTACTGAATCAATAAAACATTTCCTGTGTCGCGGTCCAGATGTTTTAAAGGCCAAAGTCTGATATTTAATGTCTGATGTATTAAAAATGGGTTTTATTAGAAATGTGTAAAATAGGAAATCCCAGCATTTCCTATTTGGGGCATCATCGAAATTCTGTGAATTACTCACCGTTATCACAACACTTTTACTTCTTTCCTTTTTCAAATGCAAGGATCACTGGCTTAAGTCTATAAACCTTAGGTTATTCTAAGGTTTTTTTCTTTCGATCTTCTTACCCTATTTTTCCACCTTCTTTAAAATAGTTTCTTACATGTTATGCAACGTGGAACCTGACATTGTCATGATGACATATTTCGGCTTTATGTCTGGCTGCATATGTTGGGCGTTTCTAATGTTTTTAGTGACGGCCTGCTATATTCCAGTAGCTCATGATGAATAGATCCTTTTGGTCCCAACATATACAGAGAATTGTGTAAGTGCCGTGGATATTTTAGCTGGTTGGCCGGATTTCTTGCGATTAGCGTCATCGTAACAAACCTACTTTTGTACAAAAATTGTCCTTAATTTACAGTTTTTCATTTTTGTAACTAATCATAGTTCTGTGGTGAAGATTTAAAAAAATCATATGAAGTTTCAGACATTTTTTAGATAATAATAACGATTAAAGAAATAAAATATTTATTTCATTCTTATGTAACTCGAATTTTTAAATTCTCCTCTAATCATTTAAATCCTAAATATTTTACAATATTTCTAGGCTGCTTTTATGTTTCCATGATGAACGCATTGTTTTATGGTCACAAAACATACTAAATGACATTGATACAACGGTTAAGTAAATGATTAGTTGTAGTTTTGAAGTTTTATCATTAAATTAATAACACTTGAATTTGGTAATAAATTTCGTTTATTCTTACAAGTGCAATAGTCAATAGTAGTCAAGCAACTAACAACAACATTCAATATTGCTACAATTTGTTTCCTACTAATCGTAAATATAAAACAAGGACTCTTAGCTTATATTTATGTTATTTTTACACAAAAACGTACAGCAGTAAAGATTTTTAATACTTCAACACATTGTTGCATTTTCTGGGAAGGAGAAAGGACAAATAGAAGGATCCTTTTTTATTTGTAAATATCGTGTTGATTTTGAAGCTAAACGAAACACAAAAAAAAAACAAAAATTAGAAACAGTGTTACCCAAGTAACTGAAGACGTTAGGACTTTTTTAAGAACTGAATTTATAAAAATATGTTTAAAATCTTAAAGGAGATACAAAAGATCAATCAAAATTCTTGTCAGGAAGTTTTGATGGCTTTGACAAAATTCAAGGGCACAAATAATTACTGGCCGCAGATACTTCAGTTGTAGTTTTGTTTTAAAGTTTTTTTAAATTAAAAAAATTCTCAATTTAGTTTTTAAAAATGCCTTATTGACATATTTTTGAGAGAGTTATAGGTTTTGACGTTTCAAACATATTGGTTCATTTTAAGTAAGGTTCACTGTATGTAGTATAGTTCTTCCCTATATTCATGCTTGTTGTAATTCAAGCATTAAAATTTAAAAAAAATTCGGAAATTCATTACAGAAACAATGATTGCAATTTGTCGTTTATAGCTTTTCTTTTTCCCTATTCTTTCTCTTCTTTTATTTTATAAATTGTTGTTCAGCGCCATTTTAAGCTGCTCACCTGTAAAGACTATTTCTTACATATTTTCTATCCAGAAAAACTAATTTTTTTTCTATATTTTTTACAGATTCTTTATGCATTTCGCTGCTGCATCTTTGGAATCAAGTTAAATTCTTTTCTGGTATGTTGCATTAAATGTTTTTCATTATTAATAATATATGTTGTAGTGTGTGTCTGTGTGTGTTTGGTATATAAAATTATTTTTAAACAATTTTTATCCCTATTCTCACTTTCTTTCTCCTGGTTTTCTTAGTTTTTCCACCTTAATGGATGTTCAACACTTATTTTAAATTAAAAATTTAATATAAAAGTAATGCAATTGAAAATTGTTTCTTTTTCAGCGTAGTATGCTTATCAAAGAGGTTATTTGAAAAGTAATCATTAGTCGCTTTACATATTTAATTATGTATTTAAAATCTGTGGATAAACTGTTCTAAACAGCATTTGAGAAAAATTTAAAACAAGAACAAATTAAAAGAAACAGGTAGATTTATGATCGTGCTAACTTAAAGAGGAACGTAAATTTGAAACCAGATAACAGATAAAATTCGAAAAAAATAAAAGCAAGTTATGGTTATCTTGCGTTTATTTTAAATTTTTTTTTAAAAAAGTGTGCTTCTAAGAAGAAGAACAAAAATTTCTTAAGGGCCTTAATCGAGTATGAACGAGAGAATTTTAGAGAATGCGATATTACTTACTTACTGAAATTGCTAAATCCGAACGTAGCATAGGTTTCAATTCGCTTTAATCTTTTTCGCTTCTTCTTCAATTTCTGACACCAAGTTTAGAAATATATTCCTCCATTTGATCCTTCAATCGGAATTTCAGTTTTTCCTTTTTGTGTAATCAGTTACAGTTACCAGGTTCGCATTCAAATGGCTTTCCAGCCGGAGCATCTTAATTCATTCTCACAACATAACGTGGCCAACGTAAATATTTTATTTTAATATGCGTAACTATGCCAATGTCGGCAAACAGCTTTAAAAGCTCGAAGTCCATACGACATCTGCATTATCTTTCAACGCAGATCGCTTTATACTAAGATCTTCCGAAGAAGGTTCCTCTCGAATACTCTAAGCACTGCCTTATCTGCTTTCGCAAGTAGTATCAGTGTTTCATAGAGGGTAGTTTTTGTCTTTCGGCAGGTGAACTTGCTTTTAAGCTGCTTACTAAGTCCAACATGGCATTTACTGGCCAATATTGTTCTCCTTTTTATCTCAAAACTGAGATATGGTGGAGCCGACTATTTTGAAGTTGTAGTTTTTAATTTCCGCTGTCTTTACAAATCCACTGGATGTTTTATGCGTTAATACAATTAACTTGGTTTAATCTGACTTAAATGCCAAGCCCACTTTGTTAGATTCTTTCTGGATTTTTTGTTTAAGGCGGAAGTTACTGCTCGCAATGTTTGCCCCCTGAATGCGATATCGTCGGCATAAGCGAGTAACACGTGCAGTTTTCTGTAAAGGGTGTTAGTTCTATTCAAGCTTGCGTCACGTTTAATTTTTTCGTAGAGAATATCAAAAATATCACACGAAAGGCAGTATCCTTGTCTGACACCTAGTTTACTGCAGAAAGGTTAAGAGATATTTTTTGCAGACAAGAACCAAAAATGTCTGTTCTAAAGTGAAGCGCAGAACAGAGAGATCATTCTGCATAATTCAAATCAACTAGTAAGGCAAACAAAACTTTGTTATAATTTAATTTTTAACACTTTAAAGCAGGAATTGCATTTTTTTGGCGGTTTAATATCTGGGGAAAATTCCGAGAATTTCGAACCATTGGCTGGCTTCAAACAAGTCAGTCGCGTTAAGTTCAGATGCTCTGTAATGTTATATTTAGCTTTTAGAAGCTCTTAATACAAATCAGCCTTTTAGTCACCCCAAAAAAGCGTAGCGCATTACGGATATTTGACTTATGTTATGACTTTCTCAATTCTACTTTAGTCGTAATGTGAAATTCCCGAACGAATGATATTGACCAGTTCTATTTTTTTTTGATGTTTTTGACAACCAAAATAACATAAAGATTAAGTTGTAAATTATTGTAATTGTTTTCACAGGTTTAGTTGTAATTATAGCTCTGAATTGCATAATTTTAACTTAACTGAGTTGAGTTGTAAACCATAATACTTAGAAGAGTTTGTTGTCGGTTTAAGTGTTTTTCCTTTCCTTTCACACAACTTCTTACTCCTTGGATTATCAACTTTTATGGCAACGGATTTATTAAGCACTTGCTTTCAAGCAGCATTTTGAGCACTAAAAATCGCATAGCAAGTCCTTTCAATTTAAGCAAATTCCTTGCTTGCAAATGTTTAAAAATTATATTTTTTGCTTGAGAAGTTTTCAATGATTTTGCAAGATATAATTGTGTTTGACATATTTTCAGAAATAAATTAAATTGTACTTACATATGTTTAATAGGCCTATAAAACAACATTGTTCCTTGAAAACTCTAGTTTAACAAAAACGACATACCAACATCAGATTTATTAATTTTGTTTAAAAATGATTTTTTGACATTTACTTTCTCACACTCAAAAAGGGAATGCCAAGAGCGAATTTTTTGAATTCGCCTTGATACTTGATACCTGTATTACTGTGCCCAGTGTGCTTCTTTGGCACACCAATTAAGTTTATTTTTTAAAAATATTTTTACGAAAAGTTGAAGTTGCCTTAAACTCCTTTGCAACTTGGAATAGGTAAAATCTAAAACAAAATTCTAACTTGCCGAATATAGAGCACTCTTTCTGGTTGTGTTAAAAACAAATTGAAATTTAATGAAAATCACAAAGAAAGAAACAGAATGACGTAATTGAAAGAAAATAAATTAGTTTTAAGAAAAACATACATTTATCAGTGTTTCCCTTGCACCACAAGTACAAAATTTCTTTGAAACACATTACAAGTACAAATTGTTATAATGTATTGAAGTGTAAAAGTAATATCCTTTTTATCCTTAAATTACATATTTTATACAATTTCCGTGTATGGCTATGATGTGTTCGATACGTTTTACAATATATGAAAGCATTTAAAGTTAACACAATAGAAAAAAATTTTCCTCGAATAACAAATTAAAAGGAAAATAGATTTTTGTCCAAGTATTTTGTTAAACAACAAATGCGGATTATTTGAAAATTTAAGATGTGTTTTTTTTCTTAAACTGTTAAAATTTTTTTTAAATTTGCTTAACATTTATTTTAATGCAAAAATTTTTTTTATTTGTTTCTTGCTTTAAATCTTAAATGAGCTCTTGGGTATAATTTTAAATTTAAGAAGTCGATTATATTGTGTTGCCAACTAAATGTCTTTCAACATGAGCCTTAAACAGAAGGAAACACAGCTGCTGATCAAAAAAATGTATGCTTTCTTTGAATCAGGTTTTTTTATAAAAAATCCATTTAAGGAGGTTGCAGCAATAACAAATTCAATGAAAATATGAAAACATAAAACATTTTTTTATAAATGACAAACAGTGCATTTAAAGTCTGTATGTGGGCAAGCATGCGAGTAAGTAATTGTTATAAGTTTACACAGGGAGCACTCTAAGGAACAAAGGAGAAGTTTTGTAAACGAATCAAAATAACAAAAAGATATAATTTGAAAAACTGATGCATTTTTTATGAAAATATTTTATGCAAGTAGAATTAAATGTTATTGTCGCTTTAATATGACCAAAGACTTCAGTAAATATTTATTTGCTGTAATAAATTTCGAATAACTTAATCCCAGTTATGGTTGCATTGTTGCATTAATCAAACGTGTATGATAATTATACCCTTCACAAAGTGATAAGAGTATATATTAGTTTTTGTTTCGTTTGTAATTTCTTTATTATCCATTTGCGACCCCATAAAGTATATATATTCTGGATCCTTTTAGATAGGGAAGTTGAAACAGCCATGCATGTCTGTCCGTCTGTTTAAATTAAGTTTCCGGAGTCAAATAAAGCGATAGTAACCAGTTATTGGTGTCAAACTATTAGAAATATCCTGGAGACAATCGCTTTTTTAAAATCAGCAAAATCGGTTCACTACTGACCGAGATATAAGCGAAAACCCAAAATAATCAACTTTTTTAGGACAAAATCCGTGCATATATCCCAATATATCTCAGTAAATAGAGTCATTATTGCCATAAAACTTGGCACGAATACTCTTAAAACAGGGACCTAAATAAGGGACATATTTTTTTCAGATAGGATCAGGGGAAGTGGTAGTCCCCTACAATTGCACAAACTTTGTGAAATACTTCATGGGCTAAATCCTAGAAACTATAATATCTCTCGACTTCAAATGTCCTACAAAAGGTAATTGCATAATCAGACCTATACTTTGGAGAAAAAAAAATTTTTTTGAGTGGGGGCAGGGGAAGGGGTAGCTCCCATACATATTAACGATTTTTCTTGAATTTTTAATACGATATATCTCGGGAGTTATAACAGCTGTCGACTTTAAATATTCAACAAAAACTTTTTAGACAAATAGACCTAAATTTTGAAAAAAATTTTTGGGTAGGGGCAGGGGGAGGGTAGCACCCATACAAATTAAAGATTTATATTAAATTTTAAAGACGCTACATCTAGAAAACTATAAATGTTATCGTCTTTGATTGTTTTACAAAAAGTAATGATCAAATAATTCATACATTTTGGAAAAAAAGTTGGAGAGGAGCAGGGAGACTAGAACATCCCATAAAAATTAACAACTTTTATTACCCTTTTAATATGAATAATGTCGAAACCATTTTAAACTCTCAACCTCAAACGTTCTTCATCTATGTATATTATTCATACGAACGTGGATAATTTTGTAAAGTTTTCTATGGACTTTAAAACTTGCACAAGGTGTTTTTATTTTATTATTTGCAGTACAAAATAACTCGGCTGGGTATATAAAAAGACCAACGTGAAGGGTATATAAGATTCGGCACAGCCGAATATAGCGCTCTTACTTGATTTTCAAAAACTACACGTTAACCTTTTTTCCTTTGTTTATATTTAAATGCATACAAATAGTTATTTAAGTTTGCATGTACACATCGCACATTGGGAACTCAAAATTCATTAGAATCTTTTCTTTTTTTCTTTCACCAGTTTCTAGATCAAGAAAATTTTGTTTGATTTTCAGAGAAACTCTTTCCAAGACGTAGGTTTTACTGTTGAACTTAATTTCGTTATGCGAATCAAACTATGTTTTTAAAAGCATAAAAGAAGACTTTAATGAAAAATAGTGACTTTGAATTGTAAATGTTTTTGATTTAATGTGCTATATGTTCGTTGAAGTATATGCTTTTGTACAGTATTTGTCGTTTTTTTTTGTCAAAAATAAAAAAAAATTTTTAGGTGCAAAAGAAAAAACATACGAATATTAGCTGCAAAAGAAGAAACTCTCTAAACTTCTTTTAAAGCTTATTTTCTTTATTATTAATTTTAAAATATGTGTAAGGATGTATTATGTATGTAGTTAGTATACACTCTCGGTATTTAAAATATCGCACATTCGCATTCACTTGAAAATATTATAAAATTAACATTTGTTTTTGAAAAATTTTCGAATAAATTGCGATTAAAATAATTTATTAATGCTTTCACCAAAACTTGCAGCTGTCATATTTTAATATTCATTATAAATGATTTAATATTTTTAATAGGCATATTGTCATAAATCACAACAAAAAATTTACAAAACGCAACAAAAGCTCATAATTTTTCGTGTGCAGAAAAAACATATAATAAACATAAATCTTGGGAGATTTATCAGGTAAAACAAGCTCAAATGAAATTAAGGATGTAATTGATGAGCCGGAAAAAATGAAAATATATTTAAAGAGTTAAACTAAAATATTTATTATTGTTAAAGTGAAATTTTTTACAGACAAATTTTCATTTTAATTTAAAAACACGTTTTAAAATAAACTCTCTATGATAAATCAAGTTAGGTTTTAGTTGTTTATAAGGGTGTGTCAGTGTTGTGTTATATCAAATCATAATATAAGCAAAATGTCAAGACATATGCTTTCGCTTTACGCTATGACTCAGGCTTTATGATTTCGACTTAATACTATGTGCCCACTTAACGATTTTAAAGTCAAAATAAAACTCAGAACCCTTTTAGTAAAATAAATTAATTGTAATGTTTAATATATATCCTGTTAGTAAAAAGATTTTTTAAAACACATACATATCATCAAAAAATTCTTAAATGGAAAGCTCTTTAATTAATGCCTGTGTTTTTTTAGGCAAATTTATTATCTACCACAAATTGAACCACAAAAAATGTCCCATAAAATGTTCATTCATATAAAAGATATTTTAAACACTTTTCTCTTATTTCCTTTTATTAATGCTTTTGTTTTTCTGCACTTTCATAGTAAGAGAGCAAAAACAAAAAAGGATCCAAAATAATACAATTCAAAAAGCAACAAAATTACGAGCATAAAGTCATGGACAAAATTGTAAATTCTCAAAAAAAGACAACATTTGTAGGTGACAGTGTGAGTTTGATTGTTTATGAATGCGTAAGTGTTTTCACAAATTTTTGTTTTGAAAACATTTTTAAAAGTACTTTTCTATAAAATTACTTTGATTCAGTTGTTTTTAAACTGCAGAGACACAACACTAACAGGAAAAGAAAATAAAATTGACAATAAAGAATCCTGAAAAAAGAAAATAAAAGGGTCAATGTGACAATAATCAATTAAGTCATAAATATATTCCTTTAATTTTTGTTTACGCTTTTTGCTTTTTTTTTTGCATGGGAAAGGATAAATTATTCTTTACACATCCAAAAAACATTTGTCTGTTTTTGTGTGGCAATTACAAATAAATTTTTTTCTTGCCTAAATGTGGGCTTACAGAAGTGAAAAATAAAATGTTTATTTTTGATATACATAAGCTGCAGGGAAAAGGGTTATGGTAGAGAGAAGCCTTGTAGGGGTATTGTTTTGTAAAGCTTTAAGAATAAACAATTTCCGGAGATTTATTAAAATGTAAGCAAGCTGAGCCATATAAACATGACTGAAAAATTTTTAGAAGGGATTATGTCTATAAAAAGTTGATGTTGGAAAAAAAAATTTTGATTTTTAATTAAAGCTGTACAGAATTTTCTATAAAAATTTTGAAAAATAAATTGCCGGTTGTGTAAAACTATTTTTGTGTAAAAGCATTTACAGCTGTACGTATTGGTGATATTTTAACTAAACTTATTTAATATTAGTCATACGCTATGTATGCGCCGATTGTGTATGCACTTGTGTCGGTTATTTACCGCATGAGTCATGACTTAAAATTGGCATGCATATAAGTAACTGAGTGCTACGAAATTTTTTAGGTAAAGTTATTTTAGAAAAACTTATGCTTTTAATAATCACAGCCAGTTAAAACTTTCTTAAACCAGAAATATGCATAAGTTTAAAGATTTTACAATTTTCCATACATTCAAAATGTTCTCTTTATTAAGTTGTTTTCTTTATTTAGTTTCAATATTAGAGTAATTTGTTATATAGCATTTCTGAATAGTAATGTTTAAAATTTTTTCATTAAAAATAAAAACTAAAATTGTAGCAATAAAAAATAAAAAACTTTTAATAAGTTTTTTAACATAAATATTTTCATTTGAAATATATTTTTCTTGGATCGTTTTAAGTTAAACGTCAGTAATTAAATAAATGAGCAAAAGTAGTGTTCATGATTTCTTCACTTTTAAAGCTATTTTTTATATTCAGTATTATCATAGCAATATGATTTGGCAGGGAGTTGTAAGGATTATTAAATTTTAAGAATGGTATATTTGTCGAAGCTGTTTAATCTTCATAAACCACGTCTTCTATAACATCATATTACCTACGCAAATCATACATTTTCCTAAAACACCCTAATGATATTTAGGTCTAGAAGGTTGAGGTGACCATACAAAAATATTGGCTTCGTTTTATTTTATAAGTTTTGCAGGGTTGCTTGGGTTATTATTTTGGACTTATGATTAAAAAGGTGCTAAAGCTTTTTTAAGTTCAGGTTTGAAACTTAAATGTTTATTCAAGATAGAAAAACTTGAAGCTTAGTTGTCCCATAGCACCACCACACAGAAAGAAAACCTACTTTCTAAAATTAAGAAATTTATTCTTGATTTTATCTTGAAATTTTTAAGTACGATTCCTACTTACATTTTCTTAAAACAAGCCCATTCGGATTGCCTCAACAAATTAATTAGAACAAAATCTTGTTGTTTTCATATATTATTTTATTTATTTCGGTGGCCTAGAGGTAGCGCGCTTGTGCTGCAGTGCGGAAAATTCCTGGTTTGAATCTCAGCTTCAGTAAGTACAAAAAATAAAATTTTTAAATTATTAATTTTAAATATCTATTAAATAAAAGTAAAATATAAAAAACTCTTCTTCTTTAATAAAGCTCCATAAGTCAAAACAATTACATTTCATTTTCGGATTAATCCCGTTTACGGCTTATATTAAACTTTTTCTGGCTTACATCAAGTACGATTCTGAACGTAAATCGATCTTTTTTTGGCTTAATTGTGGCTAAAAGTAAGAAATTAGAACTTGAAAAATTTTACTTGAAATAAGAAATTCCGTACTTGATTTAAGAAAGACCGTACTCACCGTACTCTTGACACCGCTGTGGCTTGATTTAAGTAAAGTTTACTTAGATTAATTTATGTGTGCACTCAACTTTTAAAGCTATGTGACTCAGGTAATGGTCTTCATTTTGAAAATTATGGCAATAAAAACTGTAACCATCTGAATCATCAAAATTTATTCCTGTTTTAATTTGAGAAAAAAAGTTTCAAATGGCAATCCCATTCAGATTTGTCCATAATTGGCCGCAAAGTACAAAACATTTATGTACGTAAAAGTATTTGTATTATTAAAAGCCTACATCTTTACTGAAAAACATCCTAAACAAGACTTTTACAATTTTTTGAAAATCCACTCCCGTAGCATTTCTTGCCTTGTTAAGGCCTTTAGCACGAAGTATTAAAACACGATTAAGGTCTGCCCGTAATAGTGCTTATAACACACAGAAATTTTTTTTAATGCAAAAATATTGAAAATGTTATTGACCCTTCTATAACTGTTCCTTTAGAGACAACTTGGTATACAATTTTTACTTGTCACATCTGAACGTTAGGTATCACAACCCAACTCAGGTGTGTCCGAAATACCTCGCATAATGCATAAAAGTTTTGAATACTGGTTAATTTACAAATATTGGCCCTTGCAGTATCCTTCCTGAGAAACGACGCTTGTATTAGAGCTATATGGTTTTTGCATTTACCAATCAAATGCTTTCACAAAATATATTACAACTCCATTCAGGCCTCTTCGAAATGGCCTGTATATTTGTGTTCAAGGGCAAACTGAGGACCTTTCCTTTTACGAGTAGCGATTAGAGTTGTTTTTTTTTTGTTTTTCAAAACTTGGCGCTTTGGGAATGCACATAAACGCAGCTTTAAAACATATACGATAAAATATTAAATAATATTTAATAAAAAATTTTATTACCAGTAAGATGTATAAATTAATTTTATACATATGTAAATTTATAAATTGTAACTTAGTAAATACTTATTATAAAAAATTAAATTTTATTTGAAAGATTCTTCTTGATAAGGAACCCGCTCCGGTAAAAGTTGGAATAAATCCAACAAAACGTACTGCAAAAACTTAAATAACAACTATTATATAAAGATCGAAAAGTATAGCTTTTACAAAAACTTAGCCTTATAGTAACAAGCCAATGTAAGCGGCATGCGGCAGCAGGCGGCAATTAGCTGTTATATTTGCCGCTTGAATTTATTCTTGGTAGGTAAATGAACGCAGGTAATTAAAGTTAACATATGTGTATTGCCTATTTAAAAAAAATTATATATAGTTTTTTCACGCAAACACAAATAAAATTAAATAGACATAAAATAAATTTTTAAATAAAATTCAAGATTGCCGCTTATCCCCTTTTAACGAAATTGCCAGATTTTGTTAAATTCAATGTATTAAAAGTTTTTTTTTAAACATTTTTATAAACAAACTAATTTTTTGTAACTCGGCATTTAGACTATGTTACTTGTAACACGTTACTGTAACATGTTACAAATTTTTGAGGGCGAAGGATGTAGAGAAGGCAGGGACGGCAAAAAAGTAACACGATTTCTGTTTTTCATGTTACTTTTTGACGTTTCTCTTTTGACGTTTTCGTTTTTTCTTCTATTTTTCTTTATTATCTTTCGCTTATGCAATGGTAACATTATCTTTAAGGTAACTGTACCATGGTCAAAACGTACAAGAAGAAGAATAAACAACGAAAACAAAACAAAAAATAAAAAAGAGACAAGTTTGTAGTAACATAATGTAAATGCTTGAAGTTTTGGAAGTTCCTTTAAAACAAAATAAGAAAAGAGTAATGTTACAAGTAATATAGTCTGAATGTGTGAGTTGATAATATTGTTGCCAGCTGTACCGCATGCTGCTAACATTGGCCTTTCACTATAACTATAACCCTGAATAAACCTCAATAATTTTCTTATTGTAAATAATTTTCATTTTTAATGCAAAATATTTTAACTTTTTATAATTTTTTTAAATTAAATTCTGTTTATATATTAAAAAACATAATAAAATTTGTCCATACAACATTTTTAATTTTTAAGTTTGCTGCTTATTGCAATTATAACGAGTATATTACGTTCTTATACTTTTGAACATGTATAAGTGCAAAAACACATGTAAGTACATACACATGTACATACGTACGTTTATATTTAATTAAATCATATGTACATCTGTATGTCAGAACTTATTTAAAGGTATTAAAAAGTTTCAATTATTAAAGCGAAAAAATAGAGCAAAATAACTTTATGTTTAAACATGTTGTATACAAGTGTTAAAATCATGACTTTAAGGTAACAAAAATGAAATGAGTTAAAAACTGAATGAAAAAAATTTAATAAAAATTAAAACAAATAACTTTTTGTCATGAACAACATGGAAAAAATAACTTTTTTTAGTTTTACACTTTTCCAGCAACATAACAAAAATTCAGGCAATCATCTTTTCTATGCCACCTCTGGGACACTGAGCAGCCAAAATTAACAGAACAATGTCAGTCACACATACACATGTTGAAAATGCGCAAAAAATTTCATAATAATAAAGAGAAAGAAAAAAGCATTCACAAAATTTTCATTATAGAACAAATTAAAACTTTTCGGTAATTTTTTTTATTTCAAGAAGAATTAAATAAGGAGGTACAATATTTGATTAAAAACTTTCACCAAATTAGGTTTGGAGAAACGTTAGTGAATATTTTTCTTTTAAAAGTATATGTCTTATGGGATAGGCTCTAAATTACTTTCAGAGTCAACTAAACGATGCCTGTCTGTCCGCGTAAGTGTCCATTATTATTTCGACTAAAGGTTAAAATGAGTTAAAATTATGTTTTATATCAAAAAGTTATCTCTAAACGAAATTTTGCAATAATTGGTCCTTTAGTTTATCATATTAACAAACCACTTTTAAAGAAAAATATTGCATTTAAATTATTTTTTATTAAAATTCGGCAAAATTTAAAATTAAATCACATTTTTAAGATATACATACATGCACAATCATGCTTACACATTTATCTTAAGAAAAGTTGTGGTCGGATTTATCTTGTTTACAATGATTGTTATCCTTTTAAAAGAGACTAAGCATGGAAAAATACACCCTTTCGAGACATTACTCTTATTTAGTAGGATTTTGCATAAATTTAATAGTTAAGAAATAATTTATAGAAAAAGCAATCAACTTGCAAATGTATGTACGTACGTACACACAAACATTAAGGAGTTTATACTTTTTTAAAAAAGTTTTTTAATAAAATTAAAATTGTAAAAAAAATCGGATTTCCTTTAATTGCCATATAATACAGATTTTTTTTTTTATTTACAAACAAAAACAATAAGATTTTATATGTCTTGGTCTGTGTTTCAAAGACAAGTAATTTGGAAAATTAAAAAATGGAAATTTGTTTTTATAGAATCACACATGAATATATTAATGTATGTATATACAGATTATAAGATTTATAAATTAAAATTGAATTTGAAAAAGTTTTTTCATTTTGCAAAAAGTAATTTTGTTTCAAAAATTAAGATTTTTTTAGTGAATCAAATCTTTTGTTGAATCGTTTAGAAAAGATATTTTGTTCTGTTTTATAAAATGTTACTAATTTAATTTATTTAGTTTCAAATTGTAAGGCTTTTCTTGATAAATAATGTATTATGTACATTTATAAGTAAATAAATATATTCTCCCACAATTTGGGTATTCAAACGGTATGTTATCAAGTCATATTGTCTTAAAGTTTAAATATTTAACAATAGTTTAAAAAAATTTTGTTGTGCTTAAAAGAAAAAAGTTCTATAATAATAAGATTTTTTGAACTGTGTTTATTGTTTTGTCATAAACAGTAGAAACCTAAGGCGGGCGGACGAAACTCTTTAGTAAAACCGTTGATATAACAAACAAGTCGCAGTCATTAATTTTAAAATATTTTTGAAATCACTTATTTTTCTGTTTTCTCCAGCAGCTAATTCAAATTTAAAATAGCACACTTTATTATGGGCGAATGCTCACAACAGTAGTATTTTTTAGTTTTATTTTTTAAGACATATGATTTTATGACTACCTTCTGAATATTCTAAATATTGATAGAAGAATATCATATTTTAAAAACAAGTAAGAAAGTTATGGAGGCTCAAGCCCGACTTTATTTAACCACATTTGTACAGTTGCTATATTAAAAAATGGACCGATAATTCTTTATCCAGTATACCAGTTACAGCTTAAAGCTAGCCACATATGCAAAATTTTGCCAAGATAGAGTCATATTCGAGTCTGTTATAGCCCAACATGCTTATTTCGTAATAGACCGATCATCACCATTAGCAAATATCTATAAAATTGCGACCTGTACTTTGGTCACAAGAATATATGAACACTCAGCCGGATAGATGGACAGACGAAGATGCTTGAATGGACTTATAAGATGATTCTAAATCGGTCGGTATACTTGAAAGTGAGCCTCAAGCCATTATTTTTGAGCTTTACAAACATCTGCACAAACGCATAATACCCCTACCACGTATGTGATGTGGGAATAACAAATTATTAAATCACGAAAAATATGAAAATATTGTTAAGTGAATATAAAATTTGGCACAGCACACATTTTTGCTTTGGGGCTTTTTCATTTGGCCAATTTTCAAGGAACAAGGCATAGGAACATAGAAAGAAAAAATACGTTTTAAAAATTAGAATTTTATTTTTGAATTTATCCAAAATCGTACTTGAAATTTTTAAGTACGATTCGTATTTAGGTTTTCTTAAATCAAGTCTTGTCGAGATTACTCAAGAATAACATGCAGAAAAAAACATGTTGTTTTAAAAATGTATTTTTAAACTTAAAAGCAAAGTGCCTTACGCTGGTGTGATAGTTGATAGTAAGAGAGTACCAGGTTCAAATCCCAGCTACGACAAGTACAGAAAAAGGTTTACAAACAATAAATATAAAATTTCTATTTTTATACTCTTCACAAAGTGATAAGGGTATATATCAGTTTGTCATTCTGTTTGTAATTTCTTTATAATCCATTTGCGACCCTATAAAATATATATATTCTGAATCCTTTTAGATAGGGAAGCCGATTTAGCCATGTCCGTGGGTCCGTCTGTTGAAATAAAGTTTCCAGAGTCAAATGAAAACATACGGACCAGTTATGGATGTCAAACTATTAGAAATATTCTGGTGACAATCGCTATTTAAAATCAGCAAAATCGGTTCACTCTTGACCGAGATATAAGCGAAAACCCAAAATAACCCATTTTTTTAGCACAAAATCCGTGCATATATCTCTAAATATCTGAGTAAATTTAGTAATTCTTGCCACAAAACTTGGCACGGATACTCTTAAAGTAGAAACCTAAATAATGGGGTATTTCTCCTACAATTGCACAAATTTGGTGAAATATTTTATGCGCTTAATCGTAGAAACTATAACAGCAATCGACTTCATATGATCTACAAAAAGCAATTAGACAACAAAGCCTACGCTTTGAAGAAAAGTTTTTTGGTTGGGGGGTGAAGAAGGGGTAGCTCTTATACAAATTGACGTTTTTTATGAAATTTTTGATACGCTACATCTGAAAAACTATTACAACTATCGACCTCGAATATTTTACCAAAAGTAATAATCAAATAATTCATACATTTCGAATAAAAATTAGCAACATTTATTAACCTTTTATGAATAATGTCGAAAACTTTTATAACTCTCGACCTCAAACCTTCTTCATAATTTCTATTATCCATACGAAAGTTCAAATTTTGTAAAGTTTTCAATGGACTTTAAAACTCGCACAGGGTGTTTTTATTATAATATTTGCAGTACATAATAACTCGGCTGGGTATATTAAAAGACCAATGTGAAGGGTATATAAGATTCGGCACAGCCGAATATTGCGCTCTTATTTGTTTTAATTTCCTTAGTTTGTTGTTAGTTTGAGTATGTTCATATAACAATTCCATTGGTTCTTGAAAATATTTCCGAACATTATCTGTTTATATTTAAAAATCTTAATTTATTTATGGAGACTTATAAAAACAATAAAAAAATATTCAAAAGTACTTGCCAAAACGGACAAACCGTTTTTACTCATTTTTGGTTTTTGAATTTCAATTTTTCTTGTACAACTGGAAAACGCAATGGTTAACACAAATTATTCTATTAGGGCTACTGAAAAACAAAGACTTTATTGTATTTCAAAATTATAAGATGTTTTTATATTTATTTCAAAGGTTTTAACCTTTTTTATAAAATTTACTTGTTTTTATCTTTCAGTAGCAGCCCTAATGGTATAACTTGTGTTAATCATTGTGTTTTCCAGTTAAACAAGCTCGAATAGTGTTTTGTGGATCCTTACTTATGCCTGTACTGTCCTTTGTATCAATCTTCTTAATTTCTTACAGTAATAAATATGCTTATATAAAGCTGCCAAATAAAAATTTATAATGATGGTATTGGCCATCTCAACTCGATTAAGAAATTTTAGTAGAAATGTTATTCCGTTAGGGAATTATAATTTCGTTGAGTACAAACATGTGCTCATTTATATTTCCCCCTGTATCTGGGGAAGTTAATTTAAGCATTTCTGTCCGATCCTGCTTAATTTGTGCCCAAGGAGGTTTTAAAAAGTGCGGAAAGCTATAGATTTAGTTTAAGTTGAGTGTTTTCTATGCCCAGAAACCCAAATCAAAGTTTCGTTTAAGGACTCTTCAAAAGAAATTCTATGTATAAATAAATTATTGGCTGCTTAAGGTCTTTTCTTCGACGTCCTGCTGCCTCGTAATTTACCCAGTCTTCAATTTGACTATCAGACTTTGGAACGTCGAATGCTAAATGACAACATTGACTGCTTAAATTAATAAGTTTAAGATAATGTTAAAGGTACATGTTAACATTTTATGTATTGGACTAACTTATTCAATTTACTTGGGGTCTCAACAGTGTGTTTTTTGTTTTGTTAAAAATTTTTAATAAAAATAATTTAATTTTTTCTTTCCTCAAAATTGTGTCCATAGAAGTTATATGTTAATAATTCTTAATATCATAGCATATTTGGCCTCTGGGTGGTAATAGTTAAATTTTATTAAATAAATTTATTTATTTTTATCAAAACAAACCCCTAGCTTTTATGCAAAAAGAGCTTATATGCACATATGCATGTATGTTTTTATATCCATATTTAAAAAAATTTATTAAAGAAAATGTTCTTGCTCGAAAACATGCAAGAAGTAAAATAAAATAAAAAAAATAAAAGTACATATAATCTCAATAACATGTTTCTAAACATGAATGACAAAAAGGAAGGAAGAATTTTTGTGGTAAAACTATTGTACAAACATACTATTGTACAACCAAAAGGACTTTATGAAATATATTCCAACATGTTTTATACTAATACAACCACAAGTAATAAAAGCATACTGACATACATACAAATATTTATATGCAAACATAAAATGCACATACATATGTATGTGTGTGGGAGTGCATGTGTGATTGCATAACACAATACATTTACTTAAGAGAAATATAAGAAGAAAATCCCAAATGTTCAACGTTTGGTTACCAAAGGGGATCTAAACAAAAACAATATATTTTGTGCATAAGAAACTAGATGAAATGCAGACTATAAAACATTGAAGAACTATAAAATATCATCTCTGCATATCCAGTCATACTTACAGATACAGCAAGTGTATTTGTTTTTAATATATGGTAGGCTTAGCTAGACAAGAATAAGATAATATTTAAAATTAACTTAAAAGTTTAATGCCCTAAAAAAAATTTCTTTGATTTTAAAACAGAGTTATGTAAAAAATATCTCTTTAAAGACATTTAAATCCAACATTTACATCAATCTTAGGTTTGCATGTTTAGATAAACATTGAGATTGAAAAAAGAAAGGCCAAGAATATTTATGTTATTTCTTGTTATATAAAACATTTAAATATCAGTTCAGGTGTGCATGTATGAGTAAATGACATACATGAACCCAAAATAACACTTTGCTTTGCTTGCAATGACAGAGGAGACACAACTGCTTACATTTGTAAAGTAAAAAACAAAAAAAACAATTTAACAAAGCGTAGCCTTACTTAACAACAATAACCAAAAATGTTTACACCAAGAAAATATATATAAAAAACACAGATGGGAATACACACATACAAATAAATACTCGCAAAACATTCTTATACAGTTAAACCCATACGAAGGGCATGAAAATAGCAACAATGAAGACGTCGGCGACGACATCAACAACATTGAAAATTAATATAAGAAAACTTGTCAACAACGACCAGAACAATAAAGACAGGAAAAGTTGGAAAATAATGGCAGCAATATGAACAATAAGACATAGAAACAACACAAAAAGCTGTTGCAACAACAATTTGTAAACTTGTTAAATTAAATGCATGAAAATGTTGTTTAAGAAATCCATCAAAATCCATTAAAATAATATTTATATATGGAAGGTTTTAAAATATAAAGAAGACGAAGCTTAATACGATTCGACAGAATCTTTAAATAGAAGATATTTAGATAATTTTAAATGTCAAAACTTAAAAAAGAATAAGAAAATTGTTTATAAACTTTATAGTAATAAGGTGCCCCGTTAGATATCCCCCGGTATCTCAACCTATTCTATCTGCCTCTCCAGGTAACACAAAGGGGCCGAATTAAGCGAACCCAAGTGAGCTGTATTTATTCCTTCAACGGTTGCCTGTTCTACCTAATCTAACCTATTCTTACAGTAATATATCAAAGCTTGTTTAGTTTAATAATTTCGTTATTTAAGGGAAGTGAAAAAAAAGTAGCTTTTTGAATACAATTAACGCAAAATTATAATTTAGCAGAAATACATATGTGTTTAAAATATGATAAGGGTTCAAACGATAGCACCGTAGAACAATTAGAAAGAGGATCGACAATCACTTATGGTAAGGGATGAGTCCCGGGTATGAGAGGGGATCGGAGCTATGTTAAGTTGTCAAGAACTGGACATCAAGAAGTTTTGTAAGCTTCTAGGCCGAGGTTACAACACTCAAAACAGACACAAATTATCTTCTATAACAAAGTATTATTTGTTTATTCATAGTCAAGGCAATATTCTTAAATTTCACTTGCTCTTTTGTTGCCCAAGCGTGCAAACAAACCGTTCGTAAGTTGTTTGCTGTTAGAGAGCTGCCCATTACCTAAGTTTGAAACCACTGAGGAAAGTGGAATAACTAAAACGAATTTTAAAGCGAGGTGTCATATCTCTAAAGGAAAGAGGACTGGTTAAAGTAAAACATGACATAACTGGTTCCTAGGAAGAATTTGGTTCTAGTTCTTTCACTTTATATAAGAGAAGCATGTGATGTTAACATTGCGTTGTCATTGGAGAAGGCAATTAAATTCAAATTATTACCAAATTCCGGATTCAAACGAAATCCTATATGAGTTCATTTTGCATTAGTTGCTTAAGATCCTATTTAAGCTACTTTGTATGCATCTTCGTATTTGCGTATGTATGCGCATATGTTTAAGCCCCTATATATGTAAGGACTGGTATTTCTATTTGTACTTAGCTTCTTTAACTCCATTTAACATATGAAGTTATGTGTTAAAAATAGACCAATCACGACCAACAACATTTGTACAATTCATGTTTTGTACCAGTCACAGAACGATTACGGCGACCGATTGCCACATCCTCAGGGATTCTTATGAAAATGACAACGTTTGGTCTTTACTTCATATCTATAATGCGGGTACAGACTCTGTTGGAACCATAGATGCCAGTTAATTTTGGTCCAATATCGTCAATTCTTTGGGAAAAAATCGGCAAGATCGTCAAAACCAGTTTTGGAAATTGTCAAAAAATCGTCAACACAAAAATTTATGTGTTTTTTTATTATATTTTTTACTTAATAATAATAAAAAAACGGGAGTACAAAGTGCTAACAGGTAGTTGCATCAAAAGCAGTAACAAAGAAGGTAAAATTTCATTAAAAGCAAAACAAACTGAAAATGAAAAAACGCAAATATTTTAGAATTTTTTTCCAGATTTCCAAGCTTAGTCCTAAAAATAAATTTTTATGTTAAAAACAATTTTTTTTAAAACAAAAAATTTTTTTAGAGAAATCATTTTTCCTGGGCCCTATTTCTTTTCCTTGTTATAATATACATTATTCTAACTAAAAACATTTTAAATATTTTTAAATCAACACGTAATGCCTTATGTTGAATGGCTAAGGATGGGTGTGTTGTACTGTAGAGTATTAAGGCCGAAGGGCCTTTAAAAACCTTTTATTTGGTACCAATGTTTCGAGATTTAAATAGCAACTTGTGATTAAAGTAGCGAAAAATTGACAAAAAATTCACAAACAATTTCTTTGGAAATACTTTTTCATGATATTATATAAAATTTTAAGGTTAAACTTATGTTTAAGGTTCTGGCTAAAGTCGAAAATCTTTACAAAAATCGTTAAATTTTGGCCAAAAATCGTCAAATCGTCAAAGCCATTTTTTGTGCCCAAATTTTATAACACCAAACTACGGCCTACAGTTCACTTTTATGCAGAGGAAAACAATGCAGTTAAGTGACAAACAAAGCGGGATTTGGGATACTACTTTTTACATTTACAAAAATGGTATAGAATGTTGACCTACCAGCCAAGAAGAGGCGGTAGTTTTTGTATCCCGAAAAAAAAAAAGTAGTAAAGGCGGAAGAAGCTGCTTAAGGCCTGAGGCGATAAGTTAAAAAAGAGCATGCACTAACCTATCTGCCCAATTTGATTTAAATAACAATTTTCGATTAGTGAAAGCTCAGTGAGCTTTGCCACGTTCACAAAAAAATCAAGATCAAATTATCAATGGCAATTATAGAGGTACACTGAAAAAATTATTACTGTAAAATCAACTGGAAATATACTTAAAATAACTAGATATTTATTTAAAAACCGTCCAATAAGATATTCATTAATATTAACAAAATATTTCATTTAAATTCAGGCAACAAAAAATTAACTGACATTTTCGTCTAAAATTAAATAGATTTTCTGTTATTTGCAGCAAAACACAAAGTATCAGGAAAAAAAATAACAAAGTTAAATGTAACTAAAAATAACTGACAAAAATAACTTTAACTGAAAATCAGTACTTTAGTTTATTCGAGGCTTTGAATAACCCTTCAAATCAGTTAAAAAAAGTATTGTATTCAAATTTAACTGTTTTTTCATTTAAAAACAACTTTACGGTATACTTCCTAAATAACTTACAGTCAATTACTGTAATAATTTTTTGAGTGTAGTAGTGGCTGTATTTCTAAGCACAGTTTGCATTGAATCACGAAATTTCAAATTCTTTATGACAACAAAGCTGAAGGTTTAGATAATGCTTTTTGCTCCCAAATGATTGTTTATAGTTTTATTAATGCATTGGAAACTAAAAAATACTGTCAGAATTGAAAGGGTTGTAAAAGAAAAGAAGTTGAAATTTTGTGATGCAAAGCAAACTGCGTTTTAGAAAACAGTCTTTTACCCGACGAAATATTTGCCTTTTATCATCGGGATTTAGGTTTGTTTAAATCTTCATTGACCAAATATTTGCATTACATCAAGTCTTTAAACATCCATTAGAAGAAACAGATCAATATTTTTACCTTTTCATCGATAACGACTCCGCTTTTGCTAGTCTGGTTCATAAAATAGCAAGGCCAAAACTGAATTTGGCATAGCAAAGCAAGCCAGATTGTAAAATATTTATTCAAATCAAATTTTCTAAAAAGGTTTACTTAAAGGAATTTTCGTCCAGTTTACTATTTTTATATAGAGTTGGCAAATAGATAATAAGGTTAAAAATTATTAGCTCTGTTTTTGTCAAAAAAAACTTTTCTTAATTTCTTTACTGTCAATTATTCGCAGCTCCAAATATAAATTACTTTAAGCTTAAAACCTTTTTTTTTGCAAAATTTAAACAAAAACTTTTACTAGTTAGGTCTGTGACTTGTGCTTCCTTATGGAATTATTTTTCCTTATTTGTTTTGCAAAATACAACAAAATATAAAATTAACTTTATACTTGGATATTAAAAAGAATATCTTAAAGCAGTGCATCTTAATCTGTTTCATAAAATACCTTAATTAATGGCATAAGAATTTATTAAAAAAATACTTTAACAGAAAACTAATTTCAAACCCTTTTTCTTTACCATTAAGAAGTTCTGTATTTAAAATGTTTTAGATTGTAAAAACAGTTAAGGCAAGAGTTATTAAACAAAAAAAAGCTGAAAAGATGACAACAAATATTCATTTGTCTGTTTAAGCAGTGGCATTTCTTTGGAAAAATATTTCCTTCCTTTTAAACACATTTCTGATGGAGTTCGTTTAATTTGCATACTTTTTATTTTTTTATAAAGAACAAAAGAAAATATAAGTTTATCAGTTGGCAAGGCTCAAGCAAAGTTAGTGGACAAGTGAATTAGCTTGTCAGCTAGACAAGTTTGTTGAGGGTGGGTGGGTGGTTGGATTGCTTGGTTAGTTAATTTTGCAAGACTTTTGATATTTGAATAGTTAAGCAGTTTCGTAAAACATAATTGAATAAACTGTAAAATGGGTGGCATAATTGGTTTCATTTGCATCATCCTCATTATCACCATTTTCATTGTAACACAAAGATAAAATTTTCCATTAAAGCGAATTTTACAGTTTTCACAAACATGGCAAAAATCAAAAGAGATTTTTATCCACAAAAAATTAGGATAATTCCAAAAGAAATTGAAAGCATAAAACAGATAAGTCATCTCGTTTTTGAATGTTTTTTGTTTGCTTTTGGTTTAATTTTGGTTTGAGTTAAGGGAATCTGTCAGAGAAAAAGAAAATAATTTAAACCACAATTGAATAAACAAAAACTGAATATTACTGGGAATAAATTAGTTTTTTAATTAAATCACTTTTTTTGCGTTTTTTTTTAATTTTTTCTTAAAGGTATTGCAGGTTATAATTTTGTGTTTGTTTTCTTGTCAGCTACTAACAAGTTGAACTATAAACGTCTGTCAAAAATGGATGATGTTTTGGAATTTTAATTAAGGTTCTTTTGCTCAATTCAATTGCGTATACTTAGAAAAGTAATTATATGTTGCTTCACCGAGTAAAATGCGTTTATAAAACCTGCCAAGTCAGCTAAACAAGGCCGGTTTTTTTATTTCGTGTTACCTTGTAATCATAAAACAGATAGTTTTGAACATAATTTTACTAAGATTAGCTAAATAAAAAATTGTATGGAAATTCTTTAATGCTTAAAAATCTTTTAGAGACTTTAAGTTAAGTTAAAAGATAACTTAAATATTTTATTCTTCAATATTGTTGACTTTGTTCTAAAATTCATGTTGTAAAAATTTTACACAGAACTAATCATGCTTCTTCAAGAGACGGCAAACAGTTGCAGTTCCTCAATTTTATATGAAAGGATTTTATGGTATAAAAATATCAATGTCCAGGGAAGGAGATACTCTCAGATTTTGTTTCAGCAATTTTGTTGCACTTGGGCCAAGGAGATTTTAAAAACCATATAAACAGCTTTCTTTTACCATCCTGTTTAATTTGTAAGGTCGACTAAAGTAAGCTTGACTAAATTTTTCGACTCGTATCAAAGGGGTGTTTCGGCCTCTAAACTAAAAGAAATATATTTTTTTTCACAAGTTCGAACTTTACCTCATATTCAGAAATATTCATTTAACAAATTTTGAAAATTATTATCTTATAACCCAAGGGCCAAGAACTTGTGTCGTATGCTCTTATAATGGGCAACATACTTTTCCCTTGAACCTGAACTTCCCCTAGGTGATTCAAAGTGGTAATCATATTTGCCAGATATTTGGGCACATACTTTTGCATACTCAAAATGCATGAGAGGTAAAGCTTTTATAAGCAGAAATTTTTAGTAGACAAAACTACATTTTGCTGGTATTTTAATCTTCCTCACCTTGTTTTTTTAGGTTAGCGTTGTCTATCAGTTATGTCTAGTAGTTAACATTTATTTTGATCCGATTCATGAGAAGCTTTTTTCGAGAATCATCTGGTAATAGGCATTATTTCCTTAATTTTCCAGGTTTTTAAATTTTAGAAAAAGGTGCTTTCAATCCAAAAACTCAAGGCTAATGGTATTGAATTAAGTCTTTGGTGTATTGAAGAATTGAGCTCTCGGCTGCTTGAACTCTTTAACAAGGTGTACTTTTAAAAACCTTTTCTGCTAAGACTACTAAAATGTATCCTATTTAGTGACTCAATAATATAATTAAGAATACAAATTAGTAGCTGATGTTAAATTTTTTAAGTTGCTTAAAATTTTGTTGACCCAAAACTCCTAATAGGCTGTGAATAAAGACAGGATAAGATTTGTATAGGTTGGACTCGGAAGCCCTGGAAATTAAGTCTTTGGTTCCTTAGTGCTATCAGATAAGTAGAAATGGTGATGATATACAGGTTAGTGTGGGAGTTTGGTCGTGTATGAATAGAGTCATGCAAAGATAATGGTCCGGATGGATTACACGACAAATCTTGAAGGTCAATATGGGAGACTAACATCTGTCTCCAAATATAGTAGTGCAGCGTACTGAAAGCTAAAGACAGTATGTGATTTTGAAAATGTGAAGTTTTTTTTTATACCCACACCACATACACGCAAAAAATTATTTCAGTAACTGACGGTAAGTTATTTAGGAAGTATTCCGTAAAGTTGTTTTTAAATGAAAAATTTTAATACAATATTTTTTTACCTGATTTATAGGGTTATTCAAAGCTTCAGCTAAACAGAAAAACTGATTTTTAGTTAAAGTTATTTTTGTCAGTTATTTTTCGGTAATTTTTTACTTTGTTGTTATTTTGCTGATAGTTTGTGTTTTGCTGTAAATGACAGAAAATCTAGTTAATTTTAGATGAAAATGTCAGTTACATTTTTGTTGTCTGAATTTAAATGAAATATTTTGTTAATTTTAATGAAAATCTTGGTGGGCGGTTTTTAAATCAATATCCAGTTATTTTAAATAGGGTTTCCGTTGATTTTACCATAATAATTTTTTCAGTGTACATATGTGGTGTTTTCTAGTTATCAAAGTACAGGTCAGAATTTTAAATATATTTCGATGAAATTTGCACCGATACGTTTTTTTCGCACTAAAACGAGGTTCATTGTTTGTGGTGATGAGTTGTCTATTTTATGATATATCCCACACACAAATGCCCTCCCGGAATAAGCATTTTGGGATACAAATAGCTCGAGTACTACTTTACCTTTTTACAATTTTTCACACATGCTTAACTTAATACTATTAATTATTACAGTGAAAACAAATTCTATCGGCCTATTTTTCAAAAAGCCCCCATATAAATGTGTTGTAGGGTATTATATGGCCGGGCTTGACCGAATTTAAGTTTCTTATTTGTTGATATTACGTTTCAAACCTTGCGTGGATATGTGACCTCCTGAGATGGAGTGTCGGTTGGACCAAGCAGTTTCGCCGGATTAAAATGGCGTGGAGCATCCCCGCACTCTTGGCAATTAGCAACGTTTTGTCATATAAATCCCAAATATTTTCTTCAGGTTTTGTGAAGTGAGATATTAGAAAGTTTGCTCTGGAGTGTATGGACGATGGACAGGGACATATATTGCTAGCTTGTCGTGCTGCTCTTTTAATATGAACCGCTACTTAAAACAATGACCTGTTGTCCTCCTTACTAAAAGTCTAAAATCGTTTTTTTTTGCAAAGATAAAAGAAATGCGATTGCCACAGAGTAATAAGATCTTCACATAATCCTGGAGACCTTAGACGAAGTGTAATTTTCCCGTCCCTTCATGGCTCTGACCTTGAGAGCAGAGTCTATGCCCTGGTCCATTATAGAGCTATTAAGATGTGCAGCACGAATGACTATTGCTCTTTTTATAGGCAAACCAAGCCTCTGCTTCGCAAGTTTACTTGCTGTATCAATTTCCACCATAGTCCTGCTAAAGTGAATCCAGTAGATATGTACTTGTGTAACAGCATTTAATCTACCAATTATTTCCTTGCACGCTTGAACAACTCAAGAGCAGGTAAGATTTGCGAAAATAGCCATGATGACTGCCAATTATCAGTAAACATGTTTACCTAGAGATTTTCAGTCTAGAAGGACAGGGAAAGATTAGCGTGTGATTTGGGTGCTAAAAACTCTTCCTTATAGACATTGACTGCAGCGATCACAAATTTTGTTTCGATAGAAAACCATATTAACCCATCTGGGACCCACTGCCAATCATCTATAGTCTTTAATAGCCACCTTTTTAATAAATCTCAGTTTTGGGACTGATCTGTTAAGTTTTGTTAGTTTAACCAGCAAATACTTTGGTTTAAATTTATATAAAACAAAGTAACTGGCCTAAGAATAATAGTATTTGTCTCTGGCCATAAGGAAAAACCTTTTATAAAAAGCAAGTGGTTATTACGAAATATTTTAAGTTTAACTTAGCTGCTAGTTTTAGCTTAAGTAAGTTTTACTGGAGATCAATTCTAAGTTCAGGTAATGAGACTAACGTTCTGTAATAGGAAGGGATAGTTTTTCAAAATTCAATTTCATATTTTTTAAGCAAGGAATCATTTAAAAATTTCAAAAAAACTTTTTCGTTAACGAACACAGCGTCTCTTATAGAATGTTTTTAAATTACCTTAAAAAGTTCTTGCTGGGTAAAATAATATTTTTTAAGCTCCCTTACGCGACAGTAGGGGCAAGATGGTTTTGCTGTTATTTTCTTGAGACTGACACCAGATGTTTTTGTAAAACTTTAACTCTTTAGCATTTAATAAAGTGCGTCAATGGCTACCGTTTTATTATTTAAAGTTTTACAAACATATGGTAGACTAATTCATATTTAT
Organism: Melanophora roralis; assembly: GCA_963583895.1. Taxonomy (NCBI): domain Eukaryota; kingdom Metazoa; phylum Arthropoda; class Insecta; order Diptera; family Rhinophoridae; genus Melanophora; species Melanophora roralis. Next base: position 35,918,319 of record OY757187.1, on the reverse strand, counting down.
TTTATTGCTTTTAAGAAACCATAAATTATTAAGTTTTAATTTTTTTTTTATAGTTGCTTAGGTAGGGTTTTCAGTAATAAAATTGTGTTGGAAATCCTGAAAACTAACGGCTGTATTCAAAAAAAAATCTTAATTCAAATTAAAGTTTTAAATACATTTCAGCTCAAAAAAACATTTTAAGCCTAAAAATGCTTTTTAAAATTTCGTTTTAATAAATCGTATTTTTACTAAAATATTTTCCATTTTCAAGGATTTTTTAAATCTGATGTTGGCAAAGCTATTAATTTTGCTTGTCACTTGAGTCATGGTAATGTAAAATTGTTATACATTAATCGCATCTATGCACATTTTTTTTTTCGTATTTGAGAAAAATATTGTTGATAAAATAAATAAATAATATTTAATACAAAAGAGAGCTGTAAGAGTTAGGTAAGAGTAAAATTTAGAAATTGACTTCATTTAAGATGAAAGAGTATTTGAATAACGAGTTTTCCTTTAATTGTTTTGATTTTTTATATGTCACTTAAAAAAAGTATTGTTATTACTAAAAACAATTAAAAGCCGTAAGTCCAATAGTTTGTTATAACTATAATAAATATTAAAACAGATATAAAACAAAAAAGGGCTGGGAAGTTTGCTTAAAATCGGTTAAAAATTGGGTAAAACACAATAAAAATACAAAAAAGATTTAGAAATTTGCTTAAAGTGGGATTGAAATATGGTCGAGCCAATTTTAAAATTGTTTATTTACACAAGGTTTAAATTAGGGGTTTTAAGCTAAAATGTTAATATAATGCAGAGTCTAATGCAGAGTTTGTCCAGCTTAATCTGGACAGAGTTTACCAACTTCTTTTTTTACCTTAAATTTTTTAAAAGGAATCCTTTAAATTGTGTCTGATCTTGTGCCGTTTTTTTTTGTTAATGACGAAGCCTTTTATTTTTGTAATCTTTTAAGCTCTGCTATCTTTTCACAAAAAATTTTCAAATTTAAAATATAGCGAAAATTATGTGAAATAGTAAGTTTATTTAAACTAATCAAAAAAAGTCACGATACTTTGCTATAAATATTTTACACTTTGGTTATGATTTATTATTTCATGTAAATATTGCTGCTTTTTTAAAAACTCACGTTTTCAACAAAAAATATGAGTTAATAAAATGTAAATTATGTAAGTACGTACATACATATGCATACTTACATATATGTAGACATGTATGATTTGATACAAGGTGGGTCAAAAGAAGTCGTCCCATGCTGATTGGCTCTCACTTCTTTTCTAAATTAAAAACTGCGATTCTGTTTTATTAATATGTTTATGGAAACCTTAAGAATCTAACTAATCAAGTCGGAAAGATGATATCAGCCAAATGGGCGCCATCACAATTGATTGCTATACGACATCGTTTTATGGAGTTCTTCATCGCTTCGGCGAGAACTTTGGGCGGCAGATTCTCGCACTCGTGTCAAATGTGGTCCTTAAGGACTTCCAGGGTCTCGGGCTTGTTTACGTAAGCACGGGATGTTGAAAAACCCCACAAAAAAGTCTAAAACGGTAAAATCTGTGAGAAAAGATGAGACAACCTGGGAACGCCGCCTTAAGAATATGGGTTGTGGTTTACGCAGTGTGTATTCTGTTGCTCCGTCCTGTTGAAACCACATGCCCTCCAGTCCTAATTCATTCTGTTGCGGCGGAAAAAACTCGGCTCTATAGCGCGCACCGTCCACTTTTGTGGTTGGATCAGCGGCATCCTCGAAAAAAATGGCCCGATGACTCCTCCAGCGTGTGCAGCGCACCATGTAGATACTTTTAGCGAGTGTAATGTATACATATGTATATAAAATCAGACATTCAGGATTGCTACGGTAACTACATACTTCTTTAATAAAAATTTAAATTAAAAAAAATAATAAATTTTGTTACCTTTTAAGTAAAACTTGTTAGTTTGGAGAATGCCAACAGTCTTGGTAATTTAATCCATTTACGATTGAATAACAGCAACAACACAATAACATTAGAAATAAAAGTAACAAAACTAGAAGCCGCACTTAAGAAAATTGCTTGTCTCAACTGTAAACACAGATAGAAGTAAAAATAAAAACAAAACTACATTTTAACCATATTCCCTGGGCAATAGATAACCGACAAGGACAATAAGGATGAAGCCACATAACAGGAATGTCTCTAAATCTCTGAACATTTTAAATGTAAATCAGTTTGTTTACTACGGTGTTTCCTTTTATTTCCTGTTGGTTTTTATGCTCCAATTTTTTTCTTTGTAAAGCGAGTTTCTAGACAAATAGAATATTTAGTTTGTTGCTGTAGCCTTCGAATATGTAAAGTGTAGCAAACTAAAGAGTAAAAAGCTAAATAAATCCTTTTTACATACATACTATATATAAATAAACATAATCTTCATCATCACCATCATTGTAAGGATGTTTTACGACAAGATATATGTATGTACATATTTATTAACAAAAATATTTTCCTTGTTTCATATTTTCCTTTTTTTTTTGCCCTAAAGAGGCATAACTACTTGATACATTTGCATAAAATAGTGTCTTGTTCTTGTTATTCAATGTTTTCTTTTCTCAAAACTAAAAATATTACCATTACACCATTTCCCAAGATACCAAGTATAGATATGGTTTTGACACTTGGGACAACTAAAAAGAACTTTTTTAAAAATTCTATTAAAAATACAAAACAAAACAAAAGAACTTGAATTTATATGCAAATATCCATGTACACTAAGTATGACCTTTTTATTTTTTTATTATTTTATTTGCTTCTGTTTGTGTGATACCGGAAATAAAAATATGTATATTGAAAGAAAGTATCTTATCCCCAGAAAAATACCATGAACATAGTAAACTGTCCATTTAACAGGTTTTACCCATCATAGGTTGTTGTTTGTTATATTTTCTTGCAATATTTTTCTTAGAATTGTCTTAAAGATCTAAAGGATGTTGATGTTTTAAGAAGTTTTAGAAGAAAAACAATAAATGGAAATAAAGGTTTTACAAGGTTGTGTGCCTTTACATGTTTGCAAGTACATTGTGTGTACCTAAGATGTGTAAAAGTACAAGTGCAATTCTATTACATGCCTTCTTAAAAATTTTTATATTTTTCGCCATTTCTTACCAACATTTTTCTTTTTGTTTAGTTTTTTTTTGTTTTTAGGTAAATGTTAAGTTTTCTATTAATTCCTTTTGCTAACGAGAGGGGGTCAATATTGTTTTCATAAAATTTTGCTCTTTGCCTTTAAGTTCACGGAGAAAAAATGATTTTAATTAAATTTAATAATTTTAAATAAAACTGAATTGCCTCAATTAAATATTAATTTTGTTTATGAAAATTTAATACCAATAATGATGTAAATTTACATTTTAGCTTTGACCAAAAGAAAGCCGGACGGAAACACATGTTTTAGCGACTCAGAAAGTGATTCAGAGTCGATCGGTACACCTAAATTTGGGTCTTTAAATGCCCTTTTTAAAATGCTTGGCTAAATTTGTTGTATTTTTTAGATTTTAATATAGTAATATAAAATAAAGGAACGTTGACTTAATAGAAAAATGTATGTATTTTGCATTTTTGCTTTTTTTTACCCTTTTTAAGAGTGTAAGTCCAGCAGTACGGAATTAAATTTTTGATAATTTTTAATTAGTGAGAAAAAGTAAGTGAGATTATGATTATGGTAAAAAATATGAAACTTAAATTTAAAAACCTATTAATACATCCGAAGTCCACTAAATGGACAGAAAGTACCTTTTTCAAGCTTTTAGTACTATTTAATTTTGTTTAATGAATGAGTCAAGCAATATAAAACAAAGAACTTTTGACCCATGTTTGGATCAGGAGTTAACTAAGTAAACTTTGGTCCTTTTTTGTTTTTTTTAAGACCCACAAGATGCCAGAAATTAAGTAGGTCGACCTAAGGCAATTTTTTGTGGTTACCGTACTTTTTTTTTATTAGGGACCATTGACTTAAGTTGTAAAACTATAAAGACTTTTTAGATTTAATGCATTTTTCACAATAATTTTCATAGGTTATTCAGGATTTGATCCCAATTTTCTTTGTTTATTTATATGGTTTGTTATACCCTCCACATACATAAGTGATAAGGGTATATATAAGTTTTTTATTCCATTTGTAATTCCTTGATTATCCATTTGGGACCCCATAAAGTATATATATTCTGGATCCTTATAGATAGGGAAGCCGATTTAGCGATGTCCGTATGTCCATCTGTCCATCTGTCCGTCTGTCCGTGTTATGGTTAAAATCAAATTTCTGAAGCCTCCCGATGTCGCATAGATCTGTGGGTGATATCAAACTATCAGAAATAGTCACAAAAAAATCGGTATTAAATTCAGCGAAATTGCCCAATAAAAGACCAAGATACAAGCAAAAAACCAAGACTACCTCCTTTGTTTAGCCCAAAACAACAACAAAGAACATACTTATGTACGTAATAATAAAAAAACAACAAAAACACAACAAAAAAAAAAGAAAAAAACAGAATCAGTCATGTTGATACATTGAACCACACCCAAAACGAAAATTTTATAAGTACATATTAGTATTCATACATATAACAGGGTTGCCATACAAAGCTTAATATAAGAATTTTTTTTAAATCGCTCCTACGGCTTCCAGGGTTCTCCCGCAAAGCTAAAATATAAGACCGACCCCAATTAGCTTATCCACACAAACATTTTTGTGGAACATACTTACCCTCTATCTCCAGCCCCTAACATGGTTGCCCTACAAAAATTAAAAAAATAAGGTAAAAACCGCTACATCTTCCCCGGAGTCGCTCCTAGAGGAGTAAAATGTATCACTGAGCCCCATTAGTTTCCCCTCCTAAACATATTTCTAGAATATACTCACCACCCTCTAAGGGGGTTGCCATATAAAATTAAAAAAAATTAGGATTAAAACCTATACAACTTCCCCGTAGGCACCCGTGGAGCGTTAAAAAATGACACTGACCCCTATTTAAAAATAAGAAATATTTCATTAGTAAAAAAATGGATAAAGGTTAAAAAAATTTTGGGATTTCGAAAGGCCAATGTGAAGGGTATATAAGATTTGGCACAGCCGAATATAGCGCTCTTACTTGTTGTAAGTTAAGTTTTTATTTATGCATTCCGTTGGTCCTTACAACAAATCATCATTAGACTTCAACCAAACTCTTAGAAAACCTCACGAATATTTTTGGCTCTATAAAATTACCTCAATAAACTTATTGAGAATTACTGTAAAAACGCCAAAAACGGCTCATGGCGAAAAATGGTTTGTTGGGTTCTTAAAATAACTCTTGAAAAATACATAAATTGTTGTTACATTCTAGTAAACGTCTGACGTTGTCGTAGGGCTTACACCCTAGGCGGCATAGAGTTCATAAAACACTTTTTTGAATTTATCGAAGCTCCTTTTTGCAACGAAAAACAGCCTGGCCTACGGTTATAGCGCAGCCGAAGGTTCAAATCCACTATAGTTGGATTTCTGTCCGTCCAGCCGGAGGCTGTCTGTCCACACCCCTACTTTTTGCAGAATAATTTCATGCTAGTGAAAAAATATTATGAATACGAAACTTTTGCGCATTTTAAATATTTTAATTGGAAGTTTTTTTATTTCTATTTCTTACAGCAAAAACGTGATGTAATAAAAAATGGTTCGCAATATAAATACTTGGGTTAGTGGTTACATATATCGAGTAGTTAAAAGATGTTGTATGAAAATCTATTTACTTTAATCCCTGATTAGTATCGAGGCTGGTTATTAAAAATAATCCACCGTTTTAGAACTTTTAACCTTTTTTCAGTGAGTTTTCGAATTATTATTCATTTTTGCATAAAATATTCACAAAGAAACTACAGATAAACATTATTTCTTACAAAGTTTTTATATTTTAAAATAATTCTTATAATCTTAAAAAACTTTTCCTGTAATTTACCTTTTATTTTTAACAACACATGACGTTTATGACTACTGAAAGGTGAGAGAAGACGCATAAATGAGTGTAATGCAAGTCACATACACAAAACCAAAAAAGTGTTTTAGTGCTCCAGTACTTTTACTTAAAACAAAATATACTAATAAACATAAACTCAAACACATGTTTACAGTCAAATAATCCTTGATTTCTTAAAAAGAAGTTAAAAGCTATTTTTCTTATCTACCTTTACCTTTAGCTTGCTTTAACGGTTATAGCCGCTTTTTTACAACTAGGATTTTTAAAGGTTTTTTTTTTGTTGGGCTTAAGAATTATGATGATTTTTTCCCTTTAGTGATACTTATTGTTATAAGCTGTACTCCAAACACATATGTTTTTATCATATGCTTAAGCTGATTACTAGTAATGTTTATGATCTGCTTTCTAAGAGTTTTATGGGTCATGACAACAGAATTATTACATTTACCTTTTTCTTGTTCTTGTCTTTTAGTTTTTATTACATTCAAATGAAATGTTACACAAATCTGTTGAAAAGTTATAAATTTTTTCTTTCTTTTGTTTGTATTTCTTGCATTGACATGTTTATGCTATTTTTGCTCACACCCGATTTGTGTTATGTTACGCTTAAGATGGTGTATAGAGGGCTGTCCACAACAAGAGTGCAGAAAAGTGCATAAATCTGGTTGTTTTATTTAATCATTGTTAGTCTTGATTTTTCCTGCAGTTTTGGTTTTTGTTTTTTTGTGATTGTTGTTGTATCCTCTTTGTTAAGTAGTGATAAGTTTTTATGTCAAGTAGTAATTTTAAGTAGAATTTCTTAAGTATTGTTTCTTATTTTTTTTAATATTTGGTTTAATAAAAGAAGAACCTTGAACTGTATTGCAAGAACAATAGATGCTGCAGTACCTCGTAGTTGCTTTTGTCATAATGACTTTAAAGGACTTTTAGTTTTCAAAAAACAACAAAAGAGTATAAACTTTTATGCTTAATGTTTTTTGTAATTTTTTTATTTTAAAAATGAAAAAAATGTATGTATTTATAAACAAAAACTAAAAATTTTATTACAAGAAACGGACTAATATTATTTTGAATCGATCGATCAAACTAGTAATACCCTTCACATAGCGATGTGGGTATATATCAGTTTGTCATTCCGTTTGTAATTATTTATTATACATTTGCGACCCCATAAAGCATATATGTTCTGGATCCTTATAGATAGGGATATTGATTTAGCCATGCCCGCCTGTCCGTCTGCTGAAATCAAGTTTCCGGAGTCAAATAAAGTGATACGGACCAGTAATTGGTGCCAAACTATTAGAAATATCCTAGAGACATTCGCGATTTAAAATCAGCAAAATCGGTTTAAGATATAAGCGAAAACCCAAAATAATCCTATATAATCCCTATATATCTAAGTAAATATAGACATTCTTGCCACAAAACTTGGCACTTGGTAATTGGACAATAAGGCGTACACTGTTAAGAAAAAATTGTTTGAGGGGGGGCAAGAGAAACCTCGGAAACTGTAAAAGCTATCGACTTGAAACTTTTTACAAAAAGTAATTGCACAATAAGACCTAAATTTTGGAAAAAAAGTTTTTTGGGTAGGGGCAGGGGAAGGGGTAGCTCTAATACAAATGGACAATTTCTATTAAATTTTCAATACGCTATATCTCGGAGACTATAACTGCTATCTACTTCAAATGTTCTACGGAAAAGAATGTGACAAGCAGGCTTAGACTTTAGAGAAAAATTTTTTTTGATGGGGGCAGGAGAAGGGGTATCTCCCATACAAATTAACAATTTTTAGAAATTTTTTCAATACGCCATATCTCGGAAACTATAACAGATATCGGTTTAAAATATTCAACAAAAACTAATTGGACAATAAGACCTACATTTTGGAAAAAAAAAATGTTGGGTAGGGGCACAGGAAGGGTAGCACCCATAAAAATTTAAAGTTTTTATGAAATTTTAAATACGCTACATCTCGAAAACTTTAGCTGCTATCGCCTTCGAAAGCACTACAAAAAGGAATGATCAAACAATTTATACATTTTGGAAAAAAATAATTGAAAAGGAGCACAAGGACTAGAACATCCCATAAAAATTAACAATTTTAATTAAACTTTTAATACGAATAATGTCAAAAACCTTTAAAACTTTCTATTTCTACTATTCATAAGAACGTTAAAAGGTATTTTTATTATATCTATTATTTGTAGTACAAAATAACTCGGCTAGAAAAGATGGCTGGGTATATTTAAAAAGATCAATGTGAAGATTATATAAGGTTCGGCACAGCCGAATATAGCGCTCTTACTTGTTTTTTATTGTTGTTAGAGGGTTGCAGCTTTTAAATAATATTTTAAAAAGTTTTTAAATAATATTTAAAGCTGTTATTAAAGTCTCTTAGAAGTGTACAAGATCTCCCGTACTGAAAGTTTCATGTTTAATGGCTTCGCACGTCAAAATTTTTGGAGTGCGTTAAGAGTATTTGTATCAGGCGCGGATTCAGGGTGAGGGAAAAAAGGAAATTCCCCCCCCCCCCCCCCCCCCCCCACCCCTCCCAAAAACGTTTATAACTTCATAATTGATTTAAGAAATAATAAAAAATATTGGTGGCCATGAAACAAACGTTTTATATATTTTATTAAACAAATGTATTGCATATTCAAAGATGCTGTTACTTTTAGAAAAAATTTTTTTTAAGACACAAAAAAACTTGCGTCTTGAGGTGGCAAATTAAAAGCAAATATCTGCACTTTAACAAGAAATGAAAATCGAAAACGTTTGTTGTTTATTACAAAAACTATAGTTTCCCTCGGAAGGCATAATATACCTCCCCGTGGATATCGAGATGATGGTTCTTTGCTATCTTCTGAAAAAAACAAACTCAGAAGGTATTTTTCGTTCACTTCTGCGATTTCGTATAGATAAAAGAGATAAAATTTTAGGCTTCCGTTTCTAAGTTTTCCCTTTAGATGATTCATATATATCGAAAACAATTTAAACTGAATTAAATAAAAAATTTCCATAATCTTATTTAAGAAATTATACTAAAATATATTTATGACACTAAATATTATTCGATTATTTTTGACAAAACAACTGATTGATTAGGAAAAGGCCAAACTTCTTTAGGTTTAAGGTAATGAAGGCATTGGAAAAGATATCCGAGTGGAAATATAGATATACGTCTTAAAAATACTTTTTATCAAGAACTTCTCTGAGCACTTTCGAATTTCTGTGCGGATTAGATATTGTAAATGATATACTTACTACCACACTGTTCTTTATTGGCTTAACACCCCTCAACTTCTGCCTAATAATATTACTGCATTTACTGATTTAGAAATTATAATTCCACAGCTTGCAGATGATTTATTATAATTTGAAAAAATTGGCTAAAAAACTGCTTATATCGAAATTAAAGGCTAAAATTTTTCATTGCTAGACGTTTTAGCAAGGAGTGACCCAGATATAAATATATCTAAAAATGCAACAAATATATTTCAATAGTTTCCCAGTGATTAACAGTGTGATTCATATAATTTAAAAATAATGCAAAATAACATTAAACGAAAAACTATTTTCTTTTTTGATTCATTCTGTCGTCGACAGGGCAACTATAAATTTCTCGACTAAAGAACTTCTCACATACAATACAGAAATGAGGCATTGACCGCCAATTTTCTTAAGTTATTGCCTAAAATTTTATTTTTATATATTTTATCGCATTTCCTATAATTCCTATAGGGATATAGAGCGCCGTGGATTAATTCTTGTTATACCACAAAAAAAAGTATTTCGAACACTTGTTTAATTCACAAGAAATTTTTTTAAAAAGCTTGTAGAATATCAAGGAATATTTTTAAGAGCAAAACGGTAATATAAAAAAGTATATTTAAAATTTCGGTACATAAAAGAAAACATTAAACAAGAAATGTTCGTTGTAACACTTTTGTTCTTTGGGGCTTTTGTTTCAATAAACAAATTTTAATATTTTTAATTTTTAAAATTTATTTTTAAAATTCATTTAAAAAATTGTATTCTCACTTTACAAACCTAAAGAATTATATTCATTTTTTAAAAAATGTACTAAAGCTTTTCTCCACAAAACTTTACTACCGCCGATTAAGGGCTTTAAAAAGCTTCTTTTAAGTTTTAATTTTTTTATTTTTAATTTTATTAATGAAAAAAAGCAATGAAAATAAATATAAAAAACAAAAGTAAAACCTTCAACAAATAAGGCAAAAGTTTTTTTATTTTATTTTATTTTTACGTTTATGCTTTTAACACAAAGTGTTGCAGTTGTCTTTTTCGTTTTCATTACAATGTTTTTTTGTGGTTACCTTTGGAAACTTTGAGTTTTGCAGTAATTTTAATTTAATGGAACTGTTTAGAGAGTACGTGGATTTAATTTTTATTTTATTTTGCATCATAAATGTTTTAACATATTGTTTTTAGAAGTTTTATTTTATTCTTCTTTTTACAATTTCATTAACTAGTGCTAGGATGGGTGGGAAAGTAAAATAAAACAAAAGTTTTTAAATTTATTTGCAAAAGCACTTATTAGTTCTACGTAGTTATTAAGAAGACTTTTGCTTTTGTTAGTGTGTCACTCTGCTTGCTAAATAAAAACAAAAAATCCAGAGTCAAAGTATCCAGAGAAAAGTACATATAGAATCTTCTCTTGCACTTAGAAGTATTAGAAAAAAAAAAAGAAAAAACCCAACCTGTTTTACTTAATACTTCCTGGATGCAGTTTGCTTTATCTGTAAGTACTTTTCTTGTTGTTGTTGCATCTATTCCTGTAAGTATTATCCATCATCCAGCAACATTTACTATTTGCTTTAACTTACGCTAGTATACGTTTCTAGTTTACGCTTTTGCAACATTTCATCAACAGGACTCTTCTTAAATGTTTTTTTTTTCAACTATTTCTTTTAGATCTTGCATCCTTGTTTAAAATCTATTTTTCTTGGTTGTTTTTTTTTTGTGTTATTTTTACTTTGTTAAATAAAGTAAAAAAATGTTTTAGTTTTTATGTTTCTCAACTTTCTTTTTCTTAAGCAAACGAAAAAGTAATTAATTTTCTTATAAAAATATATTTAGGTTTAAACATGGAGTTGTTTTATTTTTCAAAAATAGTTCTTAAAGTAATGTTAAAACTAAAAAAGTAGGAGCGCTTTATTTGGCTGTGCCGAGTCTTATATACGCTTCATCTTGATCCCGTCGAATTGTTTTTAAACCATAAAAACTATAATAAAATAACTTTGTGGCGGGTTTGAAGTCGATAGTCATAATAGCTTTTAAAAAATTATAGAAAATAGGATTCGTTTGCATGGTGCTGCAGCTGCCCTTCTCCTATCTAAAAAAAATTCTTAATTTAGTTACCCGCCTTTGAAGTATCTGAGCGATATTGTGTCACAAAAGTGGTTATATTTACTGAGATATATAGGGAAATATTTATGGATTTGGTCTTAAAAATGGGTTGTTTGAGGTTTTTGCTAGTACTTTGGTCTATTGTAGGCCGATCTTACTGATTTTAAACTGCATTTTTCCAAAGAATGTTTCTGGCAGTTAGCCACCAAATGTGAACTTTTGGATTGAACCCTCTCCATGAACTTGATTTCAACAGACGGACAGACGGACATGGCATGAATTTTTCGATCTTTTGCCAGAACAACGTCGTAATTCAAAAAAAGCCATTTCGAGAAAAACGCCTTTAAAGTTTTAGACTTTTTCTCTTCAAATGCAAGAAGTAGACACACTTCAAAGATAAAATTAATAAACATTATAAAACATAACATAATCAATACTACTGCATCGTTAACCCCATAACTTTGTGGGGTCTAAAAGGAATATTGTAGAATTTATAAACGGAATGACAAACTGATGTATATTCTTATCACTATGTAAAGGGTAAAAAAAGTTTTCGGTTATCGGCGTAAGTAATAGAAATCACCTTACTGCAAATTTTGTTACTTACAACGAATTGCAGATTCCATATTTATCAGGTACTTTCTTTTTGTTTATTCTACCTTGACAGTTGGCACAAAGCCAAACTATTTATATTGTGGTGTTAGATCTTAAAAGTATCCCATGGCATCTATTTTAAAAATTTTGCAAATTGGTCCAGACGTTTTTAAAAATGTCAAAAAATGTAAAATTTTTGATTAAATGTAAATTTCTTCAGATGTAAAAAGAAAACAGATAAATTGACTTTCAATTTTTAAGAAGCGCTGCACAGTGGGTTAAATGCCACCGAAAGTGGCGAATAATTCATGGCAGCCGTAATTTAAATTTTTTTGAAATTTCTTTTCTGAAAAAAACATACACGGAAAAAAATTTTACGATTTTATTGACATTTTTTTTCGGAAAATTATAGTTTGTTTCAGAATTTTCGCCGTAATTTTAAAATGGAAAGTGATTCTTTTAAAAAATGAGAAGCAATATAAGCAAAAGCTTATATTGTCTTCTTTTTGAAAAATAAAAAAAAAAAAATAAATATTTTGAATAAATATGAATATAAGTTTAATTTAAAGTCGGAATTTGGGTTTTAAAGGATTTCCAGAATCTTACAACTTTTTTAAAAAAGTAACAAAATAAATTTTTATAATTTTTTTTGTTTATCAATAACTGTCATACACTTAAAAAGAAAGCATGTTATGTACATCCTCACCTTCATCATCATAATCTTCGCTATCATTACTCTCACTTTCATGTATTTCTTAAAAAATAATAGGCGATAGCAAAAGCTGTAGTTCGGAATTTGAAAATTATTGATTTTCTTTCCGTTCATTTAGTTTATTAATACTAGATATGAATGGATCTTAACTGAGAAAAAATCTATTTTAAATATCTTCATTCGACTTTTCTCGGCTGCATTTGCGAGCAAAGTGTTCCCTATAATTTTTAAAATCCTTATTTCTGGCTTCCTGAGCTTCTTCTGAAAGTTCTCCAATCGGTAAAAGGGCATATTTTATGATTTCGGGACCATGAATTAAAAATTTTGTATTGTAGGAGTCATACAAAAGCATTTTAAAACTCTCGTGAATAAAGATGACTAAAACTTTTTCACGCACCTATCTCCGACAACAATAACAACAACATGGTAAGCATTGAACGAACGTTAGTTTTGTTAAATACATGACTTTAAAAAAACACGACTTCAAAAAGAAAAATGTTAATAGCAAAAAATGGAGAACCAAAAACGCAAATTTTTTTTTGTAATATCAAGCTAATATATCAACTTTTAGAAAATATAAGGTTCAAAACACAACCTTAATTAACTTAGAAGTTATGGTTCACGAAACATCAAAAATAGGAAAATTTTTGACCTTTTTTAAAAAAATCGTCAAAAATATTTTCACTCATATTTTTAAAAACACTACATCATTTTTGTACCTTTTTTAATACCTGAATTTGAAGGTTCTATTCTTAAAATAACACTTTGTTAACGTTAAATTTGGAAACTACGGACTCGCTTAATGCAAAATTTTATTTTTTCGCTTTTTAAAAAAATTGCAAAAAATTTTGTACTTTGACACGTCACTACGGAGTCAGCTGACAAGATAGATGCTTGAAAATTTACATAGTGATGTAGAATTTTATCTAGTTTTATCCGATTTCAAATATTTATACAAAAACTTAATTTCGAAAATTCAGTTAAGCGTCACTTTCGAACCATTTCAACCCAACGTCCGCTGTTAAAATTTTTGTGTTTTTTAAAATGTTAGAATTTTTATTTTGTATGACACTGCTACTTAACCTGTAAGATTTTAATATATTAGGAGTCACCTTCCTGATGGTTTTTTTAAGAAATTGATTAATATAAAAGTATTTATAAAATAAGTATGTATTACAAGTCGTCGTTGTTAAGTTATTGTGTTCTATCGAACACACAAATCCTATACTTACAGAACACAATAACTTAACAACGACGAAATGTCTGTAGCGAAAGCGGATGTGTATTTTTATATTATACAAATGCCGTTTACCTCTTAAAAACAATATTTAGTAAAACAACTATATATGGTGGCATAATAAGGTGACCTCGTCCCTACAACAACTTCCTGTAAAAATTTTGCATGTATTTCGTTGTTGCTAAATTCTAGCTAAGTTGCCAATAAAGTTGCAATAACACATTTACACAGCATAAACAACCATTATAAAACATAAATAAAATTGCCAAGTTAAGTTAGAAAACATATGACGGAATTAAAAGTCAGCTGATCAGTTGCTCCTACCTTGTTCAATGTGCCTTGCAACTATATAAAGCAACTGGCTTTCTGAACACCGTCTTAAGGTAAACGCCTTGAAATTGGTTGCTGTTTCAACTAATTATGCTGCCCCCAAGCAAAATAAAAACAAAATTTTTTTGTTAATTAAAAATGTAAAGGAAGTTTGTGCATGTGCGCTTTAGTGTTGCAAATGCAACAGAAAACCACAATGCTTCATTAAAAATCTTAAGTTTCTGTGTTTGCTTGTATCTTCCATTTTTTCTCGTTTTTTTATTTCAGATTTGCAAGGAGGTTTTTTTAAATTCATTTCGGTGATGAAACTGCGGTTTCAATTGTTTTTTTCCTGGAATATTTTTGGTTAAGTTTTCATGTTTTCTTTTTGTATTTTTCTTTTTATTTTTTTTTTTTTGGTATTGAGTGGGAAAATGGCAAAAAAACCTTAATGGTTGAGTGAATGATTGCGCTCTGTCTTCGGTGCCAAACTGTTGATGAATTGCTGCAACAATAAACAATTTGTTTAAGTTAAACGGAGAAATGTAAAAAAAATTTTTTTTAAATTGTTTTTTTTTGTTCAGAAAGAGTATAGTTGCGATTTAATTCCGAAAATACTTGCTTGTCCACTAAAAAACTAGAAAACCCCATAAAATAATTTTTTTCAAAGTAAATGTTATAAAGTGTGCCTTTAACTCTGGATAGGAAGCTATGTAACTGGGCTTAGCAAGGCTTTTTTAGTGACTTTGATCTTTGGCATTATATTCAAAACAGTTAAGTAAAGCGCTGTCTAAGTTGTTGAAGTTGAAGCTGTTATAAATAATGGGAAAATTTTTCCTTGCAAAAGATGGATTGTGGATAGTTGAAAATATGTTAGGACTAGCTGTTAGCTTAACAGTTAGCTGGTTTCTTACTTGTGTTTTTTCAAAGTTTGTTTATGTATAACTTAGTTTCAAGAAAAATTAATTAAAGTCTGTATATTTCTAAAATAAGGAAAAATAAAATTTTCACTTTCAAAAGCTTTTAATTCGTTTGATTTTTAAATTAAACTCAAAAAATTTCGTACAAATACCAATAGAGAATATTTAAAACAAGCAAAAATTAACAACAAATAAAAATGATAGTCAAAGAAAAAGAAATTAAATAAATCTTACACGATTGCTTTTGACAGACAAGGAAATATGTAGAAAATAGAATATAAAAGAAAATTGAGCAGTTGCAAACATAAACATTTTTTGCCGTCTTTCTTTTAAAAATATCAGGGGTTCTCATGGGTTTCAAAAATTTTAAGAAAATTTGGTAACTAAAAAATTGAATGTCTACCAACAAGATGATAATTTTTGCGATATTTAAAGAGTTAAATATCAGATCAATGTCTGGATTTAACTGATGTCAAAAGATTCTTTGTAGTGACTTTAGGTATCCTTAGTTTTTAATAATAACTTTTGGTTCTTAAATTAACTTTCTAGGCTTTTATTTATAACTATGTGTTAAAACAACACCAGTAATAAGCAAAAGCTTAAGTCATAATAATTATCTGTTTCCATGAAATTCGTTCTTATGTCTATACTAGCCATTAACCCGCTAATTTATAAACGTAGTTTCATATGTTGATCAAACCAAAGCTCATAAAAAACTTGCATAATTTTTTCATAATCTTAGCACGGATCCTTTATCAATTTTTAAAATATGCAAGAATGTACTAAAAATTTGAAAAAAGTACTAATTATTTATCCAAATTTCAAAATTCCAGATTAAAAGTTTTAAAACAATTCAAAAAGCTACCAGAAATGTGGAAAAGTACTTTTTGTCAACATGATTGACTTCTGGCGTTAAGAAAACATCAAAAAATTTAAGAAGTACTTTTTATCACCCTAAATGGCGTAAGGTTTTTTATAACTTAATTTAATTTTTCTAGGCCCATAATCTTAAAAAATTCAAAAAAATAACAAAAATGTAAAAAACTAGTTTTTGACTACCTAGTTGACTTTCGATCTTAATATTAGTTAATTGCTTTAAATTTTTTATTTGAAAATTTGTAATCTTAGAAAATGCTAAAAGTACTAAATATTTGAAAAAGTCTTTTTTTTAACACCTTAAATACTTTCGACAAATACAATAGTCATTAATTTCACATTTCACGAATCAAAATCTCAAAAAGTATAATATATACCCAAATATAATTTTTACCCTTTTTATTTATTACGGCTGAAACTTTCAAAAGTACCAAAAAGTTATTTGTATATTTTTTAAACGAAATTTTAAATTGTGTTTCTTAGTTTGATTAGAAGTTACAAAAAGTACCTAAGAAGTGCAAAGAAATTGTTTTTTTTTTTTATCAATTTGGAGTTAAATTTCAAAATTTATAAAATTTTTAGGGCTTGTCGAACGTAATTCGAGCTATGTGTCAAAATATAGTTTGCTTAGGTAGCTAATTGGAAAGGAGGAGACCCGTGATTGGTTCCTTTTCCTCTGCTTACAAAAGAGAACAAGTAAGAGCGCTATATTCGGCTGTGCCAAATCTTATATACCCATTGGCCTTTCGAAATCCGAAATTTTTTTTATTTTTATCCATTTTTTTACTTATGAAATATGTGTAATTTTTAAATAGGGGTCGGTGTTATTTTTTAACGCCCAACGGGTGACTACGGGGAAGTTGTAGGAGTTTTTACCTTATTTTTTAAAATTTTGTATGGCAACCATGTTAGTGGCTGGAGATATAGGGTAAGTATGTTTCACAAAAATGTTTGGGGGGATAAATTAATTGGGGTCGGTCTTGCATTTTACCTTTGTAGGAGAACCCCGGAAGCCGTAGGAGCGATTTAAAAAAATTTTTAAATTAAGCTTTGTATGGCAACCCTGTTATATGTATGAATACTAATACTAATAAAATTTTCGTTTTGGATGTGGTTAAATAATATCAACATGACTGATTATGTTTTTTTCTTTTTTTGTTGTTTTTTTGTTGTTTTTTGTTGTTTTTTTGGACTAAAAAAAAGGAGGTAGTCTTGGTTTTTTGCTTATATCTCTGTCACTTATTGGGCGATTTTGCTGAATTTCAATACCGATTTTTTTCGCGACTATTTCTGACAGTGTGATACCACTTACGGTTCTATGCGACATCGGGGGGCTTAAGAAAGTTGATTTCAACCATAACACGGACAGACGGACATCGGTAAATCGGCTTCCCTATCTATAAGTATCCAGAATATATATACTTTTTTAGGTCCCAAATGGATAGTAAAGAAATCACACAAGGAATGACAAACTTATATATACCCTTATCACTTATGTGAAGGGTATAACAAGTTGTCCACTCTCGTTAAAATGTCTTAGAAAATCACTTACCAGTAACTGCCATCTACAATTTCTGTCGATCAATATAACGATCATCAGATCGTTAAAATATACTGAACTACACTACTTGAATAACGTAACTGCTTTAACTCGGAAGCTGATCAACAGCTTTCAGCTTTCTACTGCCCGTAACTTTAAAGGCGGTGTCACATAGAATCCGTCATCCGTCATACTTCGCCTATTTTAACTGACAGCTAAGTTGAAGAACATGTTTTATTATGAACAATGTCACATTCAGTACGTCTCCTTCAACGCAACGTAGTAAAGTTGGGCAACTTTTAACTTTCAACGTACGTCAAGTACTTTGACAAGTTGCATGGTGAAATTATGTGTACCAGGTGGTGTTACGAACACAACTGATCGACTTTTTCATGCATAAATCGAGGCTGCGTAGTCAAAGTTATTTACTTCTACATATCTTTTTTTGACAACTGAGCCAACGAAAACTACAACAAAAACAATAATTATATATACCAAATTTTGTTGTAGAACCACCACCACCTGCTAATTTAACATCCGTTTATAAAGAATTCTATGTGCTAACCTCTTGCGTTGTTACGTTAATGTCAGTTAAAAAAGGCGAAGTATAACGTATGACGGATTCTATGTGCCACCGCCTTAAGGCACTCACTCATGGGAACTTGGCCACGGCATTGAATCAATTCCAAAAGCGATACATTCTTTTTATTAAATTTAGATAATAATTTTATACATAAGGATTAAAAAAATATAGTTTGTTTTAATTTTCTTTTTATTTTTATTGCTCTTACTGAGAGTGGAACAAAAAATCTTTGGGCTCGCAATTTCGTGCTTCCACCTTAGACTACCGATGTTCTGCATTTTGTTACTGTTAATATTACTTTTAATCTATATATTTTATGTTATTTTACCATTTGAGAACCAATGAACTTATAGATGTGTCATTTAAGGTAGCAATAAATCAGAAAACGAATGATTGTACGTTTTTTTTAAAGTGAAAAACAAAAATAAAATCTTATATTAATAACACCACATCATAAACACACAAAAATTGTTTTGAAACAAATAAAATTGAATTTTAAGCTTCAGTGAAAATATTTAAATCCCCCATCTCGAAAATAATGACGATAATGTTTACGATGTACAAAGAATCCAACAATAAATTTTTACAAAATCAATGATGCTGATTACAAAATAGATTTTGAAATCACTCATACACGCTAACCTAAAATAAAGATTAAAAAAATACCAATATTACTGTAAAACTACTAACACACACACGCAAACACATCCTTAAATATTACGATACACAGACATACATACATATTAAGAAAGAAAAATTAAAAACGTTTTTCTTCCTACTCTTTGTCAAGTTATTATTGATATATTTTGAAGACAAAAGAAAAAGTTTTGAAGAATTTATAATGAAATATTGCTTGACTGGCTGCTCAGCATCTGGTTTAGTTTCTTTTGCAAATCATGTCATTGTGTTCGTGTGGGTGTTGGATTTTTTTAAGTCTGTCGATTCACCAATATTAACAAAAATCTAAAATAATGCTGATTTTTAATGATTTCTTTGATCTAATGTGAAATAAGAAATATAAAAAAATTTTTATTTACAAAAAGCTGTTGTTGTTTTTGTAAAGCTTGTGATTTTGGTTTTTGTGAATCCGAACAAATAATTAAATAACTTTGACATAATGAAACCATGTTGCAAACATGTTCAGGTTAATAACGTTATTAAAAAATTGTGAAAAAAATTAGTGGGGAAAAAGACACTTGGCATGAGATAACAAAAAAGTTTGATGAGTTTAGCATGACTTGTTTGTTGAGACTTGGGATATAAAGGAAATCTTTTTCAAAAGTTAATAACGGATAATTAATTTTTTTGGCAAATTTTTTGCATAGAAAAAAATTTGGAAAAATCTCTAAGAAGTAAGAACCAATAATGACTGTATCAAAAATGGAAGAAACTAATGAGAATTCTCACATTTTATATAAAAGAAGTAAATTGATACCTTTTATACATTATGCAAAAATTAAGCACCTTAATGATGAAGCTAGTACTATTTACTAGAATGTATAAGGTGGCGGATTTTGAGCCGCCAATGCTTGACAAAGTTGAGTAGAGAGTAGAAAAGGGTTTTAAATTTCTATGTATCATCCTAGATCACAAGTTGTCTTGCAAGTTTGACAGCCTATTTAGTCTATCGGAGTCAAAGTGCTTGATCTTTGGAATGTCATAGATCTATCCTCAGATTATTTTAGTAGTTTCACATTTAGGTGCGTTGGATCATCTAGTATCTGCAATTCTGCCAGTGTATTTATCCCCGTGGAGTGGTTGATTGCCCCATCATTCAACTTCGCACCGTCTTTAGTCAGTGTATTAGCAGCACAGCTGCCCCAATTGTTCTGGGGTTGTGCAGCGATTCGAGAGTTAAAATCGAAAATATTCGTAGGAGCTCAATGCATTAAAAGGACATGCCAAATTCTTTTTTTTTAGTATTAAAAATCAGCAGCCAGCTTTTGCTTGAGTGTTGGAATAAATGCCTGCTTGACAAAGCGCATCCGTCTGGCTGTTTGGCATAAAGACTTCAGCTTACTGTTCCCTTAGCGGCTTTGATTGACGGCCTTGACTTACTGTCCCACCGTGGTGGTGGCTAGTCGTTCCCAAAGCAGTTTTGACTGACTACATCAAGAGGTCGATAATCTAATGATGGAAGAGGAGGGTCCCCGAGCAACCTTCTATCAGCGCAAGTGCCAATGTCTACCTCCTCGTGGTATCAACGGGGCAATTTTCAGTTTACTGGAAAGCGAAGAGGCATGGGTAAGTTAAAACAACCTGTCTTGGGCTTAATGTGATTATGTGGTTATCAACTGGTCTAGCTTTGGGCAGGTTGTCCTTGTTGACGCTGTCAAATCTTACATTGCCAATAACTGGCACATCACTAAAAGGTCTAATTGATACCAATACCTTATCTATGCTGAGTAGAAATTGGTAGGAAATGATGAAAGTCAATTTCCGAGGCTGACCAGAGTTCTATCTGGTACCACGAGAATAAGAAAACCCCCCGTGGACTTATAAGTGCACGGTCTGATTTAAGGTAAGGTCTTCTTTGGCAGTGCACGTGATGACTGTGATTATCCCCAAGCGGGGTAACTGAAAACGAAAGCTAATATACTGGGGTCCGTCTTGTGCAGGCCCCGGAGTGATCGCGTAAGCGGTCTTATATGAATTTAAGGTTCACAAGATAGAGTTTCTAAGTTGTAGCAGGTCTAGCCAAGCACATGAGCAACTGATGAAGTAGGCTAATAGCTGAAAAGGTCTAAGTGTGTTTGGAAATAGGTGAATAGGGAAACTGGCTACGGCTGGGAATCCTAGGATCTAAAACAAGATCCCATCAGAGTAGTAGCAAATAATGAAATGGCCGGCAATGGCATGTTGAAGCATGTGATTCGGTCCTGACTGGAGGTGAAATGATTATGAAGCGTTGATTTAAGTTGATTTAATTGATATATATGAAAAAAAATCCCTATGAAATGAGCTGGGTGTCGCATTTGTTGGAGTTGTAACATGGCAAATCATTATCATTTTTGCTTAAGGTTGGGCACTGTTTCACAACCGTGTGAAGATGTGTCTTGTCGGTGCGGATCTGTTTTTATTGGAAATGACGAGATCAAAACTGGAGACGCATTTTGGGCTTAGATAGCCCAACTTCTTAGCAAGGGGTCTGTTATGGCTAGCACAGAGTCATGGCGGAGAATTGTTACTTGGGTGGTCTAGAAACCAACTGGGGTGCCAAGTCACGGGCAATATCGTGACGGTGTTAAGTCACCGTGAGATGAAGCCAACACGGCAGGTGCTCATGTTAAACTTTTCCAACCTCTGTCTTGCAGAGCGAAGGCAGAGAATATGATTAGTTAGGCTCTGGACGCTTACTACACTTGTAAAAACTTCATAGCTAAGAACTAGGGACTAAACACTGTAAACTGAGTTTAAACGTTTTTGTTAGGTACCAGGGCATTGTGTGGGATCATTGTTACGTTATCTGTAAGGAAAGAGAGGTCGGCGCTGGGTATTGGTTTGTCTTATGAGACCGCAGGCCACCGTTGGACTAGGTTTGCTGATTGTTAAATCTGGGGTTTAAAAACAAAGCATTTTGTCTCCACATTTATTAAAATTTGTTAAAATAACGAAGAAAATTAACATTTAAAGAAAAATATTTTTTAATAAATTGTACTTCAAATATTCAAAAAACACAGCAAAAGGCTGATTTAAGAAAACATTTCATTCAATTGAATTTGCCAAAAAAATTTACACATTTTTGTACTTAAGAGACTTAAGTAAGTAGAAATTATTGAAGTGTTTTTGTCTTTTTTTTTCTTAATGCAATCAAATGCAAAGAAATGTCGAAAGAAGTATTGCCGCAACAAAAACACAGCAGGTGTTGAGCCTTTTAAAAGAACTTTAAAACTTTTGTTATGGCTGCTACGAATAGGTATTGTTGTGGTTAAATAAAGAGAAAAACTTTATAAAGGAAACTCAAAACAAAAGTTGTGTTAATCTTTAAGTATTAAAGTATTGTTAAGATCTGGAAAAATTATTTGCATTTTTGTTTGGGCAAAGTGCAAAAAAATACTCGTTGTTTAAAGCAGGATTCGATTTAATATTTTAATTTTTTTTCTTGCCCTTATTACTAATATATGTATATGTATATGTATTAAAATGTGGTAAAAGGAAAATTTTTTTTTTTTAAATTTGGTTAAAGAATTAGAAATACAAGGTGGGCCAAAAAAAGTCATCCAATGTTGTTTGGCTCTCATTTTTTTCCTAAATTAAAAAATTCGTTTCTGTTTTCTGATGATGTATGTTTAGTTGAACCTTTAGAAGTTTATTGGTCAAGTCGAGAATTAATTACTATACGGGCTCATTTTATGGCATTTTTCAACACTTCCGCAAGAACTTCGGGCGACAGATTTTCGCACTTATGTCGAATGTTGCCTTTGAGGGGTTCCAGGGTATCGGGCTTGTCCACGTTAACACGGGACTAAAAAAAGTCTCACAGAAAAATCTAAAACTGTTAAATTGGGTGATCTTGCGGGCAAAAGTAAATCGGCTAAACGAGAAATGAGGCAACTCGGGAATGCTGCCTTCAGAATATTGGTTGTGGCTCGCGCAGCGTGGGCCGTTTCTCCGTCCGGTCAGAACCACATGTCCTCCAGTCCTAATTCGTTCAATTGTAGCAGAAAAAACTCCTCTAAAATGGCGTTTTGCGCGAACCGTCCGCTGTTGTCGTTTGACCAGCAGCGTCCTCAAAAAAATGACCCGATGACTCCTCCAGCGTGAACAACTCACCATGCAGTCACCTTGAGCGGGTGTTATGGCTCCTCGTGCATCACTCTTAGATTTTCGATGTCTGAGAAACGATAGTTTTGCTTGTTCACGTATCCGCTGGGGTGGAATTGAGCCTTATCGCTCATTATGATTTTGGTCAAAAAATCGTTGACTTTGGTCTCGAGATTGAGGGTGGCTTGGGCGTAGGTTAGACCCTAAATAAATAATCTTTTGCAAAAAATAATACTTTTTTGTTTTTATATTTACTTGTAATAAAACGTTCATGCCGATTGCTTTAGAATAAAAAGTTATATAATAAGTTTTTTTGTTTGTTTTTAAAACCATAGTTCATACAGAATAAAATATATTTTTGCTTACTTTTTTATAAACCTTCTTAAATATTCTAAAGTGAACGTAGACTTTGTTGGCCGAATGAATAAAATTTTGCACTTATTTATGGGTTTATGCCGCTTATTGTTCAACAATTAAGTTGGACTCAAAGCCAAACTTCAGAAATTCACATTAAACTGCATAAGCTTGGAACAAATGAAGCTATTCAAATGATATCGTGGGAAGAGTAGTTGCTTAACACAATCCGTTTTACAAAATTTTTATAAGGATCGCCTTAGCCTTAAACTAAACCGAAGGAATGCATTAGCCATCACAAAATTTTTTGAAAGGCCATTAACAGGATTACTAAGGTGTTGTTTTTTTTAAAAGATTATAATAAGCATCATTATTGGCATTAATTTTCAAATACAATTAAGTCGTTAATTGGAACAATTAATTTTTTAATCAAACAATGCGTTCTTTAATTGAAAAATTTATGCGGATAATTTTTTCTGTGTAATTGGTTCTAGATCTTATTAGGAACTTAATGAGATCTGAAAAAAGCTCTATCATTGACAAATGTCGATGCGGTGTTTGATAATAAATTATCATACATGCTATGTTAGGCAGGTACAGAATTGGTCTTAAAACACTACTCTGAGATACGTCAGGCCTAATTAGATGCAGACTACTTAAAAGCCCCCTCCTTAGTAATAAACTGTCGTTCACAAGCAAGGTTGGCTTTAGTTTGGTTAAGAGGCTTTCATGTCATACCGGATCGAAAGCTTAAGAGACATCAATAAGTCGCACAGTTTTTAACAAACACTTTTTACAATTTTTTTGGAAGATGTAATCCACTGGACACCCGTAATCCAGTACAAATCAAGTAATAAATCGAATATACCCAACGTACCTTGCTGTCGTGGTAATAGATGTTATAATAACGTAATAAATAAATGTATTCACAAAGAAAGCATCATCTTAGAAGTAATTTAAGTAGCGAGGGTGGCAGAAATGTTTAAACATCTTTGAAGGGTTCTTATGACTTTTAGTGGTTTTCTCTATTTTTCTTTCTTTTCATTTCCTCAAAAATAAGAAAAATATTTAATAATTCATTTTGAAAGTATTTTCATTATATTTGATGTGTTTTATTGTACTTATTTGTTGGTGAATAAAATAATTTTTTTTAAAGAAAAGAAGTGAATAAAATTAAATATTTCATTCACCACTGGCTTTGTTTTATCTGTCAACTAGAGTTAATATATATTTTAAGTATATTACTTAAAAGAGATTATGAAAATGAGTTTCATAAGTAGTATATTTACGTTTTTGTTTTTAAAGAAAATATAAAGGCCCAAAATGTTGAACTAGAAGAGAACTAAAAGAATAAATGAAACAAAGAACATAAGTTTGAAATAAATTAATTCTAGAAAACTGAATAAAAATTTCAGCTTCAGCTGCATAAATGAATTGCAAATATTACAATAAAGGTAAATAGGGTTTATAGAAATGATTTTAAGTTTTATAAAAAAAAAGATTTTTAGCCTTGCAAAAAGAGATTTTTTTAAAATTTTAATTTTTACCCAGATTTTAATCTTGGACTGCTGCACACTGCACCACTTTCGTACAAAAATTGACAGCATTGCCGCAGGTGTTTTTTAAATTTCCATTGCGTTGTTATTTGACGGCATTACCGCAGGTGTTTTAAAATTTCCATTGTGCTGTTTTTTGAATGAAAAAACCAAAAATGCAGAAAATTAGAAGCAGATAAGTTTTTTTCGATTCGATTAGTTTTCTTCTTATATTATAAATAGTGTTGGTTCTACAAGATTTAATAGGTTTTGGTTACCCTAGTAAATGCCTCACAAGCGCTGTGGTATTCTCCGTACGCTCTCCAGCCCGTTAAACCTAGGATTTTCTTTTTTTTTCCTGGGCCCCTACACCAAAATCGCTGCATTCCCTGTTTGCTCTTTTCGTCGTACTTGCCACAAAGGTATTTGTGGCTGCAGCATTTATGCCCATTTGACTGATAGGGCCTACAAGCGCAGTCGATAAATATTTGTTTAATGATTCTTTCCCCCATCAACACAGATCGGACCATAGAGTTTACGAGGGACTTTTTCTCTTACAAACACCCAGCACTGCTTTGTCAGTGGCGTAATGCAGCTCGGCCAGAATAAGTGTGTTGTAAAATGATATTTTAGTTTTTTTTAAAGAAGGCTCTGTTTTTGAACTGTCTGTTTAGCCCAAAGAAGCCGGTCTTCCTAGAGCGATCATTCGCCTTGCCTCGAAGCTGACATAATTGCTTCGATTGATGATAGAGCCAAGGCATATAAAATGCCAGAGCTGCGGTATAGAAAAGGTAGTACACTCACGCTAAAGTTGCGGGTATTCTCAATATCAACTTTGCGTGGTCGTCACGTCTGCCTAGCACTTGCAAGCATAAATTTGGTCTTGGCGTCGTTCACTATTAGACCCATATTTGTCGATTCCTTTTTAAATCTGAAAGCCAACAATTACCTCTCACTTCATCTTTCTCCCTTTATCTGTCTGCATATGTGGGGAAAAAGTGACGATTGGTGTTCGCTAACTTCTTTATCAGAATATTGAAGAAGTTGTGCAATTAACTGTTACCCTGTGAAAAATCTCTTGTTGTGGTGAATTGCTTGGAGAAATCGATTGATATTTTTTCTGAAAAACTGATTTTCACATTTGACAAAGGCGTGCCAGCTTTGATGGGTTTTTGGTGGGATATGTAATAAGAACAAGGCTTTTTGGTAGATTGAAGGATATCACTTTGCTTCTAATGGGTCTTTTTGAGGATTTGCCGTAGTGAAAAGCTATCTCTGAGAGTTTATTTATTTGGCCAAATCTATACAGATTGAGTTGCATTAGGAGGTCAATTATAGGCTTAATCTTTCGAACAATATGACGACAGATATGATTTTTTAAGCAGTGAATGGGTAACCTAATTAACGATAGTTGGCGCAAATAGTTTTATTTCCCTTATTACAGAACGGACACAGTATGCTTAGTTTCCAATAATCAATGCTCTAAGATGACGCAGTCTAGCTGATGCATGCCTTCTATCGACTTTTATTCTCTAGTCTTAAACATCCCACGATTCTTTTTTTACTTTCAAGCTGGAGCACTGTTTCTTTCAAATCTTAAGCACACAAGGAGTGTCGCTTTCCAGATTCCTATTTTCTTCTCTACACTAAGTAATTTCAGTAGACGATTTTACTGATTCACGTTTTACCCGTTGGTTGAATTTTTTGGCGTCATTTCTTCTTCCATATATATCTGTCTTTTCACTACTTTTAAAAGTATATAATTTACCGTCATCCTCAACTCCTGGTATCTCTAAGATTTCTCGGGCTACCACAGGCGTGAGCGTGGCCCTTCTTTTATGGCAAATTTTCCTCTGTGATTCCTTAATACTATTTTTCACACCATTGATTCCTTTTAGGTCGCATTTTTCTATTGTACAAATTCATCTTAACTTCTACTATGTAGAATTACTTATTGAGACGATTTAACGATGCCCGCATATCTGTCTATGTGTGTCTGGCTGAGGGTCCTTTTAAACCTTGCAATCAAAGCATTTTTAATTATAATTTAATAGAAAAAGACATGAAAAAAAATTTTGAAATCGGTTCAGCTGTTCTTAAGTGATCGATGTGTTTAGCAAAACTTACAATTTAATACTTTCTTCTAATGTTTATTTTCTATAAACTTTTTTTTTTAAATTTTCAAACATGTCTCTAATAGTTTTTTTCATCTCTAAGCTGTTACAGACTTTTATCTTTTTAAATTGTAACGTGTTTCTGAGTTTAATAGTGGCATAATTGATGTTCCATTGTTTTCTATTCAACATTTTATTGGAGTTTTTCTTAAAAACAACAACTATATACAAAAGCTTTAAGAACACCACTTAAATGCCTTTGTTTTTAAATTTTTTTTTCTAAGAAAAAATTCCTGTATTCAGGGTAAAATATAAATATATTTTTATTTTTTATTATACAAAAGATGCAAAAGTGTTTTATATAATGAGTTGGTGTGCACAAGGGCATATTTAAGATACTTAAGAAATAAGATGAATCGTGTTTGATTTAAGTTTAGTTTTCTTTTCTTTTTCCTTCTTATAATATTTGTTTGTATGTATAGCAGTATATAGCCTATTATATGCATTTACATATAACTTATGTTTACCTTCCTCCATGGAAACTTAAGGAAAAACACAACATTTTTCCTAACGAAAGAGAAAAAATTGTGTTTAAGATGCAACATCCAGTAAAAAGTGTTTATATGTTGCGCTTTGAACAAGTTTTTGCAAAAGCTGTGTAGCTTTTCGCGCTGTAAGCAGTTTTCCTTCCGTTTCCGTTTTGTAATGTAAAATGCAAAAAACAAGCAAACACACACACACTGAACCGGAGAAAGCAGACAGATATAAATTGCACAAGCAACAGATTTTACAAGAAGAACAACAACAACTAGAACAAAGAAAAATAATCTAAAAAGAAAGCTTATAAAAGAAGAGAGGTTGCTGGAATACAAAAAGTAAAATAAACAACATTACTTTTCTTTTGGTCAACAGGAAATAGGAAGGTGATGCAAAAGCCTTTCACTCGTAAAACTATTTTTCCTTTTTGTTCTGTTTTATTTTTATACTCTTTACATGGTAATAAGGGTATATATCAGTCTGTCATTCCGTTTGTAAATTCTACAATATTCCCTTATTCACCCCATAAGGTGAATATTTTGGATCCTTATAGATAGGAAATTCGACATACCCAATCAAGTTTCCGGAGCCAAATTTAGTCGTATCGAAAGCGTTTTGAAAATCCCTGAGACAATCGCTATTTGAAATCATCAAGATTGATTTACTACGGACCGATATACATCAGAAACCTAAAATAATCAATTTTTAAGGACAAAATCCATGCATTTATCCCTTAATATCTTAGAAACTACAGCCACTTTTGCCACAAAACTTGGCACGGATATTTTAATGAAGGTGAACTTTTTTTATATGGGCAGCGAAAGTGGTATCCCCCGTACAGCTGCACTAATTTTGTAAAATTTTTCATGAGAAATTATTTTAACTTTAGACCCGGTAGATCAGTGGTAAGTGCACGAGTCTACCAGTCTGGGGGTTGTGGGTTCGATTCCCACCAGAGACCCTGGTAAGTTTGCTTCATTTTCTGTTCTTTCTTATCCCTCTCTTAATTTCTTCTTTCCTTCCATCTCAAACTATTCTATCTGCCTCTCCAGGTAACACAAAGGGACCGAATTAAGCGGACCCAAGTGAGCTGTATCCTTTCCTTCAACGGCTGCCTGTTCTACATAACCTAACCTAGACTCATAACCACCCAGGAAGAAATATACGATTCTAAAACGATGGTCCTAAAATATTGTACCATTACAGTACTGTATATACAAAATTGCAACCCTAGCTTGTTAACGTAAAATTCGGTTTTAATAACCCCCTAAGAAATGAACCATTTCCAAGAGTTTTTTGAAACGCTATATCAACTAGAAAACAGCTTTCGATTTCAAATTTCCTAAAAAAATTTATTGCTCAACAAAGCCCATATGTTGGAAAAAAATTAATTGAATAGGAGCCGGAAGAGTTGAAGCCCCTACACCAATGAAAATTTTTTTGAATTTTTGATACCCTATTTCGCTGAAACTATAACAGCTATCGATTGTCCAACAAAAAGTAATTGTACAATAATGCCTACATATTGGGCAAAAACTAGTTGGATAGGATCAAGGGTTTCTTCTTTATTTTAAAGTATTTACCAACCAGCACAAAGAACATGAACATAAGCATGGAAAAAAATAAAATAAAATTAAATAAAAAACAAGCTTTAAAACGACCAATGTTGGCATTATATAAAAGAATTTCACCAAAAAAATGTAAAAACATTTATGAATAAGAAAAGCACAAGAGAAAAATTTTACCACAAATAAAGGATATTTGGTACAATATACAAAACGTTAAAACATATATTATTCATTATATGTTCTTTGTTAAATGAAAAATTCTTTCTTAGTATATTTGTTTGTTGTTGTTCTGTTGCAGGTAAATATGATTGCCGTCCAATCTCTTTTCTTTTAATGGCAGTCGCTCTTCCTGTTTTCCTAATTTCAGAAAAAAAAAATAGAAATTCTTTCAAAATGATACACAATTAGGGCGAACGGTTATTTTTTCGTAACGTCCGAAA
Organism: Melanophora roralis; assembly: GCA_963583895.1. Classification (NCBI taxonomy): domain Eukaryota; kingdom Metazoa; phylum Arthropoda; class Insecta; order Diptera; family Rhinophoridae; genus Melanophora; species Melanophora roralis. Next base: position 35,888,877 of record OY757187.1, on the reverse strand, counting down.
AATAAAAAAAATATTAAAATACTTAAAACACGGCCACTCTGCAAAAAGCTTAAAATCGTTCGTCAGAATTAAAACAGAAATAAACCGATTCGTTATGCAAGACAAACTCTTTTTTTATTATTTTCGCTTAGAAGCAAACTTTTTTTAAGATGGAATTAGGAATGGCAACCCTTTATTTTTAAGCTATATCAAATCTAAAAGAAGTTACAAAGAAACTATCATAATACAATTAGGGGATTCACAAGGTGTTCTATTTTTGTCTTATTGTCATACAATTTTACAATGGTTTAAACACCTTTACCAACTATTGGACACTTGGCGCAGGTGTATGTAGTTTTTTTTATAACAATTAAACGACGTGGTATTTTTTGAGAAATATTTTTTGAAAGGCAACCAAACCATTGTGGGATCTTATAACAATATAACAATAGGACAAATATAAAACCTTATGAATCCCCTAAATATGTTTGTATATGTTATTGTTATAAAGAATATAAGTATGTTTATCAGTGTTTCAAATGCAGTTTTAAGTTTTGTTCAAATATTGTTTTTAGCATAAAAGAAGAAATGTTAATTGTTGCTTTTCTAGGCAAAACTTTTTTAAATTTATTTAACAAAATTTCTTAACAATAACAAATTGCCATAAGGCCAAAGAGAACTTAAGAGCGACAATGTCGCTCATCCCTTTGCTAATCTATATGACTAATATTGATAATCATTCCAAAGACAATTTGATTATATTGACGTAATCAAAGATTTTTTGGGTGATGTTAAGGACAATTTAAGCGAAAAATGCCGTCAGTGACAGATTTTGATTAAATTTTAAAAATAAATGTAAAGATGCATCTTAGCATTGAAAACGAATTAATTCTTTTTTTTAAGTTTTTAGTTTATATTTTTTCAGTTAAAACGGGTTGATTTAATTTTTTCAATCTCTTTTGTAACAAAATTGGGCTAATTGATCGCAAATTATAATAAAATCGGTGTGTCAGTCCATAAGAAATTAAATTTTTGTTAAAATCAGGCAACTTTATATAACTGTAAATAAAATCGTCATTTATCAATAGATTTTCACTTATGAAGTTTTATAAGATTTCATATATGTGTAGCTTTATGATAATGTAATAAAAATTGAAATTTTTAAAATTCTCTACTTTAAATCCAAAAATAAAATTTTTTAAATATTTGCCCAAAAATTTTAAGTTTTTACCATTGCGAGCCAAATAACTCCGAAGCCGTTGGGAATTTAAAAAAAATATCTTTGCACGGGTTCAAGATAATTTGATTGCAAGTATTTTTGTTGGTTCATTTTAAAAAAATCAAAAGTGGTATTTCCAAGCTATGACACAATCGATGGAGCATACTCTTAAAAAATTTTGAATTTTGAAAAATTAAAAAAAAAACTTCGACGGTTTTGGTACCTACGAGACCATAACTCATCAAAAAAAAAAAATATAGTTGTCATCAAATCAAATTTTTATTGTTGCATACTGTAATTAGGTCAATATAAATTACTGCAGTCTGCAGTACCTAAGACACACTTTTTTTAAGAATCAATTATAATCGTAGAGGCTGGGCCTGGTACCCTTTACACCTAATTGCAAATTTGTCTAATTTTGAATTCATAGTCTTAGACTTATTCTCTTAGGGCTTTACTTTTTCAACGGATACATAAGCAAAATAGTTTTAATATATATAATGAGCAAAACTTTGTTTTGTTATACAAGTTTTATTATGCAAAATTTGTTTTTAAATTTTCACATTTTTTCCCCTTTTAAGGGTGGTATAAGAGCACTGAAATTGGAAAAACGTAGGTTTGCGACTAAAACCCATTCCTGTTTATATTTAAACTTTAAATTGCTTTTTAATATATAAAAATTTGATTGAACTTACCGCCCTCATCTGTCATTACCAATATGGTAGTTTCAGGTCCTAATCCTTCAGGATTAAAGACCTGAACGGTGACTTTATACTGTGTGTAAGGTTCCAAGTAGAGAATTTCGTGATCCTGCAAAGAGAAAGAAATATTTTTTTGTAAAGATTTTAAAATAAAAATGTACAAATGCGCTTAGCAACGAAATATAAATGCAAAAAACAAGGTTAAATATAACTCCAGACGATTATTTTTTTTATATGTATTATGCTCCTTATTTCAACAAATATGTTTCTAGCTGTGTATAGCCACCTATAGTTTTCGCAATATTAACACGTATGTGGGAATGCCATTTCTTCTAATATTTTATCTAATGGATAAAGAAAACTATTATGTACTTACACAAGAAGTTATCTGTTTGCTGAAATACGGGAATTAGTCCAGAAAGTGTCAGACTAACTGCCTGTTTTTGTAAAAAATAAAACAGTTTTTGAGCGGGTATTTATATTTGAAACAAAAACAAAAAACAAAAATACATATTTACAAATTTGTTTATTATTTTTAAAAACCAGTGTTAAATTTAAGTTCTTTATTTAAAAAATAAATCAATTCCAAGAATTTAGTTTGGGGCACCAGTGCTAAAAGTCTTCCAACTAATGTATCCGCCATGTTGTAAGATGTCCCGAACAAGCGGACCTGCAGATATCAACAGTGACAAAAATACTCCTGTGTATAGTTAATTTCATATTTAAGTAAACTGAAGGACTAAAGAACAAACTTTCACTCCTAAGTCAACCGACCACCGTATGGTATCTTCCTTAAAAGCTTTAGTTACATGAAAAAATACAATAATCGGGAATAAAATCTCTTAAGTCAGTAAAAGATTTTAATACTAATAAAATATTGAGAATGAGCGGCATATTACCAGAAAATCAATCCAGTTTCTTACGCTACTTGTGTCTTACCAAATGGCTTCACCTTTATTTAGTGGTTTCTACAAAAAACTTTAAAACACAGACACATTTGTAAAGGGTATATTTTATAGAGGTATAAAACTTTAGGTTGGTAATACCTTTTTAAATGGCGGAAATTTCGGTAGCTGCTAAGTGATTTATGCTTAGTTTGGTATTTCAATATTAATAGAGTGACACCTACACAATGCTCCAAAGTTGCGCAAATTTATATTGAAAATCATTGTTTTGTTTGAGTTCGTATCGCGCTATACGTCCATTTTTAAGTAAATATATGCGCCATCGTGTACAGGATACGGAGCCATGATTGCAGACTTTTTCGTCCATCAATTGAACAACCATAATGTGCAGAGCTTGTGGTTTTAACAAGACGGCGCAGCATATCACACAGCTCGTGACACTATTGATTTAATGAAGGGAACGTTTGGTAACCGCATAGTTTCATGTTTCTGACCCGTGAATTGCCCTCGAAAATTGATATATTTAACGCGACTATTTTCTTTCGGGATATAGGCTCGAAACGATTGACCACTTGGAGACACCCATTTGTCCCGCTTTTGCGAATATTCTACCACAAATGTTGGAAGATATCATCGAAAATTGGACCTTCAGTTCAGACTTCGTCCAAATTAGCCGTGGCGCTCATACACTACAAATCGTATTTAAATAAAAATGCCAGAAGATTATCTCTCGAATAAAGTTCTACACCTCTACAAAAACATTCTATATTTTTTATTTTTTGGTTTGAAGAGTCACAACTACACGGTCAGTTGGGTGCTTGTCGAACATGGTAGCCTTTATAATAATAATACGGAATTTTTGAGTTAAAACTTGGACAGTCAGGGAAGTGGCATAACGCATCGGATTAAGTTAGAGGTGAGCTATCCTTGGCAAGATGCGATTTGGAAAATGTAGCATTTTCTTATTCGTATATGAAAACATTTTTAGAAAACAACTTCTCACCCGGGAAAATATTAACCTTTTTTTAGAAAAGAACAAAAAAAGGGAAACAAGGTAACATTTCTGACAGAAAACAAAACGCCATAAGTAATAAAAAAGTTCCTTTATGCATTAGACTACTAAAACATAAAAATATATAAGAAAAAACAAAGAAGGAGATAAAAAAGTCACAAAAATTGATATTTAAATGATTTTATATGGTTCCCTTTCATATGTTGTTTCTAATTGCTGGCGCATCCACTCTTGCCTTGTGTTTTGCTTGCAGCTTTCATTACCAAACATTTAGTTCCTTTCATTTTCTCTGGTTGTACCCTCAAGTCCTTTATGACAAAAACTGTAGTCGGAAATTAAGTTTTGTTTTGGCAGTTCGTTTTACTTTTAATTTTCTTTGACCGTTGGATTTGTTAGTTTTTTTTAGTGAAAACTTGAAATAAATAGAATTTTTCATTATTGCTTGCAGAAGCAACAAGTAAGAGCGCTATACTCGGCTGAGCCAAATTTGCTTGCATGTTTTGGCTTTAAAATTGTTCATTTACTTTAAAGTACTTTTGAGAGCAATTTTGAAATATTTCTTTGTACTCTCCCGTTGCTAGTATTTACTGGAAAGTTATAAAACAGAACTAATATAATTGCATAATGTTTTATAGCATAGTTTTAGGAGTTTTACTTAGTTTCTTATGTTGAAGTCTAATACTTAGGAATGCTTTTTAGAAAGCTTAACTAGTCTACGAAAGAAGGCATTATTTAAATTATAATGAATATATGAATTAAAAGTCAGTTATTTGATTATATGTTGTAGTTGTCTCAAATTAAACACAGCATTAAAAGGGTTTTTTTTTATTCTGGTTATTGAAAAGAACGTGTTTGTTAAGGTAAATAAACCATCGTTTTTAAAAAGTAAAAACGAAACAATATTATTCATTATATAAAATATGTGTAGTAACAAAATTATGGCGACAACAACAAAATTTTATTTATTTTGCAGAGATAATGAAATATTTAAGTTCTTTTTAGTCATATTCCAATGGTCAGCTTAGCCATGCCTTTTTCTGCGGCTAGAAACACATGTTAGCAAGAGTTGAGGGGTTGCAGTTCCCATTTGAACTCTTTTCAATATTATATTATTTATTAATCAATAATATGAATTTACTTTCTGTGTACATATCTTTTTCCTTGGTATAATATTATTTTATGAGATAAAATTTTTGTGCATTTAAAGAAAATAAAAACAAATAAGAGCGCAATATTCGGCTGCACCGAATCTTATAAACCCTTCACATTAGTCTTTTTTTATACGCTGCCATATTTTCTAACCGTAGTATTTTGTACTGCAAATATGGTAATAAAAATAATTTGTTCTGGACTTGAAGTCGATAGCAATCCTAGTCTTTGAAATAGAAAACTTTACAAAATTTTAACGTTTGTATGTATAATATAAATACCATGTAGAAGGTTTGAGGTCGAGAGTCTTAACAGTATCCGACATTATTCGTATTAAGGTAAAAAGAAATTGTTTCCTTGTATGGGGAGTTTCCCTCCCCTGCTCCTATTCAACTATTTTTTTTCCAAAATTCAAGAATTATTCTATCATTACTTTTCGTAGAACATTCGAAGTCGGTAGCTGTTATAGTTTTTCATATATACCGTCAAAATTTTTTTATAAAAATTATTCATTTATATGGGAGCTATCCCTTCCCCTGCTTCAAATGATTTTTTTTTCAGATGCATGTCTTAGTGTCCGATTACTTTTTGTAGAATATTTGAAGTCGATGGCTTTTTCCAAGATATAGCGTATCGAAAGTTTTATATAATTGTTAATTTGTTTGGGGCTACCTCTTTCCCTGCTTCTATTTACAAAATTATTTTCCAAAATATAGGTCTCAGCGTCTAATTACTTTTTGTAGAACATTTAAAGTCGATAGCACGTAATATTACACAAAATTTGTGCATTTGTAGGGAAAACACTACTTCCCCTTATTCTATCTGAAAAAAAATTTTCCCTAATTTAGGTCCCTATTTTCAAAGAATCCGTGCCAAGTTTTGTGGTAAGAGTGGCTATATATATTGTGATATATAGGGATATATTCAGAATTTTGTTTTATGGGCTATTTTGGGTGGTCGCTTATATCTCGGTCAATAGTAAACCGATTTTGCTGATTTTAAATATCGATTGTGCATTGATATTTGTAATTATTTGATATCAAAATGTTTTCTCTGTGACTTTATTTGAGTTCAAAAACTGGATTTCAACAGCCACACAGGCGAACAGACGGACAGATGGACATCGCTACATCGATTTCCCTACCCGTAAGGATCCCAAATATATAAACTTTATGGGGTCGCAAATTGATAATAAAGAAACTTCAAACGGATTGACAAACTAATATATATATGTGAAAGGTATAAAAACGCAAAACATTTGCAACCATATCTCCCTCAAAAAATAAATACATTCAGAAATATTTTCTTTAAAAGCATATGCAAATTCACAACGTATTTATTTCCACATCAATATTCAACCAAAACTTTAATGTTAATATGCATGTACGTATAAGTGCTCCTACATATGTGAGTATTACACATGAGGATGTGTTTTCGGAAAACTCACGCTTACAAATGCACAAGAACATAAAAGTGCATAAGTATCTGACACAGTTCAGACATCTGGTGTTATTTATATTCTTTAGTATTTTTTCAAGCAATTTGCATACACTACATCATATACTAATACTAATGCACGTAAACACTCGAACTAGAACAACTTTGACTGTAGAAGCAGAAATTTAAAAAAAGTAAATAACAAACATGTTTATCTTATTCACTTACATGCAGAGAAAAAAACGTGGTTAAGTATAATTTTATGATCACGATAATAAGTTTTGAGATTTTCTTCTTTATCTAAGTTAGCATTTGCAAGATTGTTTTTAAAAAATTTCTAAAATATTTAAGATGACTAAAGAATTACTATAAGTGCTTAAGAATGTCGAAAATGAATCAATCACGATCAATTAATTTATATTTATAATTAATGCAACCATTAATATGTTTGTGGTAACCATAACTTGATTATAGGCAGTTTCATTAAAAGTGATGGTTTTTTTTACATACATATGTTAGGGTAGTCATTGAAGGGTTAAAAAATATGTTCTTTAAAATATCCTTAGCGTCAACGCAAAAAAACAAGTCATGCAGTATTAATATAGTTTGTTTGGTTGCACATATTTATGACTGTCTATAAATCCACTTTTAAAAGAACTGAAAAAACAATTTCATAAATTTAAAGGAACAAATATGCAAGTGCAACACATACATACATATATATGTTCATACAAAAAAATTTAAGGACTCATATTTCCCTACAGATAAAACAAGTCTTATGTAGTAACAAACATACTAAATGCTTTTAATTTTTAAACTTATCTGTCCTTTTTTTACACATCGAACTATTGATTTTAGCATTAGGTTGTCATAGAAGCTCAACTAGTTTACTTTTATATAGTTACTAGCTAAGCCCCGGTGTGCTTCGCTACCCCAATCATTGTAAAATTACCAAAGTATATAAACAAAAACATATATATATTTTTTAATTTCCTGGTTGCCCCACATAAGTTGCAGCAAATTATAAGTCAGCCCTTCTATTTTGTTAATATGTATATTTAAATTGGGAATTTATCAGGTTTATAGTTTTGGAGATATTTAGAAAGCTTTAATTACCAAAAAATCTTTTACACTGAAAAAATTATTAAGGTAAAATCAACTGGAAATCTATTTAAAATAACTGGATATTCATTTAAAACCCGTCCAACTAGATATTCATTAAAATTAACAAAATATTTCATTTAAATTCAGACATCAAAAAATTAATTGACATTTTCTTCTAAAATTAACTAGATTTACTGTCATTTACAGCAAAATACAAACTATCAGAAAAAAACAACAAAATTAAATATTACCAAAAAATAACTGACAAAAATAACTTTAACTGAAAATCAGTTTTTTGTTTAGCTGAAGCTTTAAATAACCCTTCAAATCAGTTAAAAAAAATATTGTATTCAAATTTAACTGTTTTTTCATTTAAAAACAACTTTACGGAATACTTCCTAAATAACTTACAGTCAGTTACTGTAATAATTTTTTGAGTGTACAAACTTCTAAAAAGTACCATAATATAATTCTAGCCTTTTAGTATCCCTTAGCGCCAAAATTAAAGAAATATACCAAAAACATGTTAACATGTGTTTAAAAGTAACAAAAAGGACCAAAAGTACCAAAATATAATTTTAACGCATTTTCCCCCCTTCGGTCCAAAATTAAAAAAAACCTCCAGAGACCTGTCTGTCTATTTCTTAAGGAAAACGCAAAACTTTTTAAATTTTTCTTCTATCTTATATACTTCAGAATAAAGTAGGTTACAGATTTTTTCCCTTTTTGTACCCTTTTTATCCCTTTACGGGCCGAATTTTAAAAATTCATCTGTATTTAAATAAACATGGAAAGATTAACACGTGTTATAAATTTCATGTATTTAGCTCTACGCATTTGATCAGTATGGCTTTGGGTAATTTTGTTAGGCAATTCACAACCAGACCATCCCACACAAATGGGCGTAGTGTGGGAGTGGCAGCAATAATTTCCAAAAAAAAGTAGCCTATTTTTCCTTCCAGACTTGAAGTAACTCCCTGTAAAAAGTTCAAAAAAATCGATTCACTGGTGTGGCTAGCTATAAAATACAAACATACATACATACATACATACATACAACCCTTCTTTATATAAAAGATTTAAAACTTAAAATACTAGGTGTTGTTTTTTTTTTTTTAATTTATTGTTTTATTCCCGTTTTTTTTTTAGTACACTTTTTACTGAGCGCAATTGATATTTTAAACTTTTTTTATTTTGCTCTCCTTTGACTGGTACAAACATATCACTTTTGCAGCAGTCCTGGTTGCAACTAGTACATAACCATTCCAAAACGTTACTAGTTAGAACTTTAACTGCAGGGTTTTTACATAGACAATGATGTATTACTAACTGACTTGTGATAGTGGATATTTACATATCCATGTGCTTAAGTGTGTGTTTAAACTTTAGATACTCATAAAGATAGAATACATGCAAAACATTTCAAATAAATCAATGAGTTTGTGGTAGTTCTAACGTTTATATGCAAGTGCGTGTCTGTATTTAGGTTTTATTGTATTCGTAGTTGAAAGATAAATTTGTTGTTTGTTTTTTTATTTAAAAAACTGCATATCAAAATATTATCATTTTACCATTTGATGTTTTATGTTGCTTCTTTACATGTCGCCAATATTTTTTCGCAATATATTTCAAAAATATGTACATGTGTTGCAAATATATGTCAAATGTGTATGACTGACTGACTATTTTTTAATATATCATGTGATTTTGCTACTAAAAAGTGTAAAAATATGAAAACAGTCACGTTTAATATTTATAAAACTAATATTCATCTTATAGTTTACACTCGTGATAGTTTAGCGAAAAGTACAAAAGTGGAAAAAAAGAATGTAAAGGAAAGTATGGAATATTTAACTAAAATATGTCTCCCATTTATTTTACGAGTTAGTTATTTATGGCATGGAATGCAAAAAATAAAAACCAGAAAAATGTTTTCTTTTTTTCCTGCTTCTCGCTTATACTTGATCTTATTTCTACTTAACAAAATTCTTTTTTGTTCCATCTATCTATTGTCAAACTCTTATCTTTTGTTAATATTTTATGGTGAATTTTTTCACTGTCTTTAACATTCGATTATTATGTTCGTGACTCATGCTATTGGAGTTTGATAGAGCTATTAACTATGTAATGACATGTACTATCTTAAGGACTTAAGAAAAACTATAGAAAATACTTTAATATGTGTTTAAAAATACATGAAACTAATAGATTTTTATGTTGGTTTGACTGCTATTCTATTTGTATATTTAAGATAATATCAAAGGGGTTCTTTATCTGTTAAAAGTTTGCTTTAAGTTTGTTCATAATAACGCTATTCAAGAACACTATTGCTATACCCAAACCCATCACATACACCTTTAAGCATTTTGATTGATTCAAAATCGCTTCCCGAGTCGATTAGATCATGTGCGTCAGTCCGATTAGGTGTACGTTCATTCTTATGATCAAAACATAGGTCGCAGTTTTAAAGATATTTTGATAAAATTCGGCACAGATAAGTTTTTTGTCATTGGCTTGTGGTGATAATTGGTATATTTTTTGAAATATCCCCCATACAAATGTCCTTCTGGAATAAGCATTTTGGCCTGTAGATGTTTCGAATATTACTTTCCCTTTTTAAAATTTTGTACACGTGGTTTATTTATGCCACACACTATGTTTTATACTGAATACAAAATCTATTTCATATAGCCTCAATAAAGATATGTTGTCGGGTATTATATGATCGGTCTTGAACAACTATAACATTCTTACTCGTTTTTCTTAAAATCATTATATATAGGTTAAGTAAATTATTACGCAGAAATTAAATTTTATGGCTTTAAAAATTACAGAAATTAAAACTTTTAAAACAAAACTCATCATGCACTTATATAAAGTACTTAAGGATATTAAAGAGGAAAAATTACACCCACTTAATACTTGTTATAAACATTTATACATTCGGTATTAATAATATTAATTTAATACACATTTACGCACACACCGCGTTTAAGTGCGAGTATGTACATTAGACTGTACCATCTTACAAGGAATAAAGCACGGGCACTGTACACCGAAAATATGAAGCATTTTTGAAAGGATATTTTTCATAATATCTTTGACAATCGGATCTTTAAGTCCGATATGTCAATGCTTTTGTGTTAGGGAGACCAACGTTTCAGTCTAGTGGTTATAACCATAAAGCGTGCCTTTCAACGTTTTACCTACCAGATTTTAGCTCCCATTGCCCTGATGAAAAGAAAAATAAAGTGCAGAGGAAGCTATTAAGGCTTTGTCAAAGGAGTATTGTAATATCTCTAGTGGAACCTGAAACACAAATGTTTTCTTGTCTAATGTTGTGGACCTATTTTTAGATTTTTCGCTATACCTTTGTGATTTACAGTCGGATCTTAAAGAATGTGTTTATGATTTTATCTCGATAACACCATGGTTAATGGCTTTTATCCACAAGCTCAAAACTTTGGTCATCGCACTTTAAAATCCGACAAAAAGTTTTAGAGATATAACGTAAAAAGTAAAACGGAGACCACTACTTTCAGAAAAAAGTTTAACTTTTTTTAAATCTCCTTTCAGCAATGTCGGTGCATTGCGAAATTAATTTTTTCGAGACGTTCTAAAGTACATGTGTACGTTTGTTAAAAAAAGAATGTTTGTTTGTTTGTTTGTATACACTATGACTTTAGTGACATTAAAAAACGAGACATTTATTTTAATTTTATCTGCGATAATACTCACGTACATATGGTAAAGCTTACAATTACACCAACACAAACAAACAAGTAAATATGTGGTAAAATAAATCCACGAATATGCACTAAATAGCAGTCTTTTTACAAGCACATATGGTTATAGTTTTTCTGTTTATACTGATATCCCAAATGCACATTTTTCTTTTATCACAGAATCATTTTTGGGTTTATTTGTTTCGGTATTTGACTGAAAAAAAAGCAGAGTGCAGTTAAAAAAAACCTTTCCAATATGCACTTTTTTCCTTTAGAGTTTCTTCGTTTATCTTTAAGTTTTTTTTATAACTCCCTTAGTTATACTTTGCATAATGCGTTCATAGTTTTCTTGTTTCTTTTTTTTATTTTTATTAAATGCTACAACTGCTGCTTTATCACAACAAAAATAACAAGGATGATGTACGCTGAAATATTATCCTATGAGGCGTAAAACGTGAGATTCATGTTGAATATTTAAGATGAATTTTTTGTTGTTAATGGTTATTTAATTGGCGAAGGAAAAATTATGTCTAATATGTTCCGTACTCTAAAGAAAGGGTGAACTGGCTAAGACTACCTTCGCTTTTTGGGCTCTGCATACTCTTTTTTTCTAAGCTAAGGAGTTCAAAGAAAAAAAACTTTTTAACAACTACCTGTGTTCTTGTTGAAAACCCTTTTTCGAACACACAGAAAAAAATTACGTCAAACTAATTGTCATATTAACAGCCAAATTGTGAATACCATTATCTCATAATTGCATTGGCACTAACAACTAAAATTGTAAATACAATAACAATTTTGGTTGTCAGCCGTCGTAAATTGATTATATTTATTTTCTAAAACATTTTATAAACTTACGTATTCTCATCATATTAGGGGCGTGAAAGCTTGGCAGCACCTACAAAATCTAATGAAGGTGGCTACATTCCATTAAATAAAACACAAACAATCAAAATTAACGCAGAAGTTTTTCATGTTTTATTGTTATTATTGTAGAACTTAAACCATATACCGGTACTAGAGACCATTATCAAGTCCTTTTTCAAGATAATTCAAGACCCGTATGATTTTCCAATTCTTGTGCTGTTGTGTGAATAAACTGTTTAACTGCTGTTATGTAGTGTAGCTGACACAGTTTGTTTGATGCAATTTAGTGTAGTTAAGAATAAAGAGTGGTGTCATGCACTGTTGTTGAAGCATTTTAAATACTGTCATGATGTGTGGTCGATAAAAAAATTACTGTGATGATGTGTGGTCAACAACAACAAAACTGTGTGTATTACACACAATGTTGAATAGATACATAAGCAAACATATATACAAGCAGGCAAATCAATATAAAATTCATCCGTTATTATACTACATTAAATACATACATTAAAAATCAACCCACGTTTTTAAAACTAACACACCAGGAACGTCCTGTCAACAGTAAAGTCTCGAGATGAATTGAAATTGAAGCGTGTGATCATGATGAATTGATGTGCCGTTGCTGTTAACTTAAGTGTGCTTAAGTGTAAAAATACGCGTAAGGTATATGAAATGAATTGAAAATTCGAGATGATGCCTTATTTAGTGTCGCCTTGAGCTGGCCTCTAACCGGTACCACAAGAAAAAAACAGCTTTTGATTTTACCAACACCATCCGTGTAAACATTAAAAATACTTAGAACAGACTTTTATGTGAAAATCATGCTGATCGAAACTATACAATTATTTTAAAAACAGTTTTTTTGCTTCTGTAAAATTTTCAAAGTGTTAGATAGGGCCGTCTGCGTTAAGCTAACGAAATGCATGTATACGGTGCCAAATTATACATATTTGTAATTGAGTCGAGTTATGTCGAATTTACTTGAAGCGAGCTGTATACTCCTAAAGGATAAAAGGATACTTCAATTATATGCTTATACACACAGTGGGTGGCAATATACATATATTCAGTTAACGATGTAATCGCAAAGACAGCAAGACCGATGATAGAACACACGAGATGCATTGAGAAACTCATAACGTTAACTTGATTAAATTTCTTTGTTTATGGTGCTGCTGTCGATTTTTTGCACAAAAACAGAAACTTCACTGAGACAATTGTATTTATTTAAAGATACACTTTAACTGTTTTATTGGATTAAAGAGATATTTTTGGTTCTTTATTTAATAAATAGTGGTTGTTGTGGAATTTTTTTTCTCTCGGCCGTTATTTTATGCAAGAATATGCGTAAACTTTTTAAAGGTATATTTACGTTTATTACTTGCACGTTTTCCTCATTTATCATTTCTACTATTCCATAATGTAACAACAAATCTATGAACAATTACATATGTGTATGTAAGCTACGGTTACATCATCTTATATTAAAAACTGTGTTTTTTAAACAGAACCGAAGATTAATTTTGATACATTCTTAAAGTAACAATTTTTACAAAATACAATATTTTAATATTGCAGACGCTTTCTGTTATTCTTTGGAATGTAACATCTCTTTTATGAAAAATTTACAAAATTGTTGTGATATTATTCAATTAAAAAAAAATTTAATTTTTTTTCGAACAAAAGCATAAAAAGCAAATCGTTGTATATTATTGTAGTCTTGCAGTTGAATAAAAAAAATATCATAATAAAAGTACCACTAGAACGAATATTTAAAACGAAAAACAACAATATCACTTTAATTACGGGCCTCGTAAAAAACTAACAAGGCATACAACAATTTTAAATCACTGAAAAATTATATAAAGAAAGTAAAAAAGCCAATGAATTTCAATATTCAATATTATAATTTAGAAGTTTAATTTGATTTCATAAATTTATATGTTGGAATGAATATTTGAAGTCAAATTAAAAAAAATGGTAAAAGTTGTTAAAAACACGTGTTATACTCCTTAAGAAAACTTTATTCGAAATTTTATTGGAAATGTTGTTCGACAATAAAAATAAAAAACGCTAAAAAAATTTAATCTACCGTAACCATCTGAAAGCTCCGATGCAACCGAGAGATTATAAAAAATCTACCATAAATTTAATTTCTCGGATTATAGGAAATTGACTAACGAAAATGATAGCTCAATTATACCTGAACAACCATTCATTTTAAACATATTCCTTATATATATCTAGAGCAATATTTTGTCTTATAATCTTTTTTAAAAGCCTTATCATTACATGCTAATTGCTCATGTTTAACAATTTGATAAAGCCAAACAAATTGTTAAACATGAGCAATTAGCATGTAATGATAAGGCTGATAAAAGAGATTATATTAACACATACTGTATAATATACAATCAAAAATTAAAAATTATTTTGAAAATAGTTTATTGCTTTTTGTGTTAAAAAAATTTTTATTTATGATTTCGATTTTAATTTATTTTGAAAAGATTTTAAAACAATTGTAATAAGGTAAATATATTTTATTATAAAAATTGTAATAATAATAAACACATAATAATTTGTTAGATCCTGAAGATGAACTATGTTCGAAATATATAGATCGCAGAAACAAATGTAAAATATATGTTTTTATTGGGAAGAATCGGGAGACAGAAGCATAACAAAGGCTTAAATTAATTTTGTCTTATATTAAATCAAATCATAACAATTTCGTCAATTTTTCAAAAAAAAAAAAAAAAAACAAAATTTGGAATTCAAAGTACGAAAGTGCCCTCCAGCGGCAGTAAAAACTGTTTATTACCTTCAAAAATTTTTTTCCCTTTTTAATGATAAACTGTTGTGCTTTAACCGACTTAGGGAGAGATTCTTATTTAATCGCACTACAAACAGTCGAGTGCCCTTAAATTGCTTATAAAAATGCCTTAATTTGACAGGAGATAAAAACGTTTTTTGTATCTTGGAATAAGAGTTCAAAATAGCGCTTACAGGAAGATTATTGCTTTTCGTAGACACAATAAGAGAGAAGAATCTAGTAGCTCCTCCTAGCAAAGCTGCTTAGGCTAAAGCAATACTTCCTCCTGAGTTTTTGTGCATTGCAAAAGACGTAGGATAGCATAAGTATCAGCATCAATTTGCTACATATTCGCCTCTTGCTTACATTGCCAAAATAAATTAAAACCAGTTAGAGTACAATATTCGGCTGGTAGAGACACGCTTTTTAATACCCAAACCACATACGTGGCAGGGATATTATGCGTTTTTGCAGATATTTGTAACATCCAAAAATAATGGTTTAAGAGTACAGATCGATTCAGAATCACTTTCCGAGTCGATTTTTCAAAGTATATATGCCAGGTTTTCAAATAACAGTAGCCATAGTTACTTAAATAAAAATTAATATGTGCCTGGATTTCGCCTTAAAAAATTAGAATAATTTAGCTTTTTGCTTATTTTTTGGAGCGCATTTTTTAGATTTTGCTAATTTGAAATTTCGGTTGTCTCAGACACTACAATGCGATCGAAACAACATGATGTGGCTCCGAAAATTTATTGCAACAGACGGAAATGATTTACTTAATCGACACCCCCTTAAAGATTTAAAATATACATACACAAGAAATGTTAAACTCAATGACAAGCTAATATACATATACCCTTATCATTTTTTGTAATGGGCAAAAGGATTTTTATTATTTGAATTTCGTTTCATTTTTAAGGTCCTTTATCTTTTTCTCGCTGCTATTTTCGTATTACTTGTACAGAGTTATCTGGCTAACTTTTTTAAAACAAATCGCTTCTTAATTTGGACTAGTTTTATATGTGATAATCTTTGGGTGAAAGTAGTATACATATGAATTTATCTAAAAGTATATTAATAACTTTAAAACAAAGCATAAAAAATGCTATCGTTTTCTACTTTGATAAATATGCATATACATTGACATACGTACATACATTCTTTTTCTCCTTTTGTTTTACAAAAAAAGAGTTCAAAATGTGTAAAAAAGGCGAAATGAAATGTGTTGCCACTAAATTGTGATAAAATGGTTGTTGGTTTTATATTAAACCTTCAATTTTGCTATACTTTAGCACAACTATTTTCTTTTTTGCTACTTTTCTATGAAAAACAGATAACTTTTTTCTTCTCTTATTTCAAAAAAGAATGTATGCCACGTATTTAACGTGTCTGAATATGTTTGCATGCACATGATATGTGTGGCGCCAAAATTATGTTATTCCTTTTCCAAGCATTTAGTTCTTAAAGCAATTTTTTCTACATATTTTTTTTAATTTTCTGTAACAATTTTATTGGTATGTTTGTATTTTTTTCCGTAGTTTAGTAAGCTTTAGCGAAAATATGAAAACTAAATTTTTTTTTGCAAATGAAAAAATGTTAGTTTTTATGGATTTGTACTCCACCGACAATTTAAATAATAAATGCACGTGTGCGTGTGTGTGTGTATATGTGCTTGTGTGTAAGTGGTAACAAAGTCTATACATTATGCGAAAGTTAAAATGAAAATTAAGAAAAAAAAATTAACTAATGCCTAAGTAAATCTCTAAAGTTATGAAAATTGCATGATAATCCTTAAAAAATGATGAAAAAAAAACACTGGCAAAGAGCCAGGAGGTTACAGGAGTATAACTTATGCTCTACGCACATAAACGCAACCATTTAAATTGTTAAAATATGTGTGATTTTATCTAATTCCTGTTTTCATAGGAAACTATGGAATATTTATACATGATAACTATGTACATATGTATGCATGTAGGTATGCATGTATGTGTATTTTGGTATTAATTTAGTTGAGGGTGTTGGGTGATGTTATATATCGTTGTATGTGAAAGTTTTCTGTTTTCACCAAAAAATTTACGTTCTGCTTGGTGGTATCTCTCGGCCTTCCTGGCTGACTACTTTTTTATGTTGTTGTTGTAACTTTTCCAACTGCTTTTTTTGTGTAAATTTTCGTTTTTATTTTGTTTTGTTTTTTTCTCTCTATTGTGTTTTTTATAATTTCGTATGAGTAATGAATGTCTAACGATAGTAGCAAAGCTGCTGTTAAGCCCGAGCTTAAAGGTAAATTAAGGATTTTAGATTTATATTATGCGTGGGTGGTCTTAAAAATATTCAAGTTATAGTCAAGTTTTTGCAAGCAATATCAAACTATAAGCAATGTTTTAATGTCAACAAAAATTTTTATTTTTTATGTTTTTGCATTAGGATATGCGTTCTAATATTCGAGAAAAGTAAAAATGCTAGGAATATGTGCAACTGGCACACATCCTAGCACTCCCACTGCATTTTCAGATGAAATCTTGCAGTTCACCTAATTTATAAAAATGCAGTAGATGCGGCAAGAAGGCCCGCAAGTCTAATGGGGGGAAACTAAAATATTTACAAGCTTTGTTTTTTAGGCTTAAGTTTTGCAGTCAGTGATCTTACCCTGTCCTTTTAACCGAAAAGTTTTTACATAACAATTTTATTGATAGAAGGGCTGGAACCATGACAATCTTCATATACCCCTTATAGGTTGACGGGCAAGCCAAGGTTACCACCTGCCTATCACAATGACATTTAGAATCAATTTTAGTGTCACAATAGAATCATGTTTTATGCTATTAGAGGCAAAGTGAAGAAGATTTTTAATAAATTAAAAAAAAACTAAGAGACTTCGGAATCACAGAAGAAACTAACGATTTAAAGTCAATGAGCTTTTTGCCTCACTGTGATCAGTGGTGGATTTACGCCTAGGCCCATGAGGCCAGGGCCTAGGACGGCATAATATAAAGGGCGCCAAAATTTAATGGTAAAATAAAATAAAATATGCTTTAAAGGAATACGATTTTTGTAAATTATATATAGTAATTTAATAAAAAGTCAAACAAAAGTCTAAAGAAAGAATAAAATAGTCAAACAAAATAATAAAAGGAAAAGAAACAAGAAAAATAAAATTAAAAAAATTTGCACAAAATCTTTATAGTTTTAATAAAAATAGCAATGGATGAAGGTGGATGAAACTGACTATGAAGATTTATTTGAAGGCTTTGCCAGAGAAAAATCTCGAAAGACTAAATTAATAAAATAAGCGTTGATAAAAAACTTTGCTAATTTTTGAAAAATAGTATTCATATTAATATTATATTTAAAACCGGTTCTTTTGCGTTTTATCGGTACACAGATTTTATTTTAAGATACCATATTTAATTTTATATAAAACTCAAAAAGTTTAGAAACAGAAACAGACAATTTGAAATAAAAGATTATTTAAAACACCCCAATTATGTGTAAAATTTTATAAATTTTTTGGTCGAAAATAAAAAAAAATATTTAATAATTGAATTACACTGCAGTGGACAAAAGACTGTTAGTAATTATATGTGACTTAAATGTCACATATAATCAAAAAGGGCGGCACTTCAAAGAGTGCCTGAGATGGGCCAGGCCTAAATCCGCTACTGACTGTGTTGGTATAATTTCAGTGGGAATGGTAAATGTTCACAGTTAGATATAAATAAAATTAAATTAAAAGTAAGAAGACTTAAAAAATTATTACAGTAACTGACTGCAAGTTATTCAGGAGGTATTCCGTAAAGTTGTTTTTAAATGAAAAAAAGCAGTTAAGTTCTAATACAATAATTTTTTTAACTGTCTTGAAGGGTTATTCAAAGCCTCAAATAAACAAAAATACTGACATTCAGTTAAAGTAAATTTCGTCAGTTATTTTTTAGCAATATTCAAATTTGTTATTTTTTTCTAAAACTTTGTGTTTTGCTGTAAATGACCGAAAATCTAGTTAATTTTAGATGAAAATGTCAGCTAATTTAAATGAATATCTTGTTGAACGGTTTTAAATGAATATCCGGTTATTTTAAATAGATTTCCGGTTGGTTTTACGTAAATAATTTTTTGAGTGTTATATTCGAGACGTATAGCCTAATGCTAATCCGGGGAGGACATTTTTGTGGGGGCTATTTCAAAAAATGGACTTATCATAACCACAAGCAATAGGCTTTGTGCCAGTGCCAGAAACTTCTCTCTGCCAAATTTCATCAAATTATCTTAAAAAGTTGATCACAAGAATACATGGACATGACGGATGGACATGCCCAAATTGACTATGTAAGAGATTCTGATTCGATCAGTATACTTTAAGGTGGGTCTCAGATCATTTTTTTATTTTTGGGCGATAAAAACACCTGCGCAAACGCATAATAAAAAAGTATTATATAAATGAATAAATTTTACATAATTAAATCATTAAATAAAAAAACTTTTTTTTATTTCGGTGACTAATAAAACCGTTCACTAACGCCAAGTTAACTTTCTTTCTTTATATCCTTCAGGATACACATTTTTTAAAAAAAGGCATCAATTTCGGGCTCTCGAACCTTAAGTCCCTATTATTTAACTATAATTCATCGAATTTCAATTGCAGTGATTTAAGGGTTCATAAAAACTTTTTATTTAAAAGATTTTAAAAATCATCCAAAATGCTAAAATACTTTTGGCTTAGACAGATTTTTTTTTTAAATAAAATACTAATATGATTTGAAAATATTTCAGCAATTTAATTAAAATAATCATTATTCTTTATCCTCGTTGAGCTTTAACTAAATTATTTTTGTTTCAGCCCCTATGCTCCGGACAGTAGCAAGAGGAACTTATATACTTAAACAAAAAGAATGTTTTTGTTTAATCTATTCCTCTTCATTAATTTAAGGGCTTAGGTAATACATTTCTATTTTGATTGTTAAGATTCCTCTAATTATTGCTGTCCACAACCTTCCGAATTTTTAAATTATTTGTGTTGTTTCGTTTGTTGTTTATTACCCGTATCATTTTAGTTTTAAACAAAATTATACTTGCTACTGCTTACATAAATTGTACAAGATGAATATGTATGGGCATTTTCAAATATGCATATGTATGCACATACTTTTGCATTTATTCATATAAGGATTTGAAATTTGTTTATTCATTTTTCTTTTATTTACTTTATCCCATTTTGTTTACTTTTTGGTTTTTTTTACCTAGTTTTTCTATAACCACTTTAAACGGTTTTCTCTTGCTTTTTTCTTTGCTTCCTTAATTTACTGACTTTTTTCTTACCTTCATATTTCAGTTTTTACGTGTAAATCTTTTAGACTTAAGTTGTTATTTAGCTTGTTTCTGTCTATTTTTTTAGTAGCATTTGCATATGAGTTAACATATCGGTCTTATGTATGTGTTTTTGTGTGGGTGCTTATTCATGTATGTAGTTGTGCAATTAAAGTAAAGCTTTTTTGAAACATATTTTCGAAAACACTTATGGATTAACTAGCATGACTTTTTAAGTAAAATGGAAATTATAAAACTTTTTATAATTTACAAGAGATAGAAGTACATAGTTATTTGCTGGTTAATATTCAGCTAAAAACACACACATACACCTTGGTATGCTCTACTATTTACATTAATTTAATAGTTTGCTAACCCTATAAGTATGTGAAATTGTATCTACTTAATATATAGTTCATATTACGTATACGTTTAGTAGTTTTCAGTCATTAATGTTAAGTGCCTAAAACTTTCAAGCATGTTTAACTAAATGTACATAAAGTATATCTTTTCTTTATTAATTTTTTTCTGGTTTATTAAGCTTTATAAAAAAATTTTTATTTGGTTTGTAGTAGACTCTGTGGAAAAAGTTTAAAAGTTTGTGTTAAACTCAAATTAAAAATAATTTATAATGTTGGTTAAATTTGGATGTTTTTTTCCAAATGAAAAAAGTTTATGTATATAATTAGTTGCTTTATAGCAATTTATTTCAGTAGGTGTTTTGTATCACAAAAAAAGGAAGTAGAATTTAGTTTGGCACTTTTGAAGATAAATAATAAATAATTTAGATTATAACAAGTTTATGATTTTGTTATGTTATACTCCGATTTGTTTAATCTTATGTAGCCTTCACCAAAGCGTAGATACTAAGAAGCTTTGAAACAATTTATCTTTCATATCCTGCAATATATAAAAAATTTTAAGGAGTGGAAGAAATGAATAAACCGAAAATAAGAACGAAAAATTTATTAATTCGTTAACTATCGTATCCTTTAACAAAAATTAGGTAAATGACAATTTTCTGGCACAACATAGAACAACAACATAAAAGTTACATCGATTACTACGAATAGTCACTAAGGTTTCCTATTATTGAGAAAAAACTCAGGGTTTTCAGGCGTAATAAACCAAATTATTATTATATGCAAAAGATAGATAGGCATGCTGTGTTCGTTTAAGGTTTTGATTTTTTAAAAAAATGAAGGAAATGCTGTTGGTCTATGTCTGACAAAATTCTTACTGTCAGAGGTTTATTGTAGATCTTGACTTACAACGTTGGTGTCTTTGATGAAATATTTTTTTAAAATATTTAATTGTTAATATTAATATCTGTCCAAAGCACATTGTTTTTATTGAAAGTTGTAAGCATTTTTTCAAACGAATTTTTTCAGAATTCTAACAAAATTGTTTATCTGATTTTAAAAATATTTTTATTGGACCAAAATTGGTATAACATTAAACAGAATTAATAATTTGTTTGTCTAAAAATTTAACTTAGAATATTTTACCTCAATTGTTGAATCTCGTATGTAGACTTCTTTGGTATTATTTGGGTTACGATCACGCGGCCTATACGTAATACGATAACCCAGAAATTCTCCTAGTATCGTATCCGGTGGTGGTGGTTTCCATGATATATATACAGAGGTGGATGATGTATTGTGAGCAGCTGTGGGTATAGGTTTACCCGTAGGCGCTGTAAATACACACAAACGCAAAAATGAATTGTTATAAAAAATAAAAATTTATTAAATATTAATAAGTTTAATTATCTTTGAAGTTAAGAAGACATAAAATAACATATTTACAGTATACTAAAGCAGCTCTTTTAAATGCTAATCAACCATTTAAAATATAATAAAAATTTCTTTGTTAAAATCACAAAAAAAAGATTCTCTTTATCCTTTACAATAGCGATTGTGTAGAAAGCAGTAGCAGCTCATCATTATTCTAAACCGGAAAAGAGAACAACAAAGAAAGAAAAAGAACGACCTCTTGAATTTATTTCTTGTTATTAAATTTTATTGGAATTATTTAAACGAACATTTAACTGCTAATGTTATCTTTGAGCTGCCACAGTAGTACATGATGCTGAAACCAACAATGTGTACAATTTACACACGCATATATGTAACTAGTTGTGCAGGTATTTGTGTTATACCACTACATGCAATCAACAAAGTAAATGTGGATAATAACATGGCAAAGTGGCAAATCTAACATCAAACAACAGTAGATGTTTTTTTTATTTCTTCCAGCAAATAAAGCACACACATACCAACGTACAAACTTAAAAAGTAGAAAAGACCCCTTTTACATTAAAACGGAAATTCGTATGCGTGTGTAAGAGGCCAGTATAGAAATGCTTTAGCGATATTTTGTGATTAATTTAGTTTTGTTTTTTTAAATGTACTCCTCTTTAAATAGCAATAAGATCGTCATTTGCTTAATCATTTTATATTAATTAGCTCGATTGTCAAAAGTTAAAAGCCTAACTTTGGAATGGTGCCAAATACTATAGGAATAGATATAAATAAACTAAAGACTACATATTTTAAGCTTGTTTAGCTCTTCTTAGAAGATTCCGTTTAATGGTGCATAAACTTTATGTAGTATTTTTCGAAACAAAAATTTTGCTTTTAGTTAATTTTGTTAAAATGCCTAAAAATATACACATAATCCACCGATCGACTCTGAATCGCTTTGTAAGTCAATTAAGACATTCAGTTTTCCAGGCTGGCTGGGTCCTTGTGTATTTGGGTAATAAAAGTACAGGAGGTATTTTTAAAGACTTTAAGATTAAATTTGGTAAATAAATTTTTGGTGTAGAAGCAAAGCCTAAGAGGCTGGTGATTTTGGTTTTAACGTCTTAAATATTACTCTTTATTCACAAAGTTTCATTTAAGATCTTTCACGACCAGTTGTTAAGCTGAATCTTATTGTAATCAGTGGAAAAACTACCCATAGTAGACCCTGATACGGAAATCGTATGAGCCCATAAAAAAAGCTTTATGCATATCGGTACGGAAACTTAATTTTGCTCAAATAAATTTTATATTAAAAATATAGTTGTATAAGACTTTCTGGCATTTGAACCGAATTTTATTACTGATTTTATATAAGCACACTTTTGAAAATCCCCTAAGCTAGCATCTAATGCTACTATTTTTTATATAATATAAAAAGTAAAATAAGGATTTTTATAATAACATTCAGTTATAGAAATTATGACAAAAGTTGGCAACAAAAAAACTTCATAAGAACGGTTCGTTTATAAAAAAAATTCTCAAAATTAGTTAAGTTTATTTTCCACGTCGAATTTTGAGGAAAGAGCGACTGTAGTTATCGATATTTAAGGCCAAGATCGTTGCCAATTAAAATATCATTAGTGAAGCCAGAAAGTTCAATCAGAGAATAGGGATTAAGACACTGGGTCTCCTTTCTTAGTCACTAAGAGACTTAAGAAAATATGCATAGGTTTTGTTATAAAAAACTGGGTAACCTGGGTTTTTACTTATATATCGGTTTAGTAATTAGCATATCTTCCCTCTTTAAGTACCGATTTTCTCAAGCTTATTTACAAAACTGTGATGCAAATCGCTAGTTCGTAGGACTTGATTCGGCTTTCCGGAGTTAATTTTGACAGGCTCACTTGGCTCATTCGACTATCTTATCTATTAGGACGAAGATAACACATACTTTGCGGGATGAAACGAACTCGAGTGAATATTCTGCACACCAAAAATAAACCAAGAAATCTTTACTTAAATTAAACTGTAGCGGTGTCAAAACTACTGTGAGTACGGATTTTCTGAAGCCAAGTACGAAATTTTTTAAGCCAAGTAATATTTTTCTAGTACGAATTTCTTACTTTCAGACACATTTAAGCCCAAAAAAAGTATTGATTTAAGTTTGAAACCTTACTTAATGTTTGCTTAAAAGCGTAAAATAGATTCATCCAAATGCTAATATTTTCCGTCGCTTTGTTAAAGAAGAAGAGTTTTAAATATTTTTTTTATAAATATTTATTACTTATAACTCCGCAAATTTTACAAAAATTACTTTTGAAGTACAAGTATAGAAATAAATCCTTTTTTCGAAGCCGCTTTTCATACCTTATTGTTAAAATTTCAGAAACGAGAGAAAAACCTATTAATATTTTTTAAGTCATCTTAAATGAAATTCCAATCATTATTCCATCTCTATTCATTAAGAAGTTACAAAGTGGACCTAGACATTATTAAAATTAAGTTTTCCCGCGTTATACTCCTTGAGGCCCAAAATTTTAAAAAAGTCCTAGACAGGGATCGATTCATTTTTTTTTAAGCAAATTCTAGTTTTTTAAGCTTTCTGTCGAGTATAGTTAAGGGGTTATTTGGCCAATTTTTAGGCTATTTTGCTCTGAACTTCCTGAAATTTTGTCTTAGTGGACCTGAACATATAGAAATTTAGCTAAGCGCGCTTAGGTTGTACGACGATGAATGAGTCAGTCACCAACGCTATTTATGTATACATCTTAGTATTATGATCTGTTGGAGAAAGGAACTTCCTAATTTTGAACTAGAATTATCTGGAAATCGTCAAAAATGTAGACTCATACGAAAGGCGTGACAACGCTCGGTCATATGTTGTAGTAGAAGCTAAAAACTATTTAGTAGAAATTGGTTGCAATAATCTATATAACGCTCTGGTTTCTTTTCAGAGTTGATTGGTTTTTGGTCACAAAAGATGGAAAGTTTCTACGAAGCAAAATTTTTAAAAATAACTTTAATGAATTTATATTACACAAACATTTTAAACTATATCCGTACTTATATTGAATAATTATAAATTTTTTAGTTATACACCTTACATAAAGAAATTGTAGTTGCGCAATAGTTTTTTGTTGTTAGAGTTACTTGTGCTAATTAAGTTGATAAAAACACCTTAATCGACTCTTAGACAGAAACCAAAACCCCGAAAATCGATTAATTGTGTGCTCGAACTAAACTAAATGCAAATTTATTACATTCATTAGTTTGAATCCTTATTAAAATGTAAGAAAATATATTTCAAGTTTTTAAAAGGCTTTTTCCTACAGCCCGTTAAAGCTTATACTATTTAAATATGCATGTTAAAGCAGTGAGCATTTAACGCCTGTGTATCTATGTTATTGTATGGTTAAGCTTAAATACGCTCAAACAAAATAATAACACTATAACATTACACATGCATACATACATACATATGTGACTAGCAAGTATGTAAATGAAAGTTTAAAAATGTGTTTGCTTTGGTACATGTTAGCATTTTGTGTGAATGTGAATGCGTACGAGTATAGGCAAAAAGCATTGTTCACAACAGGTGTGAAAAAGTGACTCAGTGTATACCATCCGGTATGATAACTGAACCAGTTTTAACAAAAGAATATTGAAATGAAAATTAAAAAAATTTAATATGAAAAGCATAGCGTTAATGAGACACAATGGTGCCTTAGGCACCTGTAATAGTTGTATGATGGAAAGCTATTTACACTAAACTACCTTATGCTACTACGCACAGGCATAGTAATGCGAGGAAAACATGCAAATATAAGCACAGATGCCTATCTATTAAATAAAATTGCATATGTCTTTTATTATCTAAACAATTCTTTTTGGAATGTAATAGGATGACGTTAATTAGGTCGCGATAGCAGATTTTCCAATTTCTTATCTAACTGAAGGGAAATTTTTAAACATGAAAAATAAATCGAAATAAAATATTCTAAATATAAATGTTTGAGAAGCCCGTTTAAAACCCAAAAGGTGGAATTCTTTTTACTTAAAGAATCATTTAAAAATCGCATTCATACGCATATTTCCCTAATTGCCAATTCGAGCGTAGGTTTTATGTGTAAACATGTGATTGTGTGATTGTACAATGTATGGCAATATTGTTTTGTTTGTTTTTTTTTTCAACGATATTAATACAGCACAAACATCAAATTTACTAACTAAGGGAAGGAGGAGGAGATATAGAAAAACTGTATATATTTTTTTTTTGTATGTATTAGTGTGTAACATTTACATAACAAAGTTTGCTTATTAAGCCTTTATGTTGAGCAAACTCATATGGCCCTACCACTCTTGTACCACCTTTAATTTTCAATACAAAGACTTTTCTCATATATACACAGAGGGAAAAAACCGTTCAAAAAAGACCGAAATCGACACCATCTGTTGTCAAAAGTAAGCTAAGCACGATTGTTCTCGAATTGACAACGGATGGTGTCAGTTTTTTAGGAACCCGGGTTTTTTTTTTCGACAACAGCCGTTCTTTTTTTGGCAACGCTTTGTTCTTATTTTGGCAACAGCCTTCTAGTTTATACCAATCTTTGCTCTTACTTAATTTAAAATAATAACCCATTGGAGACCAATAAATTTTATAACGAATATTGTTAATTTTTTTTATTGAATTAAATGTTTTAAAGTTATAGGCAAATTATTATTAATATATACATATGTACATATAAACTTATTATATTTACATATTTTTACCCCTCTACGATGATAAATAGCGCTATGGTTAAAACAGATGAATTATACTTGTTTATTACTGCATTCATTTGCCTCTCATAGTTATTTATACAGGTCAATAGTAAGCTAACCATTTGCAAAGTATTACCAATAACGAACCTTATAGGAGAAGTTGTCTTGCTTTTATTTTCGTTGACCCACAAATCTGCTAAAGATGATACCGAACAACTTTCTTCGTCGCTTCCTAACTAAAAGCAAAAATTAAAATGAAAATATTTTCATTAAAACAAAATATCAACACATAGAAACTCTGAATTTTTCCACATCAACAACTTCCTTCTAAGCTCGGCACTGAGCCCATAACGAAGCACTGCTTCTTTTAGATCATCTATTTTTATAAAGTGATATTAGACGTATTAAAAAGATTCAAGCTGTGATTTTATTTAAACTTACTTACATACATTCGATTCGGATGTTCTGAAGAAACTTTTTAAGCTCCTTATCGTCATTTTCAAATATCCACTGAAAGTTCATTATTAAGAGCTTTAACATATGAGTTTTCTTGATATATGTATACCATTTTCATAAACAATGAAATTGTAAAAATATTAAATATTTTTTTTTAAATAAATTTGACAAGTCGGTTTTTCTTTATTTGACAACAGGCGCTCTTAATTTAATAACAAGGCGTTCACAAATTAACAACGTCTGGTATTTTTAAAATTTTTGATCTTTTTTTGACAACACTTGGTTTTATATTTGTAAACGCATGTTCTTGAAAAATTGAGAACAATCCGTTCCCAATTCGAAACCAGCCGTGCATGATTTTAGAACTCTTTTTTTCCCTCTGTGTATAAATGTTGAAAAAAATATATCAATTTATGCATGTACATATGTTTTGCGTTAAATAATTTGGCCCAAACAACTCTTGACGTGCTTAAATCAGCAAACATAGTTTTAATAAATAAAATGTTAAAGTTGAAAGAGGTTATTTGGGTTAGTAGGATTTTTCCACTTGAAACTTCAAATATGTTTGTTTATTTACTTATTCAGTATAGAACAGAAAGCGAAAAGAAGTAAAACATAGACACACATACATAAACTTTAATCCCGCAGTGAGAAACTAGTATTTAGAGTTGGCTGGGGAATACAATAATTTTTCCTTTATTTTCGTTTCCATCAATCTTTTCTGAAAGCTTTCTTATCAATGTAAGCATGTGTAAATCTAAAAAAGGCTAATCTTGTGTGTTTTTGTTGCTGCAGTACATGTTTGTTGGTGTTAAATCTCATGTTAACATTGATTTAATAAATCTATGTATGGAATAGCTACATGGTTACCCAGTCAACAAGTTTTTCGAAAGTGCTGCGATGTCTTCAAGACATTTCTTATTGTGTTACCATCGTTACTGAATTTGTAAAAGTGTTTTAGGACTTATTCAAAATCTAATCAATTAAAAAGGAGCGATAAGCGAAGGTCTTATCTGACAAAATTATACCCTAAAACATATATATTTTATATCGATGGCTTAATACAGAAAAGGCGTAATTTAAATTTAATCTAACTTTTCAAAAGAAGAAAAACATTTAAAAAAATTTGCATATAAAAAGTGTAAATGCACTTATTAATGAATTTGACAATTTTTTTGCCATCATATGCAAAAAAGCTATTTTGAAAAGAAATTGAATTACGTTAAAGTAGCACTTTAAAGGTAGAGTTTCCATTTATGTTAAACTGAACAATAAAAATTTTTTTGGCTAAAGTTTGTTTAATTTACTTTTAAAATTTACGCTTTAAATTCTTGAATTTTATGAAATACTTTGCCATTAAAAATTAATGTCATTCTCACACCTCAAATGTCACTTAAATTAGCTGAATGATTTATGGCTGTTGTGATTTGTGGTCTATTTTTTCTGTGTCGCTTTAACATGTATTGGCTTTGTTAAATATCATATTGATTTTGTGTGAGCTTTTGAGCATCTAACTTGTGTATTTAATTATGTTGCTCAAAGGCTGTCATTGAAGAGGTGTTGATTAACTGTCAAACATATTTTAAAATATCTATTACGAATGTATAAAGAATTTCTAAATATTACAAACGACATCGATTGAAATTTCATTAAAAAAATTTTTAACCTTTAATTTCACTTGGTAAACTTATTGTTGAAAACACTAAGGGTAAAACTGTATTGAAAATAAAATAGTTTGTGAATAAGAGTGTGAGTTGCGCTACCCTACCAAAGGCGTACATTTTGTTAAAAAAGTTGGTGTAAAATAGGGGCCGAAATGAAGTCGAGCTACAAGTATAACTTAAAAAATACAACAACTTGCTATTATGCTTATTGCAAAGATATCGCTCATTTGCTAGAGCAACGCCATTACTCAAACAATTTTTGGAGATAAAGATGCAGAATTATTGGTTATGTGATGCTTCGTACTTTGTATAATAAATTTATAAATTAATTGTTTGTAAATGTAAGTAATCTGAAAACTTCAAACGCGTTTTTCTCGCAAAGGCTTTTTTCGAACTATGACGTTGTTGTGGCAAATGAGCGGTATATTTTAATTTTACTTGTAAGGTTTAACAGGACGACATGGCAGAAGTTTCTAACATACCCTTTAGTTTTTACAGTTAAAGGCTTTTAAATGTTTATTAAACATTTTCTTCTGGTCTAGATATTAATGGAAAATAAATTTAAGTACTATTTACAATTTGTGAATTAAATTGAAGAAAAGGAAAAAAAATGAAAACGAGGAATTTGTTTTTCATGGAAGATTTGAGAGGGAAAGATTAATAAATCTTACAAGGTCAAGGGTATAAATATCGGAATTTTTTTATAAATTTTGCCCACAA
Source organism: Melanophora roralis (assembly GCA_963583895.1). Classification (NCBI taxonomy): domain Eukaryota; kingdom Metazoa; phylum Arthropoda; class Insecta; order Diptera; family Rhinophoridae; genus Melanophora; species Melanophora roralis. The sequence continues at coordinate 35,859,305 of OY757187.1, read as the reverse complement.
AATTGTTTCTGGTAAGCTGGAAATATATTTTAGTTTGTAATTTTTTAGAATTTTTGTGGGATCTAATAGTAAAGGAAGAGGTAGTTTTCTATTGTTGGTTTGTTCAAAGATCTCAAGAGACAACAGGCCTGCAGGCTTATGTGGGACCCATTATCGGTGAGTGTGATTTATAAAGGAAAAAAAAAATAAATCTATGTTGCATTATTAACAGTAGTAAAATTAGTGATAGATTTGTTATAAACAATTGGAGCTTATTTTAAGTTGTGGTATCTCCCACGAGATAAGCATTTTGGGCTATAACTGCCGCTACCATTAGTCTATCTTTACAAATTTACCATTTTTTGATACGGCCCCGCACAAATAGAAAGGATTTCCCAATTTTTTTAAAAATTGGTCAATGATTAACCGTATCCCCGTAGTAGGCGTTTACGTAAAAACCAGGTTAACACTAATCACAAAAGTCCCTGTGTACACTTTGTGCATATGGTTATTCTCAATATGAAATAAATTGCGGTTTAGGGTACAACTTAACTACTTTTTTTAACCTGCGAACTAATACTCGTTGATATATAGCACTCACCATTAGCGATGATGGCTTTACCAAAAAAATCCAAAAAAATGTGGACCGCTGGACCACCAAAACTTAAAAAAAACAATAACATATCTGAGATGGGCTTAATGGCTAAAAGGATTTTTCCGATTAAAATTTTGCCCCCAACTAAGCATCAATTCAAAAAAATTTCTTATTTGCTTGTGTGGTTAAATGTTGTATCTATTTGTCTATTGTGATTTGATATTCGAATAACAGAAAAAAACAGTCAATTTAATGGATGTAAACAGAAAGAGCTTAGAAAAAATTTTTTACAAAATACTGTTTAGATTCGGTACAGAAAGTTAAGCAAAAGAAAGTTAAAAATTAGGAATGCAATAAAAAAATTTTCTAGGTTGTACCATGAAACGTGTTCAATAGTATAAAAGAACATTCGGCTAAACAAAACAAATATAACAATTTTACTTCTTCAACAAATTAATTAATCGAATATTTCTGACTTTTTAAAAGAAAAAAGAAATAACCCTATTGAAATATGCCGCAAATGTAAAATCTAATCTGAATAATCAAGTGTATTTTTTTTTGCGTAACAATTTGTCTGTAGTTTTGGCGCAGCGCGAATACCGTCCCCGATTCCCCGGTCGTCCGGCACCAACTGCGCAAACACTGCGTGGTTCCACTACCATTTTTGAAGAGTATGGAACCACACGAGACGTTGCGAAGAGTGGCCAGCCCCAGCCCAGCGCCCGTTCTGCCAAAAATATCGCCGCTGTTGGCAAGGATGTCAAGCTGTCGCCAAAAACATTGACCATGCCTCTAAATTAGCCATCAGCCTGTCGTTCCTAAGGCGAGTTTCGGTCAAAGACCTGTGCATGTCCCCGTTAAAAGTCCAGTTCGTGCATCAACTGCTGCTGTCGACGGCCAAACGCATTTAACCTACACCCAAGCTATCCTCATTCTCGAGGCCGAAGTGGACGATTTTTTGACCTAAATCAGATTCAGTGATCAGGCTCATTTCACCTCAGCGGGTACGTAAGCAAGTAAAACAATCGTTTTTGCACGAGGAGCCGTTACACCTGTTCAAAGTGACTGCATGGTGCGCTGTTCACGCTGGAGGAGTCATCGAGAAAATATATGCGAGGAAGACGCTTGTCAAACGACAACAGCGGACAGTGCGCGCTATAGGGCCATGTTAGCCGGGTTTTCCTGCCGCAATTGAATGAATTAGGACTGGAGGACATGTGATTCCAACCGGATGGAGCAACGGCACATACTGCGGGAGCCGCAACCGACATTCTGAAAGCAGCATTCCCGTGTTGCCTCATCTATCGTTTTGGCAATTTACATTGACCTGCAGGATCGCCTGGTCCAACCATTCCAGAACTTTTGTAGGGCTTTTTAAAGTCCCGTGATAACGTGGACAAACCCTATGCTTTGGAAGCCCTCGATACGGGTACGAGAATCTGTCACCCAAAATTTTCGTCGACGTGATAAAAATTCCATAAAACGAGCCCGAATAGCAATCAATTGTAACGGCTCCCATTTGGCCGATATCATCTTCTCGACGTGACTAATAAATTTCTAAAGGCTCAGACAACATCAAATGACTTTTTTTGGCCACATTGTGGAATTTAAATACAAAGCTTATTACCTTTTTGTTTTAGAACACTATCACCGAACAAGTTGTTAAGTTATATGAAGCACATGAGAAAGTAAAGTAATAGTTGACAAAATTATTTTTTCAACAGACAAATACACACACTCTTATACACACAAACAAACGAAAAATATTATCTTTAATATTGTTTGTTGCCTATGAATAATTAAAATGGGGAAAAAACAATGGTTGATGAAGTAACTACTGGGTGGTTCCTTTGCATTTACATACAAATATGAACATACTTTGGTAAGTGTTTGCCACGAAATAATGCAATAAATTTTAAAAAAGGTTTAAAGTTGTCACTTTCTATGAGCTCAGTGAAAGTTGTATTGGATGTTTATTTTGCTTTAATCTAAAATAATAAATAAAATAAAATAAATTTCTTTTAATGTAACAATTTCTTGTTTTTACTTAAGTTTTTTTTTATATATATATTTCATTTGTAGACACCTGGCAATTAAGCCGTTTTGCCTTTCCAAAGAAAATTGTATTTTTAAAACAATGTCATAAAAACCTTACTTTGTCTTTGTTTAAAATTTATTTTCTGCATTTAATTTTTTTTTAATGCTAAGGGCTAAAGAAAAAGACCAAAACGTTTTAAATACATCAAACAAATTGAAGTTTTAAAATCAATTAAGCGTTTAATGTATTTTGTCTTTACTTTTGTATCGTCTATTTTAAGTCTAACAAGTTCTCTAATTAGCATAGATCCTTTTTCAATTATATTTTTGTTTATTTTTTAGAAAACCTGCTATAAAAATTTAATTTAAGTTTTTTCGAAAAATTTAACAACAATCTTTCTTACAACAATGGGAGGAAAAAGTAAACAAGAAAAAAAATTATTATTAAAATACAAATATTTGTCTTTGATACTTACCCTCACGCAAGGTCACTATGTAGTAGGATTCTTTGGAGGGTGGACTAATGCCTAATTTGTTGACTGCTTTTAAACGAAAACTATACACTGTAAATGGAACGAGGCCAGTCACTTGATACGATGTCACATTCGATTTTGTTTGTATTTGTGGCACTTGATCCCATTGACCATTCTCGCCCACTCTGAAAATCAAATAAATTAAAAGAATTTTTTTTAAAAAATGAGAAACTGATAAAAAGACAAAAACAATATTTATTTATATCTTATAACTTAAAGATATTTCAATTGATTTTAGTTTTTATATGAATGCTTTTTAAGTGTTTTTGTAGAGAAAAAAAGAGGGAAAAATAAATTTTTTGCACATTCTTACTTATAGAAAAGCTACTGAAAAACAATAAAAATAACTTGTTCACATATCGTAAGCAATAAGAAAATAAAAAAAAGGAAATAAAGAACTATTTAAAACTATTAGTGACTGTTTTCGTACGACTAGTCCTGCTACTGCATTAGATACACTAAAAGTATAAGTAGCAAAGAAAAAAGAAGCATATTTTTTTTTCTCGAACACACAGAGTTCCTAGAATATTTTGTTAAAATATAAATGGACCCTTTATATTTTGCCTCTTACAAAGAATTGAGTGCTTAAATGGGAATGAATGAAATAATGCAAGAAAGCAACTTTTGTTTGCATAGTTCTTAAGAAAACTACTTAAATGCACACGCTTGAACAGACACAAACCCACATTACCTTGCATGAAGACGATCATATCCTATTTTCTCATCTTCATACATACATTTGTTTTAAGTCTAGCCATTTTAAACAGCGCACAATTGCTAAAAATCGCTTTTTATCGGTCAAAAGTCCACTTTTTTGTTATAGTTGATTTAAACAAATTTAATGGACAAAAAAATCAAACATATCAGAAATAATGTATCCAGAAAATTTAACCAAAATATGGGTAATTGCGGGTATTGTTTACTGCTGGAAACAAATATCTGATGTTAATTTAGAGACATTTCAATTTAATTTTTAATACATTTTGGTTGATTTGATTAGAACTATAATCTGATTTCTCGCAAACTATTATTATAATGGGATAATTTTTTTTTGTTATATTAGTGGAATAGCAGCCTTCAGGAAATAGTTCGTCTTACCACTATACCATTTATAACCAGTGGTGGATTTACGCCTAGGCCCATGAGGCCAGGGCCTAGGGCGGCATAATATAAAGGGCGCCAAAATTTAATGGTAAAGTAAAATAAAATATGCTTTAAAGGAATACGACTTTTGTAAATTATATTTAGTAATTTAATAAAAAGTCAAACAAAAGTCAAAAGAAGAATAAAATAAAAGGAAAAGAAACAAGAAATAAAATTTAAAACACCCCAATTATGTGTAAAATATTATAATTTTTTTGGTCGAAAAAAAAATAAACAATATTCAGTAATTATATGTGACTTAAATGTCACATATAATCAAAAAGGGCGGCACTTCAAAGAGTGCCTGAGATGGGCCAGGCCTAAGTCCGCTACTGTTTATACCTGATGTGTTATTTAAAATTTTCCACGTTCTATATTTTATTCAAATTGCAATTTCAAAATGAATAAAACTTTTAAAGAGGATAAAGAGACTTTACTTCATTAGAAAGTGCCCTTTTCAATCTTAAAAAATTTTTGCAACTGCTTGGAACTGTCTGTAATTTTTTTCATTGGAATGAAATTATTTTTAATTATGAATTTAAGCCTTTGTTTTGCTTCTGTTTCCCGATTCCTCCCAATAAAAACATATATTTTATATTTGTTTCTGCGATCTATATATTTCGAACATAGTTCATCTAAAATAAATAAAGTAAATATATTTTATTATAAAAATTGTAATAATAATAAAAACATAATAATTTGTTAGATCCTGAAGATAAACTATGTTCGAAATATATAGATCGCAGAAACAAATATAAAATATATGTTTTTATTGGGAGGAATCGGGAAACAGAAGCAAAACAAAGGCTTAAATTCATAATATCAACGATTCAGCACAACAAAGAAAATATCGGACTCTTTCAATAACCAAAACACAATGAAATTATTTTTAACTATTTTTGTCTGTTTTTTAACCTGTTTGTATAGATAAAATATTAGTGAACTAACCCAGATTGCGCCGGGTATTTCATATTATTCATAGGTCGAAAGTCTGAAGCTTTTGAGCCGATAAAGGTAATTTTACAATATTTTATTAAGATTTTATTAATTTTTTCTACAGTTTTAATATTATTACAATCGGTTAAGCAGCTGTGGAGAAATATAAGATCAAAATTTAACTTTTGAGGTTTTCTAACATTTAATATGAAAGTTCTATTGACAAAAATGTGAATTTTTGTACTTTTTACTGAAAAAGAAGGATGTTTTTCAATTGACTGTTTTCAGAACTTTCTTTCGTATAAAACTGCAGTTTCATTGCGATTTCATTATCTAAAAGTCAGATTTAAAAAATGTCAGAAACTAAAATTATTTCTACAGTGTAAATAAATAAGAGGGCTTTTAATATACACAGAAAGAAAACCTGCTTTCTAAAATCAAGAATTTTATTCTTGAATGTATCCAAAATCTTTTTTGAAATTTTTAAGAACGACCAGTACTTACATTTTCTTAAATCAAACCTATTCGAATTGCTTCAATAAATAAAGCAGAAAAAAAGCTTTTTATTTTAATATATTATTTTACATTCGAAAACAAAGTGTCTCGGTGGCCTAGAGGTAATCTCAGCCTAGGTAAGTAAAAAAAATGAAATTTTTAAATTAAAAATATTAAGTATATAATATAAAATTGAAAATTAAAAAAAAGTCTTCTTCTTTAATAAAGCTCCATAAGTCAAAAAAATTAAATTTCATTTTCGAATTAATCCCGTTTACGGCTTAAATCAATCTTTTTAAAACTTACATCAAGTACGGTTTAAGCTTAAATCAATCCTTTCTTGGCTTAATTGTGGGTAAAAGTAAGAAATTCGTACTTAAAAAATTTGACTTGGAGTAAGAAATTTCATACTTGATTTAATAAAAACCGTACTCACCGTACTTTCGACACCGCTATGGCTTGATTTAAGTAAAGTTTACTTAGTTTATTCTTTGTGTGTGCATATGTACAAGAAAAAAAATTATTTTTAAGTTATTTAAATCTGACATGAATAAAAAGTTTTAAGCAATGAGCTAAAAAGCATCTCCCGTTTAATATATAAAACCAAAATTTTCAATTTCTATCAATAGAAATAAAATTGGTTAAAAAATCTTTAAGCAAGCAAAAAGGATATTATAAAAACAATTTTCATCGGCTTAAAAGTTGCAGAGCTTTGTCTGATAAAAAACCGTTTAAGATCCCATTTCGCCGCCAAAATTCGAAAAACCAAAATTAAAGTTTTGGATTTTTATCAGTTAGTTTACCAAGGAAATACCCAAGAAGATGAAATTTGTTCACAGTGAAGTACTTCACCTTAAATAACCCTCTAAAATTTCAGTTTGCATGAGAAATTCTTGCGAACGATCAGCTAGAAGATTCTTCTGTAAAATACGTGTCAAGTTTTTGTTATAAAGCAATTGAAATGAAGTAAAGAAGATTCTCTGGCTGAAGGTCTATAAAAAAGTAAAAATCAAAATAAATGTTTCTTCAATGGCAACTTGTTGGAAGGATATAAATCAGGGCTTTGTTTGTGTTAATTTTTTTAATAAAATTAAAATTAGTGAGTAAAATCTTTTAGGTCTTACGAGATCCTGCTCTTTAAGCTTCAGATTTATTTAGTTAAAAGATTTTGCCACAAAAAAGCAAATTTTGCTGTCCGTTCAATATGTATAAGTCCTTGCGGGATAAGCATTTTTTGCTATAACTAAAGGGAATATGACTCTATCTTACCAAAATTTACACATGCTTAGCAAGTAGTTCTATGCCTTTAACTACTTTAAAAAATATTGAAATGATCAGTCCGTTTTTTTAAATAGTTTCCTGACAAATGTTCCGCCGTAATAAAAATGTTTGGCTACAAATACCCTTTTCTCACCATATTTTGAATATGTGTTTAACTTTATGCCTTTTACTACTATGTTGAATATAGACATAATCGGTCGATTTTTCAGTGTAACCCCCATTCAAATACCCTACCGATATAAACATTTGGGGTATGCATGCACCATAATAGGTCGGCCATTTCGATTATGCTAATAAATTCCTTATCAGCGTTTTATACAATTTTGTAGATTATTTTATATTTTTTTTGTACTTTTGTGGCTTTGGCCGCACTGTGCGGTGTATAGCAATATCATTTAGTTTTCTCTTTGTTATTATTTGGCTCAAAAATTTTTTTTATTTATATATGTTTTTCTTTCTTTTAGAAAACCAACAACAATAAATCGCTGTTTTATGTGTGAGTGAAGCGCAAAATAAATTTTACGCTCTACATGTACAACATGTACCCAACGATGTTTGTAAGTATGTGTTTATTTTAAATTTAGAATTTTCGTTATTTTTTATTTATTTTACTTCTGACTTCCTATTTTTTCTTTTGATTTAGCTGCAACCGTGCATAAAAAATTTAATAATAAAATGTGTCAATTTTTTTTTATTTATTTAAACAATAGAAATTGTATTAAATATCTGTTATTCTATTCCCTCTATTCATCAAGGGGAATTGATTAAAGATAAGACTTAAGGCATAGCTTGAGGACTTGTTTTGCCAAACGATTTTTTGATGTGCTTTTTTTCTTAGGCTTTAGTTGCTTTAAAGGAAAGTTATTAAATTTAGAGTTTAAGATTTAAGGATTGAAAATCATTAAAGAAAATGAAATTTGTTTATATTTTTAGCTGAGCTTGTGCGCCTAACAATCAGTCATAGTTATGGCAGTTAAGTGCTTGGCCCTACATATTTTATGATATTCCCTCTGGAACAAGGTTTTTAATTAGAATGAAGTGCTTGGTCAAAGTTGTTTTATTTAAAATCAGTGGCCACAAAGAAACAACTGCAAAAATATTAAAATATTTTCAAATTAAAAGTTCTTTTAAAATAATAGTTTTTTCCGGAAAATTTTTTTAATATGCTAAAAAAAATTGTTTGTTTGATTTTTTTTGTCAGACAAAATAAACGAATCAAAATAAATATTTATCCAAAAGCAGAATTTTTGTTTTTGAAAATGGTAGATATTTTTTTCTAAAAAATTTCTGAAATTCCAATATAATTTTTAATCTGATTTTACAAGTTCGTTTACTTTAAAAAATTTTCCTGCTCTTAAAAAAAAACTTAAAAGCCAACTTTTATGGCCTTGATCTTGACCATATATATAACTCTTTTTTTCCTTAGTCTTTTTTTTACAGTTGGACAGGCAAATCTCTTTTTCAAATCTATTTTGTACATGCCTTAACTTAAGCTCTTACAATTGAGAAATTAATAGACAGACAGAATTTTTTTTTGTTCTCTTTCATTTACTTCGATTGTGCTTTCAAATACACAGCCAATAATATTAAATGACGATTACTTGAGAAAAATAATAAAAAGCAACAAAATGAGAGCTACGAAAAATAAGAAAGAGAAACTAAAAATGTCCAGTACAGATAGCCGTGTACAATTAATTTTAGCTTTTGACCCCTCGCCCTCAGTTTTTGTTTGTCTGTTCTTTGTCCTTCGTCTAATCATCTATCGAAATAAAGTTCCTTGTAATGGACCATGCTTTGATGCTAAACTATCGAAAATATTCCAAGGCAGATCGAAATTTAAAATAAGCAAGATCAGTTCACTACAGAGCAAAATATATGTAAAACTGATAAAACTCATGGTTTTAACGACAAACCCTTTGTATGCATTCCTAAATATTACAGTAAATCTGAATACTGTTGCCACAGAACTAATCATGGATGCTTTAAAGATGGCAAATTTAATTTGGAAAGCGGCAGTGGAAGTGGTATCCCCTCATTCTTGCTTAGTTTTATAAGATTTTTAATGCGCAATATTTGAGGAATGGCTATCGACTCTTACTTCGTGTAGGGTGTTCTAACATTTCGATTCAAACTAATAAAGAAATTAATTGACAATTAATTTAAATAAAAGTTTGATGTAAAAAAAAATTTTTTGAAGACAAATATATAACTTTTTGTAAATGCATACAAGTACATACAGTTTTGGCCAATTTTACAGCTTGAACTTGTAAATAAAACAATTACGCTACCCGTGAAAAGTTCAAATGCTTTCCAAAGTTTCTAAAGAAAAAAATGCCGCAACTAAAAAAGTTACTATGGGTGCAAGCAATAGGTGCGTTCCCGTACTTAATGTTAGTAGGCAACCATGTTTACACATTTTTTTAATATATTTTTGGGTTAACATTGGGCACTTTGCACTTCGGTACTTTTGCCCTTTGTAGCAAGAAAATAGGTAGCTAAGGTTCGGATAAAATAATTTTTTTCTGCAAAAAGTCTGACCGATAAGATGGCAAAGAAATATTATCATCTTAATTGCATGGCATTTTGTCCAAACAGTACGGGAACACATCTAATATATGTAAATAAATTGAAAAATATCTTTGTTACCTCCTTTTTAGTAGGTTATGTATTTGTTATTAATTGTAACAAAAAAGTTGCAGGAATTTAAATTGTTTATATTGTTAACTTTGGATTCAAATTCAAATGCAACCACGGTGGACTTTACTAATACTTCAAAATAGGGCTGTTAGTATGGCGTGTATATTTAAGAAAAAAATTGTTTCAATATGAGCAAGGGAGCGGTTCCCCCTATGCAAATTTGCAACATTTTTAACACGACCTGTCTTAGAAACTGTAACAGCTATCGAGCTACAATCTTTCAAAAGGTAGTTCCACTGCGGCTTTTTGTTTTAAAACAAAACTTTTTTGAATTGAAGCATGGATGGTAGCATGCCCATTTAAACTTAGTGAAATTTTCTATTTCAAAAATTATAAAAATGTCGAGAAAAAATTGGCAACAGAGCCATTTGAGTTTAATTTTGACTGTTTAAAACAAATTTAGCTAAATCAAGTGACTGGGTAAACATCAATTCAAATGTGAAGACCATGTATGATTTGACACTGACGCCGATTATGTGGCGTCTTATTTGTTTTTATTGCGCATGTGTTATTAAAATTTCGACTGCGTTATTTACTTGCAGCTTGTGCTATTAAATGAGATTTTTGGGATTAGGACATGAATGGGATCCCCAGTATATTATGAATTGATCAAAATAACATTAATTCTAATGTTTGGTGGCATAAGCTCTTAAGGATATGCTCAATTTTGTAGAGACAGAGTAATATTTGAGGCAGATTTGACCCAAAACGATCTTCCGGGTGGTTAGTTTAAATAAATGTAGGGGGCCTTTACGAAAAAATGAATTGATGAAGTACCAGTAAACCGTACCAGTTAACATTTGCATAGTTTTGTGGGAATGATTTATATATTCGGCGGTGAAAGCACAAAATGCTTATTCTGACAGGATACTTATTGGAAGCTTAGAGTGAAATATGAGCTGATCATCATTAGTTTCAATGAGCTTGATCTTTATATCATTATTCAAACTTCTATAAATTCCATCAAAATATTTTGAAAAATGCGACCCATTGTTTACCAAAGAAATACATTGACATTCAATGCAATGCACAGACATGCGTTGACCGACTCAAAAAATGATTCTAAATCGATTACTATAATCGTAAATGGGTTTCAAAATATTACTCCTACAAATAGCTTTACAAACGCTTAATGCCCTTTTAAGTACATATGTGGTGTATATATATTTAAAAAATATATTTTTTTCCTTTTTTATCCTTTTTAACAAGTAACACACAGGTGCCGAAGTAGTGGATCTAAGTGAAGGTTTCCTTTAATGGCTACCTGTTCCACCTTACTTACACCAACCTAAGCACTTTACTATGAGTAAAAAATATGTCCTATTAGTTTTATATAAAAAAGAAATTTTTAATTAAAAAAAGCTTTTGCAACAAAAAAGTATACAAATTATGTGTTAAACAGTCAATTTTTAAATAAGTCTTTAAAAAATTCTATTTAAAAGCCTTTAAATGAACACCAAAAATACATTCTTAAACACCAAGAAAAAAAAGAAACTAAAAAATGCAAAATATTTAAGTAAATGCAAAACGCATAAATTGTTTGTATTTAACTTTATTTATTTTTATTTCCTTTTTGGCTTAACGACCACGTTTTCATACTTTAAGCCATAAAAACAAAGTTTCGAAAAGACATTGGCATTTTATGCCTTTTTTTTAAAGACAATACAAGCATTCATATATTACGATAAAAAGATGTTGATTTCTTTCCTCTTCTTAAGGATTATTTACATAAATAAATTTTGAGCTTTTTTTTTCTAAACAACTTAAGACTAAGACAAATACAAGAGTAAATAAACAAAAAAAAAGGTTAACAAAAAGAAAAGGCCGAAAGCTGTTGCCCAAAATTTTAAATAAAGACAAAAGAAACAGAAACAAAAAAATTTATAATTTAAAGGAAATCATGTATAAGTGAAAATCCAAAAAGTTATACATAAATAAAAAATGATAATGCCTTGATACTAAAGAACATTAAGATAAAAATGAAAAAACAGGCCACAAAAAGGGTTACTTTTGGCATTTCATAAATAAATACATCATCAAAAGGATTTTCTGGTTTGGCAGAAGACTTTAACTAAATTACCCAATGTTACTCCAAGTGAAAAACTTTTTCCCAAATTAAAGGGCAAAGCTTGCAAGATAATTTTAGTGTTTTTTTTAATATTTCATGTTTCTTTTTTGTTAAGAATTTTTAAGGAAGTGTTTAAGAATTGCGCTCTTGGGTGCTTTAAAAAGTTTTTAAGGAAACATATGTTGTTGGAAAATTCTAATAAAGAAATGGTGCATTCGTGCTTTATAATATTTCAACTTCCTTAAATATCATTGTTAAAGAAAAGATATTTCTATTAAAATTATTTTTAACTCCTAAAGGAATGATAACATATTTTTTATTTGTTATTTTAAAATCCTTGTGGTCACATTATTAAATAAAATGATTGGTTGAAGTTGTGATTAATGTAATTAGGTATGATCGTCGAACGTGCAAAATCTTAAGGGGGCAGAGTATAAGTTAGCATGTCTACGACTATTTATAACCACTCCATTGAGAATAAATTTTTTTTATCTTTATCCAAGCTTAAATGTTAAAATAAGTTTTTTTTTTGAACGCGCTTATTTTCAGCGAACGAGAGATAGAACTGACTACTTCAATATATTTTTTTTAACATAAGTAAGTTAACTAAAGTGTGTATCTAATTATCGTTTAAAAGATACGTGCTGTAAAGCGTTGGCTGAGTTTGTTTACCTGCAATTGCCAAAGGATAAAATTCCATTGACACAAGTGATTAGGCAGTAATTTTTGCAATGGGCTTGGTAAGCCTTTAAGACATCATTAATTTAATTAGTGGTGTGGGGTGGCTACAAAATGCCTAAACTTAAAGCTTAGTTTCTGAATAAAATAACTTATTTTAAAATACATCGCTGTATAAAAATTTTAAATAATTTCGAAAGATGATGTTTTCGTAAAACTCCACTGAAGTAAAGTATTACTTGTAAAATCCTAAATTAAATTCAGGGATCGTAAATATATTGTAATAATACTGGCTTCGAACCAATTGCAGCAACACGTAACCCAAGTTGAAAAATGGGCAAAGTTATGGGCAATAAAAATAAATGAAAAAAAAATGACCCATGTAACTTTTACTTTACGCAAAGAAACGTGCTCCTCAATCACTATTGATAATTATATGGTGCCTCAACGAACCGAGACAAAATATCTTGGTGTTCACCTAGATCGACGCCTCACATGGAAGCCTCATATAGATGCGAAGCTGACTCAAATGAAACTTAAGGCTGCTCAAATCCACTGGCTAATGGGAAGAAACTCTGTGCTACGTCTGGATTGTAAACTTCTACTCTACAACTCGATTTTAAAACCAATTTGGTGCTACGGTATACAATTATGGGGCACTGCTTCCGCCTCTAACATCGAAAAAATTCAACGCCTTCAAAACAAAATTCTAAAAATGATAACTGGTGCTCCTGGGTATATTAAAAACAGCGACATCCACAAGGATCTAGAAGTTCCACTTTTAAAAGCGAAATCCTGAAATATGTGGACAAGTATTTTAATAAGTTGGAAACACATCCAAATCCGCTTGCTCGAAGCATCCTGCAACATAATGGGCACACCTGCCTAAAAAGAAGGGATACTATTGCTCTTAGATGAAACTTTTAAAATTAGTTATGCTTATTGTGAGAACTTAAATTTTAGTCTGGTACTGACTGGACTAGTATTAATTGCTTAGTTTTAAGATTTGAGTACTTATTGTTAGTTCGCTTAAGCGAGGATTCAATAATAAGATATATGGAAAAAAATTATTTATAGTTTTTGGCAGGTTTTATTATGGTTTTTGGATTTTTTTTTGCAGAACTAATTATTTTTCGCGTTTTATTTTTTGACAGAAAGAATTGTGTTCTGACTTTTTTAAATCAGGGAAAATTACCAATTTTCGATTTTTTTGCATAGTTGAATTGTTTTTCTATATACACCACATATGTACATGTTAGGGGTATTATGCGTCTGTGCAGATGTTTCTAAGATGTTTTTGAAGAAGACCCATACTATTCGACTCAAAGTCATTTTCCGAGTCGAATAAATCATGTTCGCCCGTCGATTGGTTGTTTTGTGATCAAAACACAGGTCGTTTTTTAAGGATTCTTTAATAAAAATTGGCGCCGATGAGTTTTTTGACTTGTTGTTTGTGGCAATGATCGGTCATTTTCTGATAAAGCGCTTAAGAAAAATTTCCTTTTGGTTATAACATTTCGTTGGCTATAACTACCAAAAATGTCATTCTATCTTCACAAAATTTTGCACATTTGCACAAATATTAAACTGAATAAAAAAGCGGTTTGTCCATTCTTTCTTATTGCCCTAAAAAAAATTTCTAGAATAAGCACTTCGGGTTATAACACCAATACTTATCGTGCCCTTATGGTAGGCGTTTTTTTGAGAACCAAGTTAACTCCACTTACAAAAGTCACCTTGACCTGCGTTCATTTGTGATTTAGAGTATATATGGTCGGGCTTGACTTTTAAAAACTTTCCTTTTTTTTACTTTTTTATCTACATATGTACATATACAAAAAAAAATCGCCCAAAAGTAGTAAATAATTACTACTAGTAGTTTTTTAATTATATTTATTTTTTTAAAGCAATTTTTTTTTAATTTAATAAATGTGCATTATTGAGGTTAAAATTGCAGTAATTTTTGTGTTTTTTTTCAAATAAATTTATTAGGGATTTCAAAAATAAAACCTACTCTCGATCGTTTTTAAATCAGAAAATAATAATTAAGAAAGAACGTCATAAAAAGCAACAATAATCCAGATTTTAAAAAGCACAAAGTTTTTAAAATTAAAGATTAATACCACCAAGATGTACTTCACTTGACTCTACGATATTTTCTTCTGTTTACTTTTTTTTTAAACTTTAAAATAAATATTATTTTCCGACGCTGGTTAAGTTTTTAATTTTAATATAATTTTTCTTAATTTGTTAACTTTAAAAATAATCATATACTGTAGTGCACATTTTGTTCTCCTCCTCAGTATTGTTTAATGAAAAAGTTATACCGGATACATTAACCAAAAAGTTTTCTCATAAATCATTAATTATCGTTTCAAATAGAAAGATTCAAAAATATTTAAAATATTCAATTCCAGCCCACTGGTTGTGTGTGTTCTTTAAAATATTTTAAAGAAAAAATATAATATTTTTTAAAGTCACAATAATTTAGTAAACATTGAAAGAAGTTGTTTTTGGTACTTAATTAATTAAACCTTAAATATTTAAACCTTAAGGCTTTTTGTTTCCAAAAAAAAATCATTTTAAATCTACAAGTATATGTCATTTAATTATTAATCGTTTCTTATTACACGTTTATGAGTTACATGGAAATCGTTTTTTAGTCATAGCGCGTATGAGTAATATTTGCATATTCTTTATATAAATATTTATCATACGACTGATTCATATTAAAGAACCAATATTAATTTGTACTTGAAATAATTAAGCAGTTATTAAGTTCCAACAATTATGTTGTTTATTTAAAAAAGGAGAAGAAAAAACCTTTTATATAATTTACCGTCCATTATAATTCTATTTACTTATATTTTGTTTACCTTTGGCTACGTTTTATTTATCAAAAAAACTTCCATAATATGATTTCATTAACTGTGGGTTCTTATTAACTTTATACGGAAACACATAAATTATTGCATTTATATAATAAAAAAATAATTATTGTTAAAGCAAAAAAAGAACTGAGAGCTTAAAAGTATCCACTGACATGTATGTTATAATAAAAAATAACAAAAAATCTTTTTTTAAGTAAAAGCAAAACTATTCTTGCAAATATTAACTCAAACAAAACTTAAAAAATCTGTACATAATAAATTTTTTGGGAATAAGATATTTGAGATATTTAGCTAGTTCTATTAATAAACTTGAAATAAGGTTGACGAAGAAAAGGCACCTACGATTATTATAAAAATTTTTACAATTTGAAGAATAAGGTAACCCAGGCTTATTATCCTCCTTAAGAAAGAATTCTTTATTTTTATTTGGGGTTCTTAAAGTAAAGAATACCTGAAATCGCAGGTAAGATAAGATAGGTAAAATTGAACTAGCTGGGTCTGCAAAATCCCAATTGAGCTTTCAGATTCTAAGTGTAATCCGAAAAGAGGCAATGATAACTGTTATTAAATCTCTCTAAAGTGATTTACAGTCTCTGCAAATGCTGGAAATATACTAATCTGAGATAGCTTTTTTAGGGTTTGAAAATGACAACACCTTTCATAATTCACCGTGGAGCGTAAGTGATTACTTATACCACAAAAACTTCAATTATTGCTGGTTAAACGTCCTGCTATTTCTCCTCGAAACACCGTCTAGCACTGGTAAGAGTTTCCCACAAGAATGAATATCTTGCAGACACTTACATATGTATCCACTAAATTCTATTTTGGTGGTTTTCGATAAAAAAGTGAATAATTTTTGGGATTTTGATTCTAAGCAAAAAATCTATAAAGGCCAGCCACTCAAATTAGTCAATCAGCTTTTACTTTTTTATTTTTTAATGAATGTATAGCTTATCAAGTAATAAAGTCAGTCCAGCTCGACCGTATGGATTCGCCGAAGACAGACCAGCAAAACATGTTATATCAATGTCACGTCGTCCCTGCCATACAAGGCGTTTGTGGCCCCAATCAATTTCAGTACCTTCTTGCAACCCCATTTGAAGCCATATAGATTAATTTAAATTTAAGGATATTACCTCGTGGATCAGTTGGTATAGTAGGTTTTACACCAGCTGTTTACTGTCTTGTAAGCCTTCGCATGCTGGCCAGTTGCCTGTAACTAAGTGATCCAGAGCGTCATAAGGCATCAACACACCATAAAATGAGATACTCTTAGCTACGTAAAATACAAAGTGCAAGACTTTGAATATCCTATATTTTTCGAAGCATTTTATCAATATTAAGAAAACAGTTTCTGTTTTCTTAGCACTCACCCACAACCAAGCTTTTTTCGTAGTCTTATTTCTTAATAAAATTTTATTGAAAACGTTGCTTTTTCATGGCTTATTTCACTGCATATTATGGCCAGTTTACCGCACTTTTTAAAATACATAAAGACATTAAATTTAAATAACCCACTAACAAAAACCAGTCAGCATATGGATTTATAATTATTTTTCGATATGGATTTTTGCGATTTTTTAAACCTTTTAGCCAAAAAGACTCTTCAACATACGTTAATGTATTGAAATGTTGTAATGTTAATATAATACAAATGCCTGCACAAGATATTTATTTAAATCATTTATGAACAAAATAAAAAATGAGGAAGATGTACAAAATAAAAGTGTGCTTTAATGAATTTCTTTACGAAAAAAGGATTTTAATGACAAAATTACAAAAAACATACAACATGTCTTATGAATAAGGTTGTGAAGGAACATCTTAAGTGCTGAAGTATGGGTAGTTATTGCGATTTTAGCAAAAACATTTATAAATATATTAAAAACAAAACCCCTTTCTACTATATTTAAAAAATATTTAATTATAAATGGTAAAATGTTTTTTCAAGAAAATTCAATTAAAAAATGTCTTTCGTTTTTGTAAGACTATGCACTACAGTGAAAGTTTTATCGTCAAATACTGGTTTTGTTTCATATGCTCGTCTATAAGTATGACCTTAAATATTTTAAATTAAAAAAGTGTTTTCAATTTGCAGTTGCTTTTGCTGCTATTGTTAATGAAAAACCAATCACAGTTTACCAAACAGGCGTGCATATGCCAACACCATTGTAATCGTATGTTCGGCTGTCTTTTGTAATTCGTTGACCTGGCAATTTCTTCAGAAACCACTTTAGTATTATACAGATACCCAGATTAAAGAAAACACGTTCGCATACACATAAAAGCAAATGGTAAATTGTTTATGCGTTCTTGTGAATATTAAGCAAAACCTGCTGTTCCGTTCTCATTTTTTTTTCAGTCCAAATTTTTTTTTTTTAAATTTTATGCCTGCCATTCCACTAAATCCTGACGTGGCTATAGTGCTTTTGTTTTTTTAATGCCAAAAAAATAAAGGAGTATAGAAGCCCCACTGTTTCTCTAACGTTCGTTTTAATACATGTGTGTATTCACACAATATTTTTGTGTTCTGCGGCACTTGCAAAATTTTAATATAAAAAACTTAAATACAGATCGAATTATAAGCAAAAGACAGGAGCCAAGACAATTACATTCTACCTTGCTGAGGAATATGAAAAACAATTGTTTAATTATAGCTGTTGCTATTTTTAGATCTAAAGCCTATAACTCAACGAACAAAATTGATTGACATTGTCTGTACAGACTTAATTCGCTCGGACTTTTTACAAATTTCTGACAGGTATTTGAAGAAAACTTGCGTTTTAGATATCTTACTAGTTCCTGCAGATATAACTACGGAGGTTTCATTTCCTTTTGAAATTAAAACAAAGTGCTTAAATGTTCAACAAGTAAAAAAATACTGATATATTTAAAAAATTCTGATTATATCAACACGAGTTTAATAGAATTTTTGGCGATATCTTTTGTCGTTTAAAATGCATAAAAGTTACAAAAATATTAGTTTTATGTTAATTAAACATAATACTAAGCCAAGTGAATATCAGTATAAGCAAGAGAAAATAAACTTTAAACTTTCTTAGATCCCCTTCTAAGCATTTATAGCCAAAAAAGTGCTAAATTACACAGCAGACTGGCAAGTCGAAGAGCGCTGTTTCACCCTTTGGCTAAGGCTAACGTTGTATAGACTTAACAAATTTTTGGATAAACAAAATTATTTAATGTGTTGATTATGTATGACAGCGCAACTTTAGTTCAAAGTAAATCAATTTAAGTAACTTCTTGTTCCCTAGAACTTTTTTTCCAATGATTAACTAAATTATGTTTTCAAATTTAGTCTTTGAAAAATTGCCAAAACCTTTTGGAATCTTTACCGCAACCACTGACCCTATGGTGCTGAAATTTAAGGCAGTCGCTTGCTCTATTGGTTCCAAATCCCATTCGTTCTCACACTTCCAACAATAATCAGTACTGGCGCTTTAATATCTCTTAATTTATGCAATGTTTATTTATGATCCCAATAATGACCTTTAGACTCATTCGCTCCAAGCTCATGAGCCACTAGGTGCCTGCTAAGCTCAGTTCCATCCATATTTTTCTGGCATACTCCTCTTCAAATAATAATGAACCATTAACGAGCTTACAGCTTCCTCCTTGCATATCAACTTGTCGATTTAATTGTCAACTATAACGCAGTGTTTCGGGACCTAGAATTTTCTGACGTTTGAAATTGCCACATCTACTTGGAACCTTTATACAATCTCTAACTGCTCAACACTTGACGCAAAGCAAGGCCTGAAGGGCTGCCTGGTTACCAGCATTAATAGGGACCTCAATATCTCCTAGAATCTGTTCCGCTATAAGGTCGCTGCCCATGAAATGCTCAGGGTCTTCACATGGAGTACACAACACTCATCATATAGTTTATAGGGCAACCGAACATACTATTTCCTTGATATAGACCCCATCTTCGGTAACCATTTTTGTCCAAAAACCGGTAGCGAAAATTTTTCTAAAACAATCTATTGGATTCCATCCAACAATCCTCCTGAGCGATTTTAATAAAATCTGACCGACCGGCCTACCACGTATGTGGTGTCAGTATAAAAATGATTTTTCTTCGACAGATTGTCAACTTTTCTATCAGGTTTCTATCAGAAACTTTGCCTCTAGATTACCCACGAATGTCTGTTAAAACTCGTAAAAAAAATTTATATATTTTGCATTCAGGAGTCTGCAAGAATTCGTTTTGTTCCTACAGACTTTATGCAAAAAATTTTCCCCCCAAATTTTTTAAAATAAACTTTCACTCATTTAGAATGCTGCTTTGATGTCAATATTTGGTTGTGAAAAAGCTGTATGTTTTGATGTGTAAACCTGTCCCCATAGATTTTTATTTCCTTATAGCATCCATTTATTAAATTTTTCTGCCATTTTTTAATTTTTTCATACATACATTTCTTAATATTGCGGTGTTTTTTTGCTTGCTTATTCTTTGGTTTTCATTATTTTTCTTTTTATGATTGTGCTCTCAGTTATTGTCAAAACGGTAGATTTTTCTGTTTTTACGCTCTTTTTAAAGTCGATTTTTGGTTTTGTATTGTTCTATAAAATGTTAATGCCTCTTTCTTGACATTGAAGTCTTAGTCATCAATAACACATTTTTTCCTAGTGAATATATTTTTGTGTGGACATAAAATGACACTTTCTAATATTCACACATCTGCCTATTTTATCCTTATGTTTGAAGAATTTTATATTTTAAGCTTAACCCAAAAGCTTTTTTTTAGAAATGTAGCACCAACAACTTTTTTAATTACCTCCAACTACTTTATATTTTAAATTTGTTGTGAAAAATAAAAAAAAAACATAATTAATGAAAAAGGAGAAAAAATATATTAATAAAGTTTTGAGATCCTCAATAGTCTGACTTTGCACTTTATCATAAGTACTTGCCTGCACGTACTTATAAAAACACCTTTACATTTTCTTCTACATTTTTATTTTCTATTTATTTTTATTTAATTTTTTGTTTTGTTTTTGGAAACATTGTGAACATGCACAGTTTGTATAGAGTTTTAAAACTTTGTCGTCACAATTTTCAACTTTAACAAAGTACTTAAAAGTTTATTTTCTTGCCTTTATGAGGCTCCGTACGTGTGTGTATTGTGTCTCTTAATTTTTCTAAAAATTTTTATTAGTTGCACTTAATCATAAGCAACACACTATTTATTGTACGAAAGTATTTATTTATTTGCTTTAAAATGAGCTTAATACAGGGTAATCTAAAAGTTTTTAATTTTTTGAACAAATTTAACTGAGAAGTTTATTGGGTAAAAAGTTTGTACTACAAACTAATGACCGTACTCATAATACCTTTAGTATGTTTATTAAGAGCTTATTTGACAATTATACCGTCGACATCTGTCAAATAAGCCTTTAATAATCCGCATATAAATGCATATGAGCATATGTGTGTATTAAGGTTTTAAAATTTTCTTTGATAATTGAAGGTTAACATATTTTTTTGCTTTCCTTCTAAACTTAATCACTGTTTGAAGGAAAAAAGGATTTTATATACATCCCAACATTCAGATTGTTTTATTTACTGTCCTTTAAGGAACATAAATTTACTTTTCTTCGCAGAAAGAACAGAAAGGGAAACATTCAAATCGTAATACAAAGAAAACGACTTAGGTTGCTATAATACGATTTGCCGCTAATTGTTATGTTTAATTGTAGAGTTAAACGTTTTTAATTGTAGACACAATATTTCCTTTGGTAGAGATCTTGCCTGCAAATAAAATTTTTTTTTGAGTGTACTGCTTAATTTATCGCGTCACTTAAAAGACAAAATGTATGTAAAAATATGCGCAACGATATTCAGTCATGTACAAGTCAAACATGGCGGATACATGTTCAAAATCATTCTCAAATATTAATGCAACAAATTTATTTTTTAAGTCTTTTACGTATAAATGTATGTACGTACATACGTTTATTTAAATAAAGCAAATAAATAATCTTAAAATTTATAATTAACTAAAGCTATGGTACTTATAAATTTTAAAACTTATATTAAATATTCAGAAAGGCCACTATTCAGACTGAATTCGCTTTTTGATTGTAATTGCTGTATTAGTTTCAAAAAAGGTCACGGTTAACAGATTTGGTGGTTTATCGTATTATAGACCATTTTTAGTATTACAAGTAGGGTTGAAAAAGTTGCATAATTTTTGTGTAAGTTAAGCGACTTCAAAAAATCAAGATTTATGAAATTTTTTTGTTAAGAAAAACAGACATTAACAATAGTGAACATAGACACAGAACGTTCTTGGCATTCTTTTGAATAATCATCACTTTCCTGTTGCATTGCCTAAGGCTTGAAATTTAAAATATTAATGTGCTTTTTGACGTTTGGTTAACGTGCAGATGCTTACGTCTGTTGAGCCTGAATATGCTTTGAGCCAAGGCAAACACTACATGATTCCTCCTACCTCTTCCTGCAGGACTGTGCTTTGTTAAGATTTGGGTGTAGGTCTAGAGCCATTCGTATAACAACACCTTCCTTCAAATAAATCCAATGTCTCAATCCTCAAAGTGTCTTTAAAATAATGACCTGACTCATTACACCTATCAATTGGTTCCGCAGTTGCCTGTTGCCTTTTTCCTGTAACTTTGGTACCGCTGCGTACGTGGGTTGCAATATTTTTGATATTTAAAATCGCTATCCTCGCTTAAGTCGCCGTGACTGTCTGACATTCGAAATAACATGTACGTTGGATTTTTTGTAGGCTTCTAGTGTTACACTTTTTATCTATTGATGAACGTTTTTACACTGAAGCTTTAGCTAGTAATAATCTAATCACATTTTTGTAGAGCCCTTGTGTTATCTTTAAATAAAAGTCTTTTTCTAAACCCCTATAAGGAACCCAGCAACTTTGCTCTTGACTCTATATGTTTAATCTATATAACATTTGTTAAACGATTTGTGAATTTACCGTCAAGCGTAACAATAGTTATGTTAAATATAGGTAATAAATTGTATGAGTTTTTTTTCATACTTTTTTGTAACTTAAATTTCTCCGCTACCGGGTATTTGTTGAAAAAACAAAACCATAAAGCTGGCTGACGCACTTCAGTCGCAGTTGATTTTCTCTTTTTGAGTAGGAGGGCTTAAATCACGTTATTTTGGTTAAATTATTCGAGAATTCTGGATATGATATCTTTTTCCCCGAACTTTAAAATTTAAAAAGATTTAACACATTTAATTTTTGTTTAGCAATAAGCTTCTAGAATCCAATCAGATATCTTTTGTTTATTCGTTTCTAATACAAGGTGGGCCAAAAGAAGTCATTCGATGTTGTTTGGCTCTCATTTTTTTCTCAATGCAAAACTTCGATTTTGTTTATCTAAGCCTTTAGAATTTAATTGGCCAAGTCGAGAAGATGATATCAGCCAAATGGGCGCCATCACAATTCATTGCTATACAGGCTCGTTTTATGGAGATTTTCATCGCTTCGGCGAGAACTCCTAGTGCATCACTCGTGGTTTTTCAGTGCCCCAGAAGCGTTGTTTTGCTTGTACCCGCTGAGGTGAAAATGAGCCTCACCGCTCATTATGATTTGGTCGAAAAATCGTCCACTTCGGCCTTGAGATTAAGGATGGTCTAGGCGTAGGTAACACGCGTTTGGCGGTCGACAGGCAGCAGCTGATGGACTGGCTGGACTTTGTACGGGAACATGCATAGGTTTTTGACCAAAATTCGCCTTAGGGAAGACCGGCTGAAATCCTCGCCACTCTTGGAAGCGTCTTGTATGGTCTCATACTCTTTAAGGTAGATAGCCAAACGGCGCAGTGTTTGCGCAGTCGGTGCTGCGTGACCAGGGAAACGGCGTTAAGTTCGCCCTGCGCCAACACCACAAACGAATTGTTATGCAAAAAAAAACGATTATTTCACGTTCTTGAGGAGTGTATCGCTCCATGGCTTCTAGTCTAGTTTACAAGTGTAAAATCAGATTTGGTATTGGCCGCCGTTTACTTAAACAGCAGCATCTTTCAATAGGGTGATTTCTTTTGTCCCACCTGTATATCCTCTCAACAGTTTGAAAATGTGAAATTGACTTTAGAAGTAATTAATTATTTAAGCGATGTCAAAAGTTAGGTAGGCTTTGAATGTATTCTTTTTTGTTAGGTACACACTTTTCAACGTATTAATGCAGCCAGAAAATATCAAAGTCTTTTGAAATATTTAAAACCTCGAATGCATAACGAAATGACACCACCAACACGAATACACACTATGCAACCAGCAATAAAACATACCTCTTTGCATAAACATATTGCAAAGTGTGTACCTACAATTACTGATAGTTTATTTTTCCGAAGTCGTATTTTCATAATTTTCTATGAACTTATTCCTTGAAATGCATTTTATATGCCTTAAAAATAACACGCAATGCTGTTGTGAATATCTGGCTTAGAGACAGTGGTATTTTAATGGAATTTTCATTTAAAATCAATTTATCCGCCAATGGAGAAAATGGGTGGTTTTATCGATCATTTAATCATATAACTGTGCATTTTCACAAGAACCCAATTGGTTTATTGTGACCTCATGATCGCCAATCACACGCTAATGTTAATTTCACGCATGTTTTCTCCTAATATGAAACAGTGTATTATCAGTAGCACTCATGCATTTGATACTTCTTTTACGTGCCTAATTTTCTGCTGGGAAATCAGTACAAATGAAGCACTGTTTTGACTTTAAGCTCGTCATCAAGCGAATAAAGCCAGTTCTGTATAAAAAAGGTACCTTAAAAATATGTGTTTGCTTAGCTCATTAAAATTGATCGTTTGGTAATTCTGATCGATGTTTCTTTATTTCCTCATACCTGAATAAAACGAAACTAGTTTTATGCGGTTTTAATAGGGCAGTACTTTTTTGTGGGACTTTATTAGGTCGATAATCTAGGTTAATATTACCATATTGGCTTCTAAGACTGACATTACCTTTGCTGGATCTGATTTATCCATTAGTCATGAAGAATTGAATATTAAATCGCGGGCGTGGACTTTCTAACGAAAACTAAACTAAATTATATGTCACACAAGCTTTGTATTTGGTAAATTAAAAGATTGGAGGCGCTTTAAAAATAAGAACCTCTTCTTTTATGTGTATTTGAGTCTTAGAAAAAATTTTTTTATAAGTTAAAATATGTTGATCCATTAACTACATTTTTACCTTATGTATACTTTTATATTAAACTTTCTTTACATTAAACTTTTTCTTTTACATTACGAGTAACAAATGACCGAGAATGAGACAAAGCGTAGAAAGAAGAAGAAAATATGAAGACATAAATATTACCGTCTATAAAATCCATAAAAAAATTTTATTTACAATTTGCAAGTATTAAAAAAAACTAAAAGATAAAAAAAATACTTTAATAAAACAAACTGAAAGTACTGGCCGTAGTAGTAGTTTTGCTGCAACAATTTTTAAAATTTACTAGCATTTCCATTTACCCCCATTAATGATTTATTTTGTAATTTTACTTACCTGGTTTCAATAATAAAATGCGTTACAGGAGCATTCCTTGGATGTTGTGAATGAGCCCACGACAAGTTAACAGAACGTGATGTAAAACTTATAAGTAATGGTCTTTCAGGTGGATCCGGTACATCTAAAGTGGAAACAAAAAAACTATGTTAAAGTTTAACAAACTTTTACCTGGCACCGTTATCAACTAAGTGTTAACAAATATTACTTATAAAAAGACGATACAAGAGCTGCAATATAAACTAAATTAATTTTTTGTTTTTTCAGCAATACGATATTTTATTGGTAGATGGTGGTAGATGTATTTTTATATAGTAAACTTTCCCAGTTAGCCACGTATATATTTTTAAATCGGATACATAACCAAAGTTAGTCATGGAAGGCATTTCAAGAAGAATTTAAACAAATTGTTAAAGAATTTTTTTTACAAATGTCGTTTAGATTTTAAAAGATAAGAAGATTTACAAAGTTAAACAACTTTTCATTTATTTAACAAAGTTAATGCACACTGCGTTGAAACCAATGCATCCATTAACAACATTTTTTTTTCTTTAATATGAACGACAAATTTCATTTGTGGCATATTTGAAAATGTTTTGAAACATTGTATAAGAAAATAATTTTTGCGATAATTTGGCCAATTGGGTTAAATTATATGCTTTGATAAATTAGTATGTGTGTACAAAATGTTATAGTAGTTTTGTATTTTACCTTGTACCAGTAAATCAACAATTGCTTCTGGTATATGCCGGTCATTCACTAGGCATATGTATTCTGCTGTGTCTGTGGCTAAGGCTGGTGCAAAATGCAATGCAAAATTTTCCGACAAAAGTTGTATCTGCAAAAGAAAGTGAAAAAAAGAATCGCATTAAAATATAAATTTACTTGCAAGGAAACAAAATTGTTGCATTCAAGAAAAAGTGTTTTTTACATTACAGTATCAAATATTTCTCTTAACATAATTTAAAGAAAAATGTTGTTTGAAACAAAATTTTTATTAAACTCTTAAGGTATAAAAAGTCAAAAGCAATACAATTTTTATTTTGTTTGAATAACCTGAAAAACAATAATGTGCGAAGCCAACTAGAAAAAATTACTTATTATGTTATGTTGATTTACCGCTGCTTATTACCTTAATGATATCAATAATCCAGAAATAAATTTAAAATTTATTTTTGTTTAAGAAATCAGAAGCTCTGAGTACGGACACTATACATGCAGTTCACTGTGGTAGTAACGTTAATATAGGTTAAATAATGAAAGCGCCATAGAGGGGGTAGAGTAACAATTTTCTCTAATAAAAGCGACAAAAAAGATAACTTTGGGAACTTTATTCTATATCCGAGCTGTTCGAATAAAAAAATATTTTTTCCTGTAATACGTTGTAAGATTTACAGACCAGTTCACAATTGGATGTGCGGTTTTTAAAAAACTTGTTACTCGTATACAATTTTGAGCTTATAAACTCTCTCTTTGAGGAAACCCCGTACAAAAATTCATGGGACTTAGGTCGAGAGACCTTGGTGGCCACTGGATATCCCCAAAACGACTGATCAGTTTTTAGGAGAAATTTTTCCGAGGCAAATTTATCGAAGCTCTGGCTGTGAGTGCAGCCGTCCCATCCCGTTGAAACCAATTGTGTGAAGATTTCAATGGATGAGCTTGCAGGCTGGTAAAAAGAATTCCGTAATAATGCGTCGATAATTTTTACCGTTGATGTTTGTCGCCTGGTCTCGAGAATTTTTTGATAAAAAAACGGTCTAATTATCTCATGCGTGGGCAAACACCAAACAGTTACCCTGGGGAAATGCAATGGTTTTTGATGTATCAATCGATGGTTGCGTGTTCTTGGAGACCACTAGCTGCAGTTGTTTTAATTGACGTGGCTGCTTAAATAAAAAAGGGGCCCCGTCGCTCAGAAAAATGGGATCCACAGTGCGGAAATGCTTCAACAACGTTTTACAAAAATTTTTGAGTAAATCAAAATCAGTGTCTTTCAGCTCTTAAGCAATTTGAATTTTTAAACAAATTTTATAAATAATCGCTCTTGAAAATTCCAGTGAGCCTGCTTTTTTCCGTATTGAAAGTTGCTAATTTTCACGTAAGCTACTTTCAACCTGTTCAATGTTTTTAGAAGTCTTTGCAGATTGACTGAGTCCTGGCCGTGGGAGATTCATAGCCGCAGCAGCTGCGCGGAGTCTCTGCATCTACGAACGAATTAAATTTACACTCGTTTGAAACGATTTTATAAGGTTTTTTATGTATATTTTTAGCTATTGACCCTGTTATTAATATTCTTGACATAAAATACATACATCTGTAATTTTTTTTAAAATATACTTGTGAAAAAGATTGAGGCGCTTAGAAGTACAGATTCTGGTGCCATCCATATTAAGGAATTTATTAGTTGACACACATTTTAAGAACAAGTATCTTACCGGCAATGGTGGCTTGAGTATTGGCCTCTAATGATCAAAGAGTTGACTTACTTAACATAGTCTTATAAAAAAGTGATGCAAAGGTATTAGGTTGCACGGACATGGTGCCAGTTATATAGGACCACTAATGGAACTTGTTGGAATCAAAATCGTTTTGACCTATTCAGGTCTTAACACCCATGTGGTTAGAAAAGTTTAAAGTTGGGAATAAATAATTTACACCAAAGTTTTAAATGTCATGTTATATTCTCCCTTTAATGTCGACAATATTAATAACTTACTTAAATACAAATGGAGAAGTAAACCCCCTTTGATAATGACATGTTCATACATGACATAGCAATATTCCTTTTTTTCTAGGCAGGAGTTTGAAAAAGGCGTAAAGAAATTAAGCGCTTCTTAAAGCAGCTACAATTTCAATGGTCGTTCCGTTTATCGTTAAATCTAACTGACAGCATAAGAAAATTTTAAAACCACAACTAAATACTTTTATGTGATAACCTAATCTTAACAATAATTTTTTTTTCCAAAATACCACAGTTTTAAACTAACGCAAAAGTATTTAACTTTTTTTAAAATTTCCCTTTCCGCAAGACATTGTTTAAATTATTTACATATCACTTTTCCCACTTGGTTAATATTTACCGGAACTTATGTGGCCTTTCTTTTATGATAAGTGTAAATTAGTTATTGTTTTAATACAATTTCATTTTAAGGCCTAGATAAAAACAAAACTATACAGACAGGAAATGGTTTTGGTTGCCTTGTTTGTTCTTATAATGAATCTAATAAAGATAATATTCGCAAGGGAAGGGATCAAGTGTGAGACTAACAGGCTTAAAAAACTTTTAATAAATCTCTTAAGTTTAACATATAAAACAAACATTGAAAATAAATTGCCCATAAACACAGCAGCAACAGCGGCAGCATGTAAGAAAGTTGCTACTAATGTTTAAGGGCATTGAAGCGTTTTTGTAGATAAGTATGTACAACCTGTTGGCAAAAGTTATTTAGTTCAAGTGTATGCAAAGATGTAAAAAACTGGTATGTTTGTGTGTAGTTGTTACCGCTATGCTAACTTAAAACACACTTTTAATATAACAAGAGTTGGTAACATGAAAACACACATACACACACACTTATCTGTGTTTGTTTGGGCAAAGTTATATAAAACTTTTACTAAAAATATATTTAAAAAAAAATTTTTGTTTTCGTTCCTAGTAAGTTACTAATGAAGGATGAAAAAACTAACTCAAACAAAACTTAAACTTTTAACTTTTCTTGTTCTAATAAATAGCAGAATGTTAACCTTAACTATTAATCTACAGCTAAGCGTATGAATGTTTTTAATCCTGCAGCACTGGTCGCCTGCGGAAAATTTTTTTAATTTTATTTTTTACGTATATTAAATACATCTTTGGAAAAAAATTTTAACTTTAACTGTATTTAAAACGCAATTGGCAAATTTAAGAAATACTGCAGGGTTTTATGAAGGTATACACATTAGTACAATGAATGCACATATGTATGTTATACCTAAAACTATAGTAGACTTTACTAATGAGTAAAGAATATCTCAAGAACTCACTTGCTACTTAAGTGTGTAGAAGTAAATTTTTAGGAAAAGCAAACACAAACAGCAATTAAACTATATTTATGCCCTCCGCTACCCTTGATGATGGAAGTGTTATATGTTTACACGAGCTTTTGTAAAATTGATATGTATACCAGAGGTGTT
This sequence comes from Melanophora roralis, assembly GCA_963583895.1. NCBI lineage: Eukaryota > Metazoa > Arthropoda > Insecta > Diptera > Rhinophoridae > Melanophora > Melanophora roralis. Next base: position 35,830,249 of record OY757187.1, on the reverse strand, counting down.
TACACCAAACAAACGATGTCCGTTTGTCGGTTCGCGTGAATTTTAAAGTGAGGTAACGATCTGTTTCTTTTTGTATTGGATTAAGGGACCAACTGCAAATGGATGTCCTTATATAGACGCACATAACTCGGTTTAAAAAAAAAAAGCGATTTTGGCTAAATTTGGCAAACAAATATCAGGTTTAAAATAATGTTTTTGGTTTTTTTATATGAAAAATTAAAATTTGTTGCCTCTTTTTATTGAAAATTGCATTACATCTAGTTTTTATGCAAAAGTTTAAACATTTTATAAATTGTTTCTTTTTCCTGTTAAGTAATGAAAAATGGAGTAATGCTTTCTCCTTATTAAGCTGTAAATTTTTAACCATAACTTAATATCTCATAACTTTATATCATAGTCTTCGTCTGTGATGTAGTTCGATATATGTGGGAAGCGCCAGTAGAGTAACGCAATGTAACAGCCAATATTTGCTTCCATGTCCATATTAAAAAACAGCGACACACCCCATGAAAAATTGCAAAACATATTTTGAAAAAGGTATGCAAAACGGCACTAAAATGGCACAAAATAAATAAAAAACTATGTTAAATGACACAAAACATCACTGAAAATGACACAGAAAAAGACATAAAGTAAAACAAACCAAAATAAAAATTATTACTGTAACTGACAGTAAGTTATTTGGGAAGAATTCCGTTAAGGTGCTTTGAATAAAAAAAAACATAAATTTTAATAGAATATTTTTTTAACTGGTTTGAAGAGCTATCTGAAGCTTCTACTGGAAAAAAATACTCATTTTCAGTTGCAGTTAATTTTGTCATTTATTTTGTAGTAATATTTAACTTTGTTTTTTGCTGTAAATGACTGAAAATCTAGTTAATTTTAAAAAATTTACTTTTTTAATGTCTGAACTTTATTGAAATATTTTTTTGTTTTAATAAATATCTGGTGGTAGGGGGTTTTAAATGAATATGCAGTTATTTGAAGAAGCTGTTCCTGTTGATTTACATCAATAGTTTTTTGAGTGTAAATTTGAGTGCAGTCTTATTATACCCTTCAGATAGTGATAAGGGTATACCGTTTGTCATTCCGCTTGCAGTTTCTACAATATTAACTTTAGAATCCATAAAGTTAACATATTATGGATCCCTTTAGATAGGGAAGTCGATATAGCCATGTCTGTCTGCCCGTCTGTGTGTCTGTTGAAATTAAGTTTCCGGACCCAAATAAAGTCGCACAAAAAACATTTGGTATCAACTAACCGGAAATATCCCTAAAACAATTGGTGATTTAAATCATTTAAGCTATTGACAAATATAAAAGCGAAAACCTAAAATAATCAATTTTTCTTAGGACAAAATCCGTGAATATATCCCTATATATTTTAGTAAATACAGCCACTGTTGCTGATATATGTAAATGTGTGTAAGTGAAGGAAATTTGAAGACTTTGTGGATTCATAAAACCATTTATTTTAATAAAACCTAAAAAATATTTTTATTTTTATATTAAAAGCTCCTTAGTAACTGAAGTGTCTAATACTACAAGGATCATGAATTTTCGAACAGTTTCACTCATGCCTAGTGATCTAAGGCATATACTTTAAAAAGTCATTCTACACATCAGCAGCCCTGGCACACACGTAAATAAAATTACATACTGACATTAAAATAACTTTAAGTTAAAGTGGTTTTTCTCTTACAAACTTTAAAATAAGAGGAAGAAAAAGATTTTTTTGGAAGTCCTTAAATTTTGTTTTTTTAACTCCCACAAGTATATTTATCATAGCTCACACTCTTGATGCCATGCATTCTTTCAAAATGGTTGAAAAATTAAAATAAAGTTTTTTAAAGGGGGCGTTGTTCTTAAAGTGCAAATGTATAAAAGGTGGCTTTCATGTATACACAGAAATAGTGCGCTTGTGTTAGCTTAAATGTTTGCTCTTATTTGGTTGCATAATTTATAGCAGAAACTGCTTAGTACCCCAAATCACCTGGAACATGTTTCATTGTATAATTGCTGCTCTAAGTGTTTAAAGCATTTCAAATTAGAGATTCCTAAGGTTTGAGCTTCTTAAAGCTTTTGAAGAATTTTTAAATGCAGTTTTAATTACTAACTATGAAGCAGTTCAAGAATTTCGTTTTTAATTTGGCTTAAAATGTTATATGTATAAATCAATACCAAATTGTGTTCCATTGCCATGAAGAATAGGAAAAAGCAAAAAAAAAAAATTGTTGTTAGAAGCAAAAGAAACTTGAAAAATAGCTTAAAATAAGAAAAAAAAGGGGTAAAAAGCCTTTGGTTTTTAATGGAAGAGCAAACAAATAACAGGCCGAGCTTCACAAACATTGCTAAAGAGATTTCTCTTTCAAAAATACTTTGCAATTGCAATTATATATACTTTAATTCATATCGCGATAAATTTTGTTATTTGCAACTTATGCGGTACTTTTTCTGCTAAGAGTACATGTGAGTTAGGTAGCAAGATGAGTATTGAATGTAATAAACACAATTATTGGAAATTATTTTAAACGTTAAAGACGTGTCTTAATACAAATTCATTTTGAATACTAAACAGTATCGATGATTTCTATGAAAAATATCGATGCTGAAAAACATCGTCAATGGAAACGATACATCAATGTTTTTCCGATGTTTTCATTTTCTTATCATTAAATGGTAAAATATAAAGGAAGAAGCATTTCAACACAAAAATTCACTCGTGTTATTCAGCCATCATAATCTTATTTGCTTAATTCACTTTCCAAAAGTTTTTGTACTAGATAAAATAACAAAAAAAATTGGATAATCGAGTCCACTGAAGACAATTTATGGTCAATAAAAATCTTTCGACTGCATTTTGTGAAGAAATCACTTTCTGAAAGCTAAATGAACACTTTAATCAAATGTTTGTTTGCATATATATTGGTTCAATCAGTAAGGGAACTAAGAGGGTAAGCCTTTTTGCCTTGCACATCTGCTTCTCCTGAATGCAATTTTTTTAAATTACCCTAAAGATTATTGGAAATCCTGCCTATTTCTTTATTTTTTGTTTCGTTAAAATAATCCAAAATTTTTCTCTTAAAATATTATCTGAAAAGTTTAAAAAATGCTTAAAATTAATTATAGTTCTTATTACCTGCAACTTTATTAGTAAAACACTGATAATTGTAAGGCAAACAAAAAATATTTTTCAAAGCAACAAAAGTAATTAACCACTTTTTTAAGCCAGCTGAGCACAGATATATTAAACGAACGATAAGTCGTCTAGCAAAATATCGATGTTCACAAAGCATAAATGACCAAGTTTTCAAATTCGGGTGGAAATGTGTTTAGTAAAAATTTAGGAATGGCCTGAGTTTTGTTTCCAGCCATTCCGAGGAACTTAACCGAACACTGACAGAAATTTTATTAAAAACCAATTAACTGTAAGTTGAGTATACACTAGGCATTTATAATATCATTATTTTGTGACGTCATTTTAAAGTTCTTCTATTGTGGGATAAAACAAAAACCCGCTGTCATTTTTTTTAAAGCACCTGCACTCTATTTGAACAACCGCTCACAATAAATTCGCAAAATGTCTTCAAGCCCAGTGCATCGTTGGAAATAATTACAAGAAAGACAGACGTTATCATCTGTGCCATGTGTACTCAGCATATCTCATTATAATTCAAAGTTAACAAATACTACTTTTTAGTGCTACAATAATATTGAAGAAATGTTTTTTTATAATCTAAAAAAATTCTAAATTTTAGCATATATGTAGTTATTAGTTGCCAGTACATATATTCTTTTATACACCATTTTTTCGGTATTATAACCCACACTATATACGAGGTAGGGGCATAATGCATTTATGCAGATGCTTGAAACCCCCAAAACCAACAGGCTTAGAATTGACTCAGAAAGCTTATAAAATATCGTCCTGAAATAAAAATTTTTGGGATAAAATTTTTTTGAATACTATTCCATCGCCACAAAACTTTGCGTACCCATACTGTGATCAACCCATAACTTGCCATATAAGTTCATCTCATGAAAATCACGTTTAGCCTCATAAATTACTAAAAAAAACAATGCTATATAAATATATATATGGGCAAATTCCTTAGTCTTTTAAAAATAGAAATGTGGAAAATAAAAGTGTTTTGAAAAACAGTTGTCCATTATTTAATAAACCGCTCAATGATGGACCCTACTAGGCGTTTACCTGAAAATCAAGATAAATTACGAAAACCACCTTAACCTGCATACACTTTATGCATGAAATAAATGTGCAGGGTGTAATACGGTCGGGTTTGACCTGCTAAAAATTTTTGGACTTGAGTAAAAATTACCCTTATATGTATGTAACTAACACAAACAGTATTTGTATAAATTTTAGATTTTAAGACAATATATTTACTTTATTTAGGCTCATGTTCAATGTTTACTAAATTCTCATTTTATTGCAAATGAAGAAGTTAATATTTTAGTTTTTTCTACCTTATTAGCGTTAATTAAGAAAGGTAAATTTTTATTGGAAAAACAAGATTTTTACCGATACTAGTCCTTTTAATACCAATCTGATAGGTGGTTTAAGCGCTTCGCTAACTGAGTAATTACCATGTAGATGGCGTTAGTATAGCAATAGAAAAGGAAAAGAAAAAGCTTTGTTTTTGTTAGTTTAAATAGAAAAAAACTTCGTGCCGACTTACCACGTCACATAGCCCAGTATGTTAAACGGCTGATGTTTACAACCAAATTATAAACTAACAACCGAACAAAGAATTCTGATGTTGAAAATCGTAGCTGTTTTTCGAAAATGCATTCTACTCGGCTAGTATCGGTAAAAATCTTGTTTTTTCAATAAAAAGTTTTCTTCCTTAACTAACGCTAATAAGGTAGTAAAAGCTAAAATATTAATTTCTTCATTTGCAATAATATGAGAATTTAGTAAACATTGAACTTGAGCCTAAATAAAGTAAATAAAGTTGTCTTGAAACAAATAGTTAACTATAAATAAATAAAAACGCAATTTTAGATTTCTTTGAATTTTTTTAAAACATAAATTAACTATCTAAGTTACTGTTCCAAAACTAAAAATTTAGCATCGACATCTATCTTAAATAAACAAGTCTTTTAATACTTTTTTAATAAACAAAGAAATAAAAGTCTTTTATATTTCTAAACATAAAAGCTAAAATAAATACGAAAAATAACACGCTCAGCTTAAAAACTTTAACCCAAATATTAAGGTTAAAATTCTATATTGTCAAATATTAACCAAACAAATTCGACTGTTGATTTAGCTGGTAGCTAACGGTGAAACTTTTAATGACTTTTGTAGCCGGCCAAGTTAAATTTGTTACGCCCTACTCCATGTAATGATAAGCTTATTAAACTAAAATTTAAATTTTTTCCCCATCTGCTTATAAAACTAAATGCATTCGCTTTTTGTTAAAATTTCCTAGCGCCCATTTAAAAATTGCAAGACAAAAAGATATATGAATTTTAATACACTTAGATCGATTTTAACTTACATACTAGGTTTCAATTCAAACAAACTTCTGCGATATACAAATAACTAATTCAAATTTATTAAATAATATCATGGCATAATCTAGTTCTCCATTTATTGGGTATTAAAAAATTATGCTTCATATGGCCGCAAGTTGCACCATAGAACTTAATATTGCTATTTTTCGTGAAGGGTATTTATTTAACCTTACCAATGGTAAAGAGGGTTAATTTAAAGTCACAAATTAAAACAGATATTTTAAAATATGGGTTTTGCTTTAAAAACTTTTTCTGAAAATCTGCAGAACCTTTTAAAGATTTAAAAAAAGGTTATTCCTTATTCATTAGTTATTCAATGACAAAGTTTTCGAAAAACATTAAAGAAAACTATGTTTAAGCTAAAAAAACTTTTTCAATGTGTTTATAACAGAGATCTGCAACAAATACTCATGAAATAAGCCGTCTCTAGTCATGATTCATTATTTCGTTGATCTACACGCAATCTTACTTATCGAAAAGAATTCACTACTCATACCCATTTTAAAGTTACGTCGTTCATATAAGATAAAGCTGATAAAAAGTAATATATTTTAATTCGAGAACTTTATTTTAGTCTTGCACTGGTTGGACTTATATTAATTATTAAGTTTAAAGATTCCAAAATTTATTATAAGTTCGCAACGGCAAAGATTCATTAATAAAAAAATATGAAAAAGATTTACTACACTTCGATGGCTTAGTATAGAAAGGGCGTACTAGATTTTTTTGTTGCCTAGCAGGGGAAAAACAGCTCATTAAATATATAAAATTTTGCATATAAAAAATTTTTATATTTAACTAGCTGACCCGGTGAACTTCGTACCACCTAACAGTTATTGAATATATGGATTTTTTTAAAAGAGTACAAAGTTTATTTAGTCAAATAGTTCATTGGAATATATTTATAAAAAAAAAAATTCAAAAAGACTTCAATAATATGGCGTTTCAGGTAAAAGCTGTTAAGGAATTATGTATTTTCGTGCATGGGTTATGTTTAGGTTAATTTCCTTCAGTGCAGTACATTGTGATATACGACATTTTTTGTTTTGTAATCAGGTGCAAGTGGCTAATTGGTAGAAATTCTGTGCTACGTCTTGATTGTAAGCTTCTACTCTTCAACTCGATTTTAAAACCAATTTGGTGCTACGGTATACAATTATGGGGTACTGCCTCCGCCTCTATCATCGAAAAAATCCAACGCCGTCAAAACAAAATTCTAAGAATGATAACTGGTGCTCCTTGGTATATCAAAAACAGCAACATCCAAAAGGATCTAGAAGTTCCACTCGTAAAATGCGAAATCATGAAATATGTGGACAAGTATTTAAATAAGCTGGAATCACATCCAAATCCGCTCGCTCGAAGCATCCTGCAACATAGTGGGCATACCCGCCTAAAAAGAAGGGATACAATTGCTCTTCGATGAAACCTTTGAAATTAGTTAATTTTATTGTGAGAACTTAAATTTTAGTCTGGTACTGACTGGACAAGTATTAACAACTTAGTTTTAAGATTTGAATACCTACTTATTGTTAGAATTGGAAATTGAATTAGCTTAAACTCAAAAGGCATATCGGTTGGTATAATCGGAATTCTCGGTATGAGAACTTCTTCACCTTTAAATTTTCCTCTAAGTATAATTGCGTGAATAACATGGACTATTAGTTTTGTTATTACCAATCGCGTTCCACTGCAAAGATTTGGTTGGTTTAAATTTCAAAGGACGATAACTACCGAGCCAACCTTCAGTTGTAAGTTGTGCGCTGGTAGGCCAGGCAAGGAGTTTAAAACTTCAGTTAGCTGCTAAAATTGCCCGTTCACTCAACCAGTCATAATTTTTCCGTTAGCAATTATGTTGGGGAATACTTTCTGGATGAGCTGTTCTTTTGACGATACAAAATTACAAAAATTTTGAGGAAACGAAATCAATCCGTTTAATTCTTCGACAGGAATACGGCCATTACCGATAGTCAACAATTGGTTGAATAAATCTTGAGCTGATAAATCGTTGATCAATATAACTCTCATAATTTCTGTCAACTGCAGTATCTTTGCAAAACGCCACAGAATTGAGGATTTACGCAAGCACTTATTCGATCAGCAGCCATCGATCTTGGAATGACTGGCAGTGTTTGGCGGAAATCACCAGGCAGTAAAATCATTGCACCTCTAAAACATCTTGAGTCACTGCGCAGATCTCTTAGTGTTCTTTTAAGAGCTTCTATGTATGTATGTAATACCGTGGCATCTCCGAGTAAAGTAAAGTTTGTGCAAACGGATCGCTTTGACAAACAGCAAAGAAACTTGTCAATGTTGTCGCTGGAGGTATTTCAGCACGTTGAACAACATTTGTCGCAGTGAAATATACTCGTTGGCTATTCTCGAGATGTACTGCTAAATGTGCAACAGTGGGATGACATTCGTGAATAGGGAATGAGAATACACGCCAAACCGCCTGATTGCAATTCACATATCGCCCAACTTAATAACGCGTAATTTCATCGTTGCCATTGGAGGTTTGGATGCTAAAAACAGCCATATCGCTGCCTTTCGTGACATATTTGCAGATGTACTTGATCGACTTCACTGAAATAGAATATTCATTTATTCACATTGCAATGTGTCTTAAATGTTAAATGATTTGGAAAGAAGTGGCAAATATGGCACAGTCCAACTGTTGTCAATCACAAAATCGTTTCCTTTTACTTTCTTGGTAATAGTTTTATCGTTGTCATTGGGCGATCAACGCCGATAAAGTAGATAACCGTCATTGCCAGTGATAGTTTTCGCCGTCAATTTTCATGGATAATGCTTGGAACACTTGCCGTCGACCATGAATCATATTTGTAATTACAACATCATGTAGTTCTTTATCTGTTTCGGGATCAGGGATCTCGGCACTTATAACATCATCTATCTGGTCGGGTCGAACTTTTTCGACTAACCAAATAAGAATGTGTGCATGCGGCAAGCCTCGTTTTTTTGCCATTTTATTGAATACATCCAGCATCGAGTATATCCGAACACGTATTGCCTAACAATATATATAATCAGCAAACGAATTTTTTGCCTAAACACACACAATTCACAAAATATTATCCTTAATAGCATGTCAATAACGTTATAAACATGTTTGTTTGTTTCTTTGATAATTACTGAAAATTACTGATAAAGCGTGAATAGAAAAGCTGTAGCCAATCGCATCTTTCATGATGGGAAGATATTACCAAGTAAAAACTTCACAAACAGTTCAGTTTATAATGGCTTCATTTTTTTGTAGCCCTATCCGCCACTTGTAAATATTTTTTTTTATTTTTCTAAATGTTTGTTGTGCTTACAAAACAATGTATAGAAAAAAATTGCATTAATGAATCGCTATCTGACAGACGGATTCATCATTGCATAGCCTAAATGCTTAGGCCAAGACTTGAAATATTTGTTGGTTAATTTTGTAGCGTCTGAACTATAAAACGATAGCATTATAATTTAATTTACGCTCGACAGGTTTCAAAGTTAAGAATGCATTTTTCGTACTTTTTTTTAAAATATTAGACCATTAGAGGCGAGACAGGGTAAAAACCATATTTTGAAACTTCTTATATCAATTTCGCACCTTCGGAACCGAAAAAGATAAAAAAAGAGCTCAAATTATATTTTGAAATTGCGTTCGACAGGTCTCAAAAAATATGATTATAAAATTTTGATAATTTTTATCCTAAGGGGTAAAAAGGAATAAACATTTTATTGGTAATTTTTAGGTTATTTCTGTTACTTTTAAACTAATAATTTAAATTGCGTTTAACTGGTTTAAGAAAAATATGAACACGTTTTTGAAGTTTTTTTACAGTTATTGAGGCTTATATAAGAAAGTATTTTTGTTGTATGGAAGGTGCCATGCCCATTATTCCCTTTTTTCCTATACTCACGTCAATTATGTATATAAGCAAACATAAATATACATAGACAATTTTGAGACTCAAGGTATAAGAATTATTGAAGTACATTTAAAAAAAATCCAACTGTACGGGAGGTGTCACACCAAAAAGTTTGGTGACCTTAGCTGTCACAGTTAATTAGATACACATATAAATATTTCCATGCAATTAGAGGCTCCTCACCCATAATTCACTTCCTGCTTATACTCATCTTAGTTATACATATAAGCATAATAAATACACATATTAAATTTGGAGATTTAAGCTGTTACATTTATTGACATACATATATATGTAAAAGATATTTTCTTGTAAAGGAGGTGCCACGCCTATTATTTTCTTCACGCCCAAACTCAGCTTAATTGTAAACATCAACATAGTAAACACCTACACAAAATTTTGAGACTTTAACCTTACACAGCTGAATTATGCATATTACATTATAAACATCTTTACAAAGTTTTGAGAGTTCATTTTTTACTGTTATTGAGATATATAAAAAAAAAGTTAGTTGTATGCATACAGAGCACAATTATGCATATTAGCACTCTAAACATCCGTACGAAAATTGGAGGCTTCAGCTAATACAGTTATTGATATATATACAAAAAAATTTTTCGTTGTATGGGAGGTGCCTCGCCCATTTATTTCTTACCGCCCATAAGAAGCTCAATTATGCATATTAGCACTATAAACATCCGTACGAAGTTTGGAGACTTTAGCTACTACAGTTGTTGAGATATTTACAAAAAACTATTTTCTTTGTATGGGAGGTGCCACGTTTATTTATTTTTTCCTGCCCATACAAAACTCAATTATGCATATTAGCACTATAAACATCCGTACGAAGTTTGGAGACTTCAGCTGTTACAGTTGTTGAAATATATACAAAAACTATTTTCGTTGTATGGGAGGTGCCACGCCTATTTATTTTTTCCCGCCCATAAAAAGCTCAATTATGCCTTTTAGCACTATAAACATCCGTACGAAATTTGGAGACTTCAGCTATTACAGTTGTTGAAATATATACAAAAAACTATTTTCGTTGTATGGGAGGTGCCACGCCCATTTATTTGTTTCCGCCCATACAAAGCCTAATTATGCATATAAGCACTATAAACATTCGTACGAAGTTTGGAGACTTCGGCTATTACAGTTGTTGAAATATATACAAAAAACTATTTTCGTTGTATGGGAGGTACCACGCCTATTTATTATTTCCCGCCCATACAAAGTTTAGTTATGCATATTAGCACTATAAACATCCGTACGAAGTTTAGAGTTTTCAGCTGTTACAGTTGTTGAAATATATACAAAAAACTAATTTCGTTGTATGGGAGGTGCCACGCCTATTTATTTTTTCCCGCCCATAAAAAACTCAATTATGCACATTAGCACTATAAACATCCGTACGAAGTTTGGAGACTTCAGCTTTTACAGTTGTGTAAATATATAAAAAAAACTATTTTCGTTGTATGGGAGGTGCCACGCCTATTTATTTTTTCCCGCCCATAAAAAGCTCAATTATGCATATTAGCACTATAAACATCCGTACGAAATTTGGAGACTTCAGCTGTTACAGTTGTTGAAATATATACAAAAAACTATTTTCGTTGTATGGGAGGTGCCACGCCCATTTATTTGTTTCTGCCCATACACAACTCAATTATGCACATCAATAAATAATTTAGTTGTACCAAATTTGGAGACTTCAGCTGTAATAGGTATTGAGATATGTGAAAAAAACTGTTCAATTTGTATGGGAGGTGCCACGCCCAGTCGGAATTTCCAAAAACAGATTAGCCTAAAACGCATTCCCAGATATCGGGTATGTCTTTTTTTCAAGTTTCATTAAAATCAGTCCAGCCGTTCTTGAGTTATAGGCGGTGTCACTAACAAAAAAAAAATTGTTCTTTTATATATAAGAAGATTTTTAACTTTTTTTATATAAAAAATAAAAATGTATGATAAAGCTAGCATTTATTCACCAGAATAATCAAAGAAGGTATTTCAAACAAACTAGAGTTACGCCGTTTATATTTAAGGTCAGCGATATATAAAATTTTAATAATAAAATTTCGTTTTGGTTTGAAATAATAAGGGGGGCCATATATTTCTTGATTAAAATCAGTAGGCTTGTTTGGTTTTATAGCCTAAGAACCAAGTTCAACTATTGCGATCGAATTAAAATCACATTCTGAGTTGATTAAAGTTTGTCTGTCCGTCCGTCTGGGTATCTATGTATTCTTGTAATTAAAGAACAGCTTACAGATTGATATTTAATTCAAAACAGAAGTAAAAAAAAAATATAATAATTTGTAGAGAGCTGTCAATCGACTCAAAATTGGACTTAAGTGATAAAAATAGCTTAAATATACTTTCTGTTGCTAAAAAATTTCTAATTATTGAGTTTTGCTCTGATTTAAAAAAATTGTGAGAAAAACTTTTTATATTATCAAAGAAACTTGAAAAATCAGTATAAAGGTACCTTTACACGGTAATACAAAGTAATTAGATTTTGTAGAATCAAAATATTATGAAGTTCTCTCCGTGTTTAAAAAAAGAGAATAAAAATCTGTTCTAAATATTTTTCATGTTTACACGGATGAGGTTGGTAAAATCAAAATCGGTTGTTTCTTGCCACTTTCCTTTTGGGGTAACGACATATGGTTAAGGTTCAACAATATTAACAAAAACAACATGAAAAAAATCTGCTTTTATTTTGATTGTTTGTGTATTGTTTAATTAAGTGTAGCCACCTTTATTACATGCTGTAAGTGCTGCCAATCTTTCACACCTCTGATGTGATGAGAATACACAAGTTTCTAAAATGGTTTAGAAAATAAACATTTACCGAACACTTGTCAAATTTTGCATCCGTATTCTCTCCTACCCAATACATTATGCTTTTACATGATGAGATTTTGTATTATCCCACAACATTTTTTGACATATCGTAATATATGTATTACCGTGTAAAGGTACCTTAATCAGTACTTTTTTCAAAAATCAGTAAATTTCAGTACACAAATTTTTAATCAGTACACTAAATAAAAAAATAGTACATGTACTGATTAAATTAGTGCGAATGGTCACCCTAGAAATAATACAAACCATGAATACGAAATTTACCGCTATAGCGATTGAAATTTTAACTAACAGAAAGAACATTAAAAATATTGGATATATCAAAATATAAATTTAAATATAATTCTTGTCCTAGAAAAAACAACGAAATTCTTTCGAGGTCTGATAAAATAATGTTTTTATCTCAACTGAAAAGCGATTATTGAAAATTGTTTATTAAAACCAAAAGCTGACTTTAAGCCAAGTAAAAAGCTAAAACTAATACTAAAAAAATCTCTTCCTAGTGATGCCAGACAACGCGGTGGCGAAATACTGAATATGCTAAATACAAATTTTTGATAAACAAATATATTTAAATATATATAAATTTAGAAAAAAACTAAAGCACGACCCTATGATCTTTCTAGGATCTTAAAGAATATATTTATATAAAAAAATAGATTTATTAATCTTTCAATTATGTCACTCTTTGATATACAACGATAAAACTTGAAATCCAATTTATTTTAATAGAATATATACAATAATACAAATTTTTATTTACAAATTTAATTAAATTAAATAGCTTATACTTCTTGGTTAATTTTTAAAATTACTTTACGCAGAAACAAACTTGTTTTTCTATGCACTTAAATCGATCCATCATTCAATTAAATTGTTATAAAAAAGCAACTTTTTAATAAAATTACATTTTGACATTTTTGATGGTAAATTAATAAACCAAATTAATTTTGTTTTTAAAAAAAAATAATAAAATAACTAATTAATCCAAAAAGTTCTTGCAGATGTTATGAAAATACTTTTTTTTTAAACTCCTAAAAAATAATATTATTAATTGATACAATTTTTGTAAATTAACTTTTATGTTTTAGTATTTTTTTTTTACAAATGTGTATGGGGTTTTTAAGGTAATTATTTATTCTATTGACATGTATGTAATTTACTACCACCTGCATGTGTGCTGGTTTTAGTCAATATTTTTATTAAAAGCAAAAAATTGTTTTATGATAAGTGCAATGATAAACAAAAATCATACCTATATTTGTAGATAAAGAAATTCATACGTGCAAATTTAGAAGAAAACTTCAATATATTGTGAACAAAATCTCCCATTAGAACTATCAATTGAGTTTTTATACCCACAGCACATACATGATAGGGGTATTACTAATCGTCTGAGACCCACTTCTTCTAAAGCGATCTTAAATCACTTTCTCAGTCGATTAAAGCATGTTCCTCCGGGTGTCTATATATTCTTATAATCAAAGTACAGGTCGAAATTTTGGAGACATTTTGAAGAAATATAGCACAGATAAGTTGTTTGGCACTGGCACAAAGCTAATTTTTGTGTTGACAATATGACACTAATATTACCCCAATAAAAAGGCCCTTTTGAAATAAGCATAGCCCAAAATAGATCGAATATTACCCTATTTTGCCAAAATTTTGCACACGTGATTACCTTATGTAGCATTTAAAGAAAGAAAAATATGTTCGGTCTGTTTTTTGAAATAGCCCCCGTAAAAATGTCCTCCCAAAAAAATTACTACATTTTGAAATAATTTTGCACATGTTTCTAACTGTGGGCCATTACCTAGGGTAGTGAACAAACATATGATCGATCTATTTTTGGATTTAGGCTCCATACAAATATCTTTTCGGAATAAGCTTTTTGGGTTATAACTGACTCGAATATTACCCTATTGTGACAAAATTTTCCATATGTGTCTGACTTAATGTCACTTGGCAGCAAACAAAACAAAAATATGATTGGCGAATATTTTAATGTAGCCCCCATACAAATGTCCTCCCGGAAAAAGCATTTGAACTACAACTGCCTCGAATCAAATTATATTCATTGTAAAAGGAAAAATTGTAAAAACGAAATTCCCCGCAGTCGGATTAAAATTTACCGTTGGATTCATATAATATCCATATCGAAAAATTACTTTAACGTTCTTAGATCTTCTACAGATGTTGGAAATAGTTAAATAACATATATGTGGTGAAGGGTATAATATGGTCACGCCTAACCGCCTATTACTTTCGTATTTGTTTTTTTTAGTTCTTTTATTTTATTTTTAAGAATTATTTTTAAAATTTTATCATTCAAAGTTTTGTATATAAAACTGTGGTTAGAATATTAGAAACTGTTGGCCTTGCAATAATATAAAATATTTTTTTATGTTTGCATTTCTGGTTATGATTTTTTTTAATATCAAAGAATAGAAAAAATAAGTCTCAGGGGAGATTCTTATAACAAAAAATTTTTTCTGCTGGTAGCAAACCAAAACGAAAGTCCAAGCATTAAATGAAGCATATAAACCTAAATTAAGAAAAAAAATAAAAGTAAAACTAATAAATATATTGAATTAATTTGTCTCTTAGAGACTTAGAAACTGAAACCAATAGTACTTTATATGTTCTAAGGATTTAATTTCAACATGCCATCTGTGTATATACTCAGACACACAGTTATTCTATATATTTTATTTAGTTCAAACACTTATGTGTCTGTTTTAATTTTTCGAGCTTAAATTTTGTAGTTGATTTCCTTGAATCTTTACTTACTCTGGGGCTATGCAACAAGGGTATACGATTGGCAAATTGTGCTACAGTTGTTGTAGCTGTTTTCCAAACCAGTGTATCCACCAGAGACTGTTCGGTGACACCCGGACAGGATATCGTTATATTTTTACCAGCCTCTGCTATAATATTTTCATATTCCAAGTTTGTAACATCTAAAATGAAAAAAGAAAAAAAAACTTATTGTAAAACAGGGCTAAAAATTTAGTTTTTGATTTTATATTATATTTATTATCCTTACTTTTGTATGTTTTTTTCTTTAAGTTCAATGTAAATGTTTATGTTAAGAAATTGCAATATTCTTAATTAATACCAAGTTCTATAGATTTTCTCTCTTAGATAATGGAAATTGTTAAAAAAAATGTTTGTTTTATGTTTCAAATATAAAAACAAAACAGTCTTTATATTCTATAACAAGTTAAAAGTAATTCAAGTATTTGGTAAATGTGTGCTTTAAAGACATAGAAGGGCATTAGTTCAAAGAACAAAATTATTAAGTAAGAGAAGTAATATATGCATTTACAGTTTTTGAAATTTGCTTGAGGTTAATTTATATCAAAAGGCTGGAGGTTAAAAAGTTTAAGGTTAAGGTTAATCAAAGGCGGAAAAAATGGGATCAGCATCTAGTATCGGTGATGATATGCAAAACGTAGAAAACTCAAAATCTATCTATCAAAAAAATTGAAAAGTAAAATTTAAAAAAGACTAGTCATACGGTTGGACTATGCTTAGAACTGTTCAATATAGGAAATTTTTTTGATCGGTATAGTAGTTGTTTGCATAAAGTTAAACACATATGTATAAACATTTTTATCAAAATAGCGTAATATATGAGTCAGTTATTACCCTAAATAATTATTCCAAGAGGACGTTTGCAAAGAGGCTATGCCAAAAAATAAATTAAAAGAACTAAAAAACACATCTGTGACAAATTTCATCAAAATATCTTTAAAACTGCGACCTGTGCTTTGATCGCAAGAATACATGAACAGATATGCTTACATCGAATCAGAACGTTATTCTGAGACGATAGGCATAGTTTGAGGTGTGTCTCAGTTCATTAGTTTTGGGCGTTAAAAACATTTGCGCCAAATGTCAAACAATATTTTATTTTAGTTTGTTTAAACAAAAAAATCTAAAGAAAATTTGTTTTAACTTCAAGTAAACTTCAAAGGGCCTTGACTTTGTTTACCTAAACATATTTATAAAAGTTATTTTAAGCTTAAAACAAAAAGCTTTAGTGTTTTTAAATAAACAAGCAAATAAAAAAAATTAAAAACATAAAAAGCTTTAGCGACTAATATGGCCTTTAGCAAATAATGTACATCAGTATGTGGCAATGAGTTAAAACATCTTTTTAAGTAAGTAAACCATTTAAGAGTTACTTTAAACCAGTGATAGGCACACTAATACTATTGCATTTGTTCTTGTATATGTGCAGTTTCAGATAATATTAATTCCATATTGTTGTTAGTGTAATTGAACAAACAAGCTCTAATCATCCGCTTTGTTTGAAAACTCATCTGAGACTGACTAAAAATGTCTAATGCTTTCTAAACGTGTAGTTTAGATAAAAGAGGGAATTTGCGCCGGTGTGGCAGAATGCCCAACTAGGCTTTAAACACAATTTGCGAAAATGTTTAAACTTCTTAAAATTTGAAACCTTCAATTTACTAAACAAACTAATTTAATAAAAGAACGAAAGAACAAAACTAAATTATTGCTAAACAAAAGTAATTAAAAAAACAATTAAGGGCGCTTTATTGGGCTGTGCCAAATCTTAAATACCCTTCACAACGTGTAGTTTCGTTTATTAATGAAATATTTCTGATTTGAAAATAGAAATCGATGTCATATTCAAACACTTTTAGGAAGAATACGGGGAAGTTGTTGGGGCACCCTCGAAGCTGTATTGGGGGTTTTATTAAAATTTTCCAAACTTTGTATGGAAACCCACTAAAGCGATGGTGATAGGGGGAAGTATATATTTTGGAGGTGAAATTAATTGAGTTTGGTTATATACTTTATTTCTCCAAAATGCTTATTCCGGAAGAACATTTGTATTAGGGAAAAAAGGACCGATCATATTTACGTTCAGTATACTAGTTAGCGGCAGAAATTAAGTCACATATGTACAATTTTGTTATAGACCAAAGTGCCGGTTGTATAGGGTCAATGCCAAAAACTAGACCGATCATAACCACAAAAAATAGGCTTCTTGCCAGTGACAAAATCCTATCTGTGCCAAATTTTATCAAAATATCTTTAAAATTTCGACCTGTACTTTGATTACAAGAATATATGTATACATGGACGCCCAGCTGAACGAAAGGACGGATATGCTTAAGTTGTTTTAGGAAAGGATTCTGAGTCTATCGGTATACTAAAAGGCCTACCTTTAGACGTTACAAACATTTTCACAAACACATAATACCCCTACCACGTATGGGGTGTTGGTAAAACAAATACAGAGAAGAAAGCGTTAAGTCTAATAAATTTTTAGAGCACACAAGTTTACTATTTTTATTTAAATTATTTGCATAGAACAATTAAAATTTAGTGTTGCTTTAACTGATAGTCAAACTTGAAACTTTTGCAGAGCAATGTAGCCAGTTGTGTCGAATTTTATATCCCCTTTACTTTTAAAAAGCTCATTCAATTTTGATTTTATTAAATCTCTGTTGTCAGTTTGTCTTAGTTTTTTAAATAAAATATTTTTAATTTCTATATCGTTGGCCTAGTATAAAAAAGGCATTACTTGAGTTTTTTGTTCAAAATAGCGAATAAAACTTGTTGCTGATTTTGTTACGAATTTAACAAATGTTTTTAATTGTTTTTCTTTTCCCGTAAAACTATATGGAACTGATATTCCTATACTGACCTAATTAACTGACTGACTTTTACATGTATTTATGCAGCTCAAACATGTAAGACTTAAAATTTCGGGTGCTATCTACAGATTCACTTAGAGAGAGTTTTAAAAATTTGGAGTTTAAAAGGATGAAAAGGATAAAGTGTAAAACATTATACTCCAACCAGATCTTTTTAAAAATTCCGAATATTTTATTTTACTTTTGGTACCGTTTTAGGGGAAGTGCCATGCCTCCCAGTATTGATCTGATGCATTTTAACTTTCCCTGCCTTTTACTTAAAATAAGTTTGCAGTCATCTATTTACAACTAAGAATATCTCACATAAAGCATTTTTAATTGAACAAAACAACACTTAGTCGGCTTTATCTTTTATAGGGTGTTATAATATAAATATACACATTATGAAGTCGCAAGTGGATAAATAGCAGGGTAGGAAAAAATTCCACTCGCGAGCGTAATTTTAATTATAATTCTCGTTTTTGGAATTGTTATCGCGAGTTTAAAATTAAAGTTGCGAGTGGAATTTTTATTTTAAGATCTTTGTTTTTTTCTCGTCTCGCGAGTCGAAATCTATTTATAAATCTCGTTTTAAAAATTGTTCTCGCGAGTTTAAAATTGAAGTTGTGAATAGAATTCTATTTTAAGATCGTGAAGTTGAAAATTCAAATCGCGATGCGAACGTAATTTTTGTAAAAATTGTTTTCGTGAAGCTAAAAATAAAACGCAAAAAAAAATGTACAGATGCATATGTGTGTATGCGTTGTTATTGGTTTTGTTAATTTAGACTGTACAAAAGAATTGTAAGCAGGTATGTATGTGTTATATGTAGTTTTTTAGGGGTTTTTTTGGGTTTTTGTTATTGTTGATATGTACATATGTAAATGTAACAGGTATAATAAAAAATATAAAAACACTTAGATATTATTCGTTTGATTGTTTGAGCAATTAATAATTGATAACAAAGTCAGTGATGAATAAAATTTTATTTAATTTTAAATTAAATAATTTTAAAATAAGTCATTATTTTTAATACATGTTTTACTAAATTTCTTCAATATTTCTTTAATAAATACATAAATAATAATTAAAGTACACAATCATATAAGCGTATGTTTTAAATTGTTAGCTAAACTTACATTTTAATACAATTTTCTTAGTACTTTTGGCTCAAGTTATTTTATCCAAATTTGTTAACTACGATTAAATAAATTTCATAAAACTGCTTATTAAAATCCCTTATAATATTTTTTCTAATGTGACAGATATAAACGTACATGCAATCATATAAGCATTACAGAAAAAATATCTTAATAACCAAAAACAAGCATCAACGTACCAATACACATGTACATACATGCACAAGACCATAAGTAAAGCATTCGAATCGTTCTTGTTGTGATCGCAAAAAGATTTTAATTTTTGTTTCTGTTGCGAGTTTAATTTATTCAACTCGCGAGTTCAATTTATTAAACTCGCGAGTTCAATTTATTAAACTCGCGAGTTCAGTTGTAAATCTCGCGAGCAGAATCAAACATTTAAATCTTTCGAATTAATATCGCTCCGAAAACAATTTCTATTTTTAAATCTCGCGAGCTCAAATAAAATCTCGCTCACAAGATTAAAATCTTTGAACATAATGAAACATTGAAATCTCTCAAATTAATATCGCTCGCGAGCGAGTTTTATTCGAGCGCTCTTCCTACCCTGATAAATAGAACAAAACATGATCTTGCCTTTTTTGACAAAAGGTTTTTAATAAAGCCAAAATTGGGCTGCAGGTTGTCAATTGTTATTAATTAAAACAAATATTTTTTTATCTTTAAAGTGTTTGAAAAATTGTATAAAAAGGCCTTATAATTGTTAAAAAGTTAACAGTTTATAATCTAAAGTAAGCCGTTAAGATTGTCTTCGTTTTTTGTAAAGTTTTACCTACAAAAATGTTTAAACTATTAAACCTTGTTAGAGTGTTAGTTTTCAGCCACTTATTGCTCTTAAAAATCTCTTTTAGTTCCCAACAAATTCAGTCACGAATTTCCGGCGGAACTTCAGTTGATATTTCGCAGGCCAGCTTTACAGTGCAACTATTGTTCAAAGGTGACTTCTTTTGTAGCGGTTCTCTAGTAAAACCAAAATTTGTTGTCACTGCAGCACATTGCGTTGATGGCAAAACAGCCAATAACATCACCGTCAAAGGTGGCACTTCTTATTTTGACAAAAGCGGTGTAAAATCTAATGTCAACCGAATTGCAATACACGAAGGTTTCAATATGTATAAAATTGCTTATGATGTGGCCGTATTAGAATTAAAAACCGAACTAAGAGGCACTAATATAGGAACGGTTGCTTTGTGCCGTCAAAGTATTAAAACTGGTGCCAATTTGAAGATTTATGGTTGGGGTTGTCCAAACTCATATGAACAAAAATTTTCTAATGAGTTAAGAACAGTAACACTGAAAGTTATAGATAAATCTCAGTGTGAGCCTCATTTTATAAAATTGTCAATATCTGTATTTTGTGCCTTTGAATTTGGTGACAAAGATGTATGTATTGGCGATTCAGGTGGTCCCGCCGTAATTAATGATGAACTTTGTGGAGTGGTGGTATCAAACAAAAAGCTTGGATCCAACGATTATCCTTCAATATATGTTAATGTATATGAGGTGCAGGACTTTATTTTAATGCAAATTAATAAAATGGGTTCAAAATTGTATTATAAGTAACATTTATATGTACATATTTACATTTGCAAATTCGTACAGATGTACTAAGGGGAATAATGAAATGTTGTATAACGTTTTTCTATTAAAGCTTTAGTAGTTATTTAAAGAATTTATTATTATAAAAAATAAGTACTTCTTCATTCAAATAGTTTAAAATAAAGGTTACTTTATATAATAATAATTTCTAACTGACGAATTAAATAAAGCTTCTTTTAGCAAGACTTTTTATATCCCTTTTAACAGTGTGTGTGTGTTGTGTGTTTATACTTATAATGAATAAAGTTTAGTTAGATATGCAGCGTGTTTTTATACAAAACTACATGTTGATATATTTTTAATGCATGATAAATAGCAACAACAAAATTATCAAAACAAACTTTACCAATTTTCTAATAACTTTTTATGGATTTTAAAGTTGTGTTAAGATGTTGTTAGTGGAGTCACATTGTTGTTGATTTGATTTAAGAGCTTTTACATCCAAAATGTCTTTTTCCAATGTTTTCAAATATTTTAATCTATACGATGTAACAACATGCCGTGTGAATACCCTTAAAACGCTCTTGTGTGAGAAGATATATAAAATTAAAAATAAAAAGCACAAAAGCCCTACCACTTTAACATAATTTTTTATATTGAACTTTAATAAAATATCCCAAAACATACTAACTGTTTGCAGATAATGGTTGAACTCTATATTTTTAGATTTATTTCCTTTTGTTTATAAATAAAAAAAGGTCCTCCTGTACATACAAGTCTATGAAACCAAACTGCTTCAAGTGCTCTAATTTGATGTTGGAAGTCAAAATGAATAAATTTTAAATCTACTTCATTTGTATCAACAAACGTTGGAATCAATCACCAGGTTCTTAAGCAGTGTTAAGTGCATGCATTATTTAGGAATTCTAATTAACTATGACGGAAACTTTAAATTTAAAACAATTTTTTAGTGCTTTTATAGATTTTGTTTGAAATTTCATTGGCTTAAAAAAATCTGATGTTGCCGGAAGCAAGGCTTTTATGCCAGCTTAGGCTGATTTCCCTACACGTATGTATATCCCTTTGAAAAGTAGTTTTTTTGGTTAAATAAATATTGAAAAAAAATTCGGAAGGTAAATTTTTATTTCTTCAAATGCGTTGTGCCGCATTTTTTCCATTTAAGTTCAGAATTTTAAGACTTCATAATAAAGTTTTGTTTTTACAGCAACTGTTTAACAATAATATCACAACGCCAAATTACGATTACAGTCGACAGGTCTCAAAAATAAAAATAACTTCGTTTATGATACGCCTTAAAAAAAAGAAGAGTAAAAATTATATTTTGATACTTTTGAGGCACCCTTTATAACTTCTAAACAAATAAAAAAACTTTTTTTAAATTACATTCGAAAAGTTTTGAAAGTGTTTGAATACGTCTTTGGCATGTTATTAACGTTTTGAATCCTTAAGAATAAAAAGTACTTTTTTACATGTTCAAAATTATGAGTCAGTGTAAACAATATAAAGTACTTTTTGTACTTTTTTGGTACTTTTTTGCGTTTTTGGAAATAATGAGTCAGAAAAATAATACTTTTTGGTTTTGTTTTTAGAAATATAAAAATTGGAACTATTAACCCATAAAGAGGTCGCAAATATATTAAGCGAAGATAGTTATACTTTGTGCTATTTTGGTTATTTGCTTTAATTTGTGGAGGTTTTCAGTGGGAAAAACGAAATAAAAAATTATTTTCCCATATAGAGGCCAAAAATCAACTTTGTGTACAAAAGGTACTTTTTTAGATTTTTCGTAATTTTTACATTGCGCCAGTATATAAACAGTTAAGCCCTATTGGCCCTTATTGAGGTCTGAAGTCAACCAAATTGACAAAAAAACAACGTTATTTTTGGTACTATTTGCCATTTTTTGAAACCATGAGTCGGAAAATATGATTAAGTAATGTTGGCCTTTATTGAGGTCGAAATTTTTAGAATCTTTTGTACTTAATTTTATCGCATTTTTAAAAATTGAAGATCAAGAAATAAAAAATTAAACTATGTGGACGTAATTTAACTTTTGTATTATTCAAGTTTTTCTATTTTTTTCTAAATTAAGGTAATGTTAAACTAGATTAGCAGGGGAAGAGTCATAAGGAAGGGCAATATTGAACTTTTATATTTAAGGCCATAGTATATCCTTTATTGGCTACCAGAATATATTTATTTAGATCGGAAAAAGAAAGCTTTGATACTTTAATTAAGACTGTATAAAAAATTTACTTTTTAATACATCTTCGAATTTAGAGCTCTATGTGAACTACGTTTTCAAGGCAGTGAAATATTTGCTAGTCTTAAAATAATCTTAAATTTCATATTCACCCTTACAGGCTGCAGCGGTCAGTACTTTTTATTAATACGATTAAAAGAAATTAGGAAAGAGGACCAGAAAAGGCCTGCTTTGTTTCTAAAGTGACAACAAGGTTAAACACTTAACCTCAGAAAATTGCTTTATATTAACTAAACCTTTTTTTTTTTGTTGTTTTATATACTTTGATGGAATTTAAACTTAATTTAGTAATCGATTCGATATAAATTTTGTGCCCTAAACTGTCTATTTCTAAATTAAATCTCATTTCACACTTCTTAATTTGTCCTAGCAATTAGATAAATAAACTTTTGTATTTGCGTGAATAAGTGAATATTGTTATAATAACAATTTGCTTTGTGAAATTAATTAACTTTATAATATATGAAAAGTAAAGCAACGCTTATTTTGAAACCAGAATTAAAACCATTTTAATATTTATATTTGCATACATTAACTACATAACTGAGAACACACACCTACACAAACTTATACAAAAGTGTTTAGAGATATATAATTTGCAATAAACAAAAACAACAACAAAAGTAACTAGAAAACATAAATATGTTTTCATTTATTAAATTATTGTCACATCCATTTTAATGACTAATAAAATCGTTTGGCACTTTTGCCAGTAACTATAATATTCATTAAGAAGCACTTACAACTAATGTTTATGTGTGTGTGGATAGATACTTATGTTTTTGCCTTAGTTATTTTAACATATAAAATAAATATTATTAAGAATACCGTTAATTGCATTAAATAACTGTTAATTAAAGGCCAACAGTTTTGGTTTTATAGAATTTTAAGAAGACGCTCTTGCAAAAGAGAAAAACAAATTAAACTTCAGAAAACATATGCTTGAACGATAACAGAAATTGTAAAGACTTAAGGACATAACAAGTAAACAAGTGGTTGTACTATCAAAAGTACTTAATATAACGAAGTCCTCCGAGAGGACTTTAATAATTAGCCAAGTGTTTCTATTTTCGCTACCAACAAAATAAGAAACAAATATGCTTAGCAAAAAAGAAGAAAAGAGAGAAAAGCTTAAAGTTGTATGATAATTTTTTTTTTTCAAGTTAAACACTTTGGGATTTTATTACAGGTATGCTGTTAAGCATTTAGACAAATGTAGTGTGTGCTTATATAATTAAGGGGACAATTGACAATATATCATTGCACCTCACTTTGATAAAAAGTTTTGGTTTCAGCCATTTAAAAAAAGCGTTTTTTATTTATACATTTAAATTGTGATTGTGATTTTGCTGGACGAAATTGGATCTGGAAAATGCTTAATATGCAATAATGGACCAACAAATGTCTTTAATTTCATATTTTTAGACTTATAACCATAAAAAAATGAAAAAGGTACCAACAGTTTTGAAAAGTAATAACTGACATTGACAATATAATTGACTTTTGACCTCAATCGCCATTAATTTTATATTTTTAGGCACATAATTATTTAAATTTGGGGTCCACAGACCTTTATGTAATACTTATAGAAAAATTTAAAAAAAAAATGCCAAAAAATTACAAAAATTTAATAAGAGGACTTTTTGTCAACTTCCCAGCTATAACTTGGAAGTGATTAGTCATTACAAATTTCTTACTTTTCAATTACATACCGTCTGTATTACTTGGAAGTTGTTAGATAATGAATTACTTCTTATCAAAAATTTAGGCAGATAGTTTCAGTTTGACAATTTCTTAACTTTTTTTAACTTAATACTTTAAGCCAGTTTTAACAAAAACATTAAAGAAAAGGTTATTTTAATGCCAGCAAAGTAATGGCTTATGTAAGTCCCTCTTTGTAAGCGAGCATGGTAAGTACTTGCCTCCAACGTCATCGCCATGTTAAAGTAATGAGTTAAAATGCCAATTAGTAAGAGCTTTTTGGATTTTAACTCATTACAAATCAATGTTAGTTTTTGCTGGGTAGTTGACTTTTTACTGCAATCTGGGTCAAAAGTCGTTAATTTTATATTTAGAGACTCAGAATCCCAAAAAAATATCAAGAAGGTGGAAAAAGTACGTTATTTTCTCTACTAAGTTGACTTACGATGATCTATAACCATTTCTTTCATAGTTTAATATCTTAATTCTAAAAAACATTCAAAGAACCACAATATCATATTTATATTATAAAATTATAATATTTTTAGAAAATGTAATTAATTCAGATTTTTCACTTGCGCAGTTAAAGAATTTTTCCTTTCCAAGAACAAAAGTGTCTCAATAGGAAATTTGTATTTTCATAGAAAATCTTGGAAAATCTTTGTAAATATTTCACCTACTTTAACCACATTTTAAGGTCTTAAAAAAATTCTTTTAACCCCTCTGCATTCCTTGCGTCAAATTGACTCAATTTTATTTTTAAACTTACATTATTTTAACTTTAGTTACACAGCCTTGTCAAGAGATTTTTATTTTTATTTTTTATATAAATAACCATTTAGCAACGAACTATGACCCAACATAAGTTTGGTCTGCGCAGTAAAATATTTGTCATATTTTTCTAACTGTGTTTACATATTCCTATGGAAACTCTTCTTGACGCTTGGGGTATGTGTGAAATACATTTTATTTGAGATTTGTTTCAGTTAGAGTAATTACTTGTAAATTCTATTATATTTTATGAAATGCCACAAAAAATTAATAAGGATTTCCTTTTTTTTCTGAATATGTTATAAATTTTTTTTACAAAAAGATAATGCCTTTTTTGTTTCTAAAATCTAGGTCAAATTGATCCAAAAGAACCAAAGTTGTTAACAGCTTTAAAGGAATACAAAAGTGTTAAAGGTTTTCACAACTTTAAGTAGGTAACAGTTTAGGAAACGCAATAAGCATCCCGTTTTCTATTAATGCATAAATACTTTTGCAATTTTTATTTTCTTTGGTAAGAAATACTTTTTCACTCACATAAAAGCAAAATTTTAAAAATTTGATATTATTGCCCAACAATAAGAGTTAAAAGGACGGTTACAAAGCAGTTGTATCTGTGTGTATATACATACAATATTTTAATACTTATTGTGTTACTTCACTATATTATTTCACTATATTAAAGTAAATCCTAAACTATATTTATTTTTATATTTTTTAATGTTAAATTAACTAAGTTAAACAATTTATTTATATATTTTACTGTATGTACTTTTAATTACTAACCGCAATGTTTACTTTGGAAGCCTTAAGGCAAACATAAAATTTTGTTTTGCAAAAAGAGTCAACCAAAGCACACATACAAACAAACATTTCTCTATATTAAAAATTACGATTATGATAATTATGACGGTCATTATAATATTTACAATTCCAAAATGCTGAACAAGAAGGAGAGAATGTTGTTTTTAGAAAATTTTCATAATTCTATTTGTGTTTCTATGAGTGTCTTTTACACCCTATTTGCATTAATTATGTTTGTGGCTTTATGTTCTAAACAGACAAATATATTAAGAACAATTATTAAGTCTTTTTGCATTTATTTATTATACAAAACCACATAAACAATCAAAATAATGGCTAAATAAAAACTGTGTTGACAACTAGGATTTTGCTTATTATTTTAGAGTTTTAAACCCATTAAAGAAACGAGTAGCTGAAATGTTAAAACAATTTTTAATGAACAAATAACACCAATTGAAAGGTTTTTATAATATCAAGGTAATATATAAAAATTTTTTTGAGATAAACATACATACGTCTTATTTTAATTTTAAATTACCAAACGTATGGTTTTGATTTAGTAAAATGCTTTTTATTCAGAAGTTAATTATTTAGTACCCACTTTTTTTTTGCACTTCAAAAATAAAAAAACTAAATTTTTTACGAATTTGTAATATGTGTTAGGTCTGTTTCTAAATAAATTAAAAAATATATATTTTATAAAGTCTAAAAAAAAAGTTTTTTGAAATCATTTTACTTAGACAAACCTCAATTATTTAAAATTAATAAAATTTGATTTAATTCAAGCGTTTTATATTTTAAATTTAATAATAGAAGCAAAACAATTTTAGTCCTTAGAACATTCAAATTCTTAAATTATTTATTGAATTTTTTTTTACTTAAGTACATTTCGAAGCGTCTTAACCACACGCTTTCAAATTATAAATTAATCAAAACAACACCCTCCATGACAAATAGTTCGGCCTCTTGCTGATACCTTAATATTTATTTTATGATATATTTATATTGTTTATAAGCCATACATGTCATCGACATAAATATCCTTGTCCAAATATCACATAACTTTGACCCATTAAAGAGCTAATGACCATGTATGTACGTATGTATAAGTATATGAATGTATGGCTTTAAATGTATTCATATACATTTCTGTATGATGTGTGTGTATAAGAGAGTTCACAAAATATGACCATTTTATTTATGCTTGTGTTGAACTCAGATTTAATACAACAACGTATAATTGTTTTAATACGTGCGCAAACAGGAAACAAATTTAGCTGCAATCATGAATTTAAGCTAAAAATTTAAACAGTCTTATTATTTGAAAAAAATCTTTGCAATAAATTTTATTGATTTATCTTAATTTTTTTAAATTATTTCAAAGAGATAAAGTCAGTTAAACCAGTACTATATAAGAAATTTTTATTTGTATTGAAATAATAGTATTTCAAATATTGCAAACTATAAGTAAATAAAAGTTTCTAAAAAGTTTAATAATTATAAAAATTATTTTAATTATTTTAATACAAGAAAATAATACAAGAATTAAGGCAGACAAATTTGCTTACAAGCACATAGGCTGGTATCAAATCGTTAACGAAGCGTTTTAAGTTTTTAAGGAAAATTTGCACACAAGTATAAAACCAGATGTTTTTGAATCAAGAACGCAATAATAGATAATACTAAATCCAGAACAAAAAACCAAAAAATACCAGTCGTTGTTAAATTGTGAACGGCCTGTTCTAATTTTAATTTTTAACACTCTATGGTATGCAAGATAGTATGTATATATATTTTAAGTTGAATTAAAATTTTATCATATTAGTTCCGAAAGGGTAAAAGTACTCTTTGGGTATGATCTAAAGAAGTGCTGGTTCAACCCTCCAATGAGTTTTGTTATTGGTAAAATTTTTCAAAGGGTAGGGTGAATGAGAGTATGTGTATAGTACACCTTCGTTGTTGTTTATAGAGTAAGAAGAAATATTCAACAAAAATACACAAATAAGAAATTAACTTTGGAGGAAAGGGTTGAAATTATAAGTTGTATATTAGTGGGCATCGTCTTAATAACACCACGATTCTTTTAAACAGTTTTCCACGATTTACAGCATAAATTTTGGTGTTAAAAATTAAATTTATTTAAAAACAATTAAAAAAAAAAAACACATAAATATATACATATGTGTTTTTAAATTGATTGGTATCTATTGGGTGAATTTTTTGCAAAAAGTTAAGAATAAAGCGTTGCCAAGATAAGAAAGGCTGTTGTCAAAATAACAACGAATCATAACCTAAATAAGAAACAACGGGAGAACACAATGTTTATATTTTAGAAATTAAAAAAAAAAAATAAATCTACAAAAATAAAATTTGAACTTTTTTATTTGAAGATCAAAAAATATATCATGATTTTTTAAATTTTTATGCTCAAAATTTTTATGTTAAAAAAATATTTTAATTTCACAAAATTTAAAAACAATAAATGTACATTGTAAATATGTATTTTCAAAAAAAATAGTTGAATATATTTTTTTTCACCAGAAAGCATTAGTGTATAGTAAAGAATCTTAACCAGCGCTTTTTTTAAGAACAAAATTTTTAGTCTCAATAAAAAATTTTTGATTATTAACACTTTTAAAATATTATTTAGGATTTAATCCCAATTTTCTTGTATATATATAGGGTTTGTTGTTGGGTTAGTTTATCTATATGCATTTCATTGGTTCTTACAGCAAATCATCAGTAGACTTCAACCCAAATTCTTAAATAACCTCATGAATATTTTCTGTCTTTATATAATAACCTCAATAAACAAATTGAGAATTACTATAAGCAAACTAAAACGTTCAAGTTTTTTTAAGAACCCAACAAACCAATATTCGCTATTCGCTGTTTTGATTTTCTTTTTCCCCTTTTAATACATTTAGTAATAATCAATGGTTATTCAAATTTTTTAAATTTCTTATTATACAAATTGATTTGTTGTTATTTCATTTGTTAATTTATGAATAAAATTAGGGAAAATAATTTTTTCAAATATTTTGATTAAAAATATTTACTACTTAATGCTATTAAAAGAACTACATTATTAACTGACTAAATGACTGGCTGACTTACTGATTTCTAATCGCTCACCCCAAACGATTAAAGCTAGAGACCTAGAGTTTGGTCCGTGGGAGCTGTATAGATTTAAAAAAACAGGATTTCGGTAAATTCTAACCTGGAGGGGGTAAAATGGAACCAAACCTATAAAAAACGGAATTTTCATATCTCATAAGCTCCACAACTCAAAAACAGAATTTAAAAAGTCTTGTATTTGGCTTAAAAAATAAACGGGCTCTTGTCTAGCGCTTTTTCGAAATTTTAGAATCTAAGTAGTAAAACGTGGGAAGAAATAAATTTTGATAGTGTCCAGGTCCGTCTTGTAACTTTTAAGCAAATTAAGGTACAAATATAGTTCAGATAGCATTCGACAGATCTCAAAAAAAATATGAATATGTTTTTTAAAATTTTAAAATTTGGACTGTAAGGGGTAAAAAAAGGTTCAGAAAATGGCAAAAGATCTATATTGGTACTTTTAGGTACTTTTGATGACTTCTTAATTAATACGGATGTAAATATTATTTTAATTGCATCCGAAAGATCCCAAGAAATTATGAAGACCGGTTGGTGCTTTTTTGAAATTTTGTATCTTATAGGGTACACATTATATATTGGTACGCCCTTTTAGGTACTTTGTGTAAGTTCTAAGCCAAAAAAGTAGAACCATAATTTAAATTACTTTCGACAGGTTTTGACAAAATAATAATTTATAATTTGGATACTTTTTCAATCACATATCAATTACATAATTTTACTTTTAGGTACTTTTTGCAACTTCTAAGCAATTAGAGGTAGAAACATTATTTAAATTACCTTCGAAAGGACTAGATAAAGTGATAACATATTTTCGATTTTTTTTTAAATTTTGGACCCTACTGGACTGAATAAACTTGTGCTGAAAACATAGTGGTACTTTTTAGGTAATTTTTGGACTCCTAACCCAATAAAAATAGACACATAATTCAAATTGCCATTGAAAGATGTGGACAAAATATTAATATATATTTGAAACTTTTAAAACATTTTGTAACCTCTAACTGAATCAAGGTAAAAACAAAATTTTAATTGCGTTCGAACAGTCTAAAAAAATATTTTTCGATACTTTTTTAAAATCTTGGATCCTAAGGGACAGAAAAAAAGGTACCTAATACATAACTGTTTTTTTGTTTTAAATTAATCATTGAAGGCTATTTTAAATTGCATAAGCATTGATATTTAAAGCGCACAAAAACATTCACCCTTAATTACATGGAACAAATCGGATTACCTTCCTGTTTTGATAAAACGATCTATCTTGTGCTTTATTTCACATTATTAAACTTTTGACTTTTTTGTACAATGATTTGTTTACTCAATAGACAATAAAAGCAATAAAGATAATAATAATTTGCGCCTAAAATTTTCTTTGCTGTAGCCAAAATTCGAAACAGTTTTATTATTTGTAGCAAACAAAGCATTTTTAAAATCCCAAAATTTAAAGTTGTGCCCCAAATTTTGCATCTAATAAAGTCATATTAACGTTGATTGCAAAAAGCTTTTAAATGCCTAAAATAGAAAAGTTTTAACAAAAGCTGAAACTAATTAAGATACCATACATTCTCGAAATCATACGAGATTGTAATTCTGTCATACACACACACACATTCATGCATTTATGAGTTTATTGTTTTTGTTTGCATTAACATGCACACACAGTTATCAATCTTTTGATGCAAAGTCAGCATTTCCGTCATATGTTCCCTCTTTGTACGTTAATTTTGATCGAAATTGTAAAACTGCACAGATGATTTATACAGTGACTGAAAAAACGTTCAATATTATACAATAAGCCAAATCAAAATTATGATTTTTTGAGATTTTCACTTTATAAATATAACTAACTGTTTGGTTCTAAAAACGTTAGTTTTCTGTAATTAATTTTTGACATTAAACAATATATGGAATGCCAATTAAATGAATTAGTTTCTTCTTTTAACTTTTTTTTACTTCAAAATTTGTCTAAAAATTTATTTGTTAGAATAAATTAATCAAAAAGCGTATGAAATCTAAAAAGCCCTAATCTTGCTTGGTCTTTCAGTCAAGTCAGTAAAAATTTTTTTTTTAATTTTTTAATCGAAAATGTAAAAAAAGTAAAAATTAAACAACAGAAAAACAAAAGTGATTATTTTTGTATTGAAGCTTACTTACCCATAGTCTGTTATAGAAAAGGTAAGTTTAAAAAATAATCTACTCAAAATTGCCTGGTGAGCAATACAAATATAGCATATTTCTGTAGCTTAAAAATTCATTGCATGAGATGAACATACGTAAACTATATAAGTTGGTGAATTACAACAGAATGCTTTAGAAATTTCTCTTTAAACTAGTTGCCAAAGTAACAGTATCATTTCTTTTCATTACTTTTTAGAGATAAAATTACATTGTTTCAGCTTGCTGTTGTTTTTTTTTAAAGTTTTATTTTGTTGTTGATGCTTCTGCTGTACTGAAGTATAAATCAAAGCCTACGTAACAGCTAAAATCCTAAACGACAAAAATTGTTTAGCATTAGATAAAGACTTGACAAGACGGAAGCAAAAAAAAAAAATCAAATAGAAAGAATAACAAGGACTGTAACAACGAGTCCAATGACAATCATGATGGTGTTACTATTATTGCTGCATAAAACCAAACTTGGCCAGGTTTGCTGAAGAGGTGGTTTGATGGATGGCTAGATGGATGGACAAGTTAAAACTTTTTGTTTTAAACAATTTTTATAGTTGCCTTAATATCAACACTTGAAATGAATCATCTCTGCCATATGGATGTGACAGTTAGCCTAAAATGGCTAAATAACAATATTTAATTTAGTCATGTTATAGTACAATATGAGGCTTTAGCTGGAAAGGGAAACAATAAACCAAAGCACATCCGTTTAGATTAAAAAATGTATGAACGTGTGGACATGGAAAATGTGAATGATTTACAGCCTTCGTATGTGTGAGGTAAATTTCAATTGTTTGACTTTATTCAAAAGAAACAGTTTGTTTTCATAAACTATACTGGCAAAATAAAAGTTTGACTAATTTTGACTAATGTATGCTCATATGTTAATGGAATTAAATTTAAGTATAACTTAGGCTTTAGAGTATTTTTTTACTTTATACCAACCATCAGCCTGTTCATCTACCGTCCAGTTTTATTGTACAAACATTCGAGAAAGAATCACTTAAAGAATCAACAGATTTTAAAATAGTTTTTTTTTGATAACCCTTAAGTTTGTACTGGTTTATTCAAGCTATTATCGTTGGTAGCCACGGTTTGCTTATAGCTTATATGCCAAGAATTATGTATATCGTAAAAGCTTATATAAATTTTTAGTCAACTCCTTCCCAAAATCATTGATCTCTTTTAGCCGCAACCAAGAAATTTGCGTTTGGACTTTTTTGTCATTGTAAGAATAGACAAATTTTTGGGCAGGAATCGGGAATAAAGTAAATGTCATGTCATATTTCAACAAAAAAAAATTGAGAGGAAGAAGCTTTTGTAAAACTATATTAAATCTGTAAGAGTGTGAAACTAAATCTGGTGTAATGAGGTAATGATGCTCTAAATTTTTAACTGTTTCGGTGAGACCCCAAAACTTTTTTTTTACCGTGCACCTATCAGTTCCTATACTATTTTTTATGATTAGAAAAATTAAATTTTAAATATTTTTGACGTTATTAAATAAGAACTAATTACGAAGAAAATTAAAAATATAAATTCGGCTCAAGGTTTTTCGGATATAGTTACATATGTAGTTTAGAACCCAATAGTAACCTTCAAACTATTTAAGTTAATATTCCTCATGTTTAAAATATACTTAAGGTGAAAATATGTTGTTACATCCTAAGATATGTTGAACATCTACACCAATAAATTTGTTTTTATAAGCAAAAGTGTAAAATTGATTGAGAAATAAAAGGCAGAAACAATGTTTTAAATAATTTATTTGACATCTTTTTGACAGCTTTATTAATGTTCTGGAAAATGCTAAAGTTCCAGGTGTTGATATGTTTGGTTCAATGTTGCTCTCACTTAATACAAACTATAGATACAAAGTACTTTAAAATTAAATATTTTTTAGGTGCATTAAACTAAACTTTTAAAACAACCACCACTAAAAATTAATTTACCTGCATTGAAAAAACTTTGGCGAAAAAGTCTCCGTCATATTGAAAAATGAAATAGAAAACAAATAAATTTACTTTTTCTTACAATTTTCGCCAAAAGTTTTTCAAGAATGCTATACATTTTCTGAAATGAAAGTGTTTAAAGATTTTTACCTTCCACTGGAATTTATAGCTATTAAAGTTTCCAACATTTGGCGTAAAATTTTACGCCCAGTTGGTTAACACCCTCAAAGCCTTCCGCCAAGTTTTGTAGTAGTATTTACTTAGATATTTTGGAAAGTATTGAAGAGGATTTAAAAAAAAAATTGTGTCACTGCACATAATAAAAATATCTAAATCAAATTAACAATTCTGAGCCTCAATATTTTTGCGTATGATTAATATGTAATTATTTTCTAATTATTGCTCATACGCAGCGTGCTTGAAACATAAATCCACAATAGAGGTTATCACACTTCTTGAAACAAAAAGTACATTCTTTTTTAAAGTCTGCTTTTAAGTTTTTTCCTTCTTCTTTTTTACCTTCTTATTTTTTTACCAAGCTTTAAATTTGTTTAAATAGCTTTTGTAAAAATTTAGTTAAGTTATATATCAGTAAAAACATCAACTATTGCCACAAGGTTTCGCATAGATACTTAAAAGACAGGGACCTAAATTAGAAAAAAAAATTTTATGTAGGAGCAGGGAAATTGGTACTCCCCTTATAATTGCACAAATTTTGTGAAATATTTCATGCGAAACTGCAACAGCTATAGACTTAAAATTTTCTAAAAGGAGTAATATTACAACAGTGCCTACATTTCGAAAAAAAAATAAGTTGTATAAAATCAGGGAGAGTGGCAGCCCTCATACAAACAAAACTTTTTCTGTTAAGTTATTTTTAACAACATTTAATAAAGTTATGTTTAAGCCTTGCAAATTATTTTTTTTAATTCTCAAAAGTTTTATAAATATTTGGCCCGCAAAATGACAATTTTTGGCCGGAACTTGAAAAATTTTAATTTTTAAAATTATTTAAAAATAGAAAATAGAAAAAACTTTAAGGGCCTAATTGCATAAAAAGGCAACGCATAAAAACCCTAACAATTGTATGTAAGAAATTAAAATTTAAAAAAACGTTTCCATCCTTTTTGTTTTGGGCGTTGCGTTTTAGGAAATAAGGGGGTTAGTTGTTATAACTTTGTCATAAAATCACATGTATCTAAAATTCCGATTAGTTATAATTTTCGACCAAATAGACATAAGAAGTTGAAATTTGAATGGGTTAATTTTCCAGTTTTAAAACTTTGCTTAAATAAACAGCGGATTTTTAACTGTTTAAAACAAAATAATGATATATAACTTCTTTCAAAAATCTTAGTTTTTTTTATTTTTTTAAAACTGGTAAAAAAAAGAACGAAGCAAAAACTTAAGAAT
This sequence comes from Melanophora roralis, assembly GCA_963583895.1. Taxonomy (NCBI): domain Eukaryota; kingdom Metazoa; phylum Arthropoda; class Insecta; order Diptera; family Rhinophoridae; genus Melanophora; species Melanophora roralis. The sequence goes on along the minus strand of OY757187.1, from coordinate 35,795,305 downwards.
TTTATACCATGTTTACAGCAATACTGATTACAAATTCTTAGAGTTTTATTTGATGTTAATCAAGGCATAAATGAACATTTAATTAACAATAAACTTAAGTTAATTGTCTACTTTTCACTCTTGATATGTATTAAAAAAACATCCCTTGCATTTGTTTAAATGAGTATTTTCGTGTTACTAGGAAAGGCAAAATTTGTTGATGGTTTCCGATTTTGATAAAAATTTTGAAAACGAATGTAAAAATGTATATTTTTATTGCCAACAAGCCACTTTTTTTAAATTTTGAAAACAGTGAAAACCCTGTAGCCTTTCATTGTTAAAAATTACAGGTAAAACCTGCATTTAAAATGTAGAAAATTGTTTTGGTTATTTCTTAATATGAAATGTTTTAATGGTTATGACCGTTTTTTTAAATTTTTAGTTATAATTTTAAAGTCAGTAGTTTTATAGTTACAGCAAATGAAATTGCTTCCAATCATTAAAGGATTCATTGTGCTAAGAAGTTCACTGAAACCCTTCTACGTTCTACGTGCCTGGCTTTATAAGGCTTAGCTACTTTGAATTGTGATTTTTAGATTATTTATTGGAAAACATTGTAGAAAACGCAGACAGGTTGATTGCAAGCAGTATTTTCTCTTTTGGGAAACTATAACAGCTATCGACGTCAGAGCTGCCACAGTTCTAGTATATAAAAAAAGGACCACCTGGATAGAAGCAAGAGAGTGTCAGTTAAGAATTATAGATGATTACAATAGTAGAAGTAAGATATAAGGATTGCCAAAGTCAACCAATTGGAATATAAGGCGCAAACTGTGGTCCAATAAATTGAGTTTTGGAACATTAAGAAAAGGTCTGATTAAATATAATTCGTACTTTTGAACTGCATATTATTCGAATCATATAATTATATTTTAACTTACCACAAAATCAAAAACAAACAAAAGAAAGAAACAAATTAATGGGATGTCAATTACTGCATCATATGTTTAATTTTATATCAATCATTCTTAATGCAAATATGTTTAATCCCGCAATATGCTCATATGAAAATGAAAATAATATTTAAAATATTGAAAATGATTATTAAAAAACACAAAATGGTTTATATTGAAGTGTCTTTTAATAAGGCATTAACTTATATAAAATTTCTTAAGCTTTCTTGAACTTTTTATACAAAATATTGGCTTTAATGCTTTAGAGTAATTTAAGCATCAAATTAAATGTAACTTAAAATAATAATTTTTGTTGATTGGGCTGAGAATAGGCTTTGACTGGGGGCTAAAATAATTATCTCTTCGCAGCGTAGGCCTAGGATTACATCCAAGGCATCCCTGAGAATATGTGCCGGTAGGAGAGTAAACCGCTTAGACTAGGTCCTCGTTAGCGAAAGGTAAAACGGTGTGTTAAGTGAACGACGAGAAACCGGAAAGAAACAAACAAACAGTTGTAAAATAAAAGAATATCGGTGTTATTAATTCAATTAGCGTAGGAACCCTGGACAAGACTGAGCCGTCCTCAGCTACAGATAAAAGGTTTCTTACATTTGGTAATAGTATAATTTTACTGGCAAAAATATTTCTACAAGTAAATAATTATACAGGGTTCTTATGGAATCTAATAGCTGTCGAAATCGGATTACAAAATAGCTAATAGATATTTCAGTGTCAAAAATGTTGACGCTATATTTTTTTCTTAGTTGAAATAAAAATTTTTTTTCGAGTTATAAATTCATAATTCGAAAATTCGTTAAACATAAGTAGTTATTGGCCGCTTTAAAAATTTGACTCCGACAGCTTTCGGTTTACTTAGAGCATTGAAAGCTTGATCAATGGAAAAGAATTTTAAAACGAATTGATTATTCCCTTTTTAGGGTTAAATGTCCGAAAATCTGCACATTAACATGGTTGATACAAAACCTTCCAACTACTTCTTTATAGCGTGACTAAGCCTTTTTATAATAAAATTCGGCCAACATTCGCTTAAAACAAATTAATTGTGTTAAATACAGTTTTCTTGTGATAGTTTGGCCATATTTCAGAAGTTCGTAAAAGACAGGAGCCTTTTGGACGCACCAAATAACGAGCGGCTGGTTGACTGGACTGCATATACACAGTACAGTATTTCCCTGAATTTTAATTGCTTGCTTGCTTGCTTGCTTGTAAACATTTTAAAGTTCCTGATTGGACATTTTCTACTTTCAAACTTGTTTTGCTCTCCTGAGCAATCTTTGTCTTTCGTGTTAAGTTAGCCAGATCTAAGCCCCGCAGGCTATTTATCCCACATTAAACCAAAGGAGCACGTTAAAGATAAGTTTTGTTGTGCCTTAAAAACTTTCAAAGCAAAACAACTTTTTTGTCTGCACTATAATGTTAAATAACTGAGAAAATCAAAGAAGGTTTTTTAAAAATTAAAATTGTTTTATAAAATAAGCGAATACCTTCTGCAGAATACATTTGAAAATAAAACGGGCATAAATTAATAATAACACCCTCCTAATACGTAATAAATCAATAAGAAAAATGTAGAATAAACACTTGTCCCTTCTCTTGTAAAAAAACCAAGTGCGTTAATGAAGCATTAAACCTTAAAAAGGCAGCCATTTAATGATAAATTATGTTTGGTGCACAAACTTTTGTAAATGTGGGTGTTTTGTTTTTAATCGCTTAAAATCCCTTTACTGCCAAGGTCTTCTTGTACACTTTATCTAATTTATCATATGTATTCGTGTGTGTGTGTGTGTGTGTGTGTGTGTGTGTGTGTGTGTGTGTGTGTGTGTGTGTGTGTTAACCGTTATATTTATCTAATCTAATCAGACCTGTAATATGTTTCAATTTCTTTTTTCCTCCCAAAGAGTGATTTATTATAGTTAATATTTCAATTGCACGCAAAAGCTTCAAATCATTCGCTCATACACACAGCCACTCATACACATATTGCCACCACCTAATAATAATAAGCGCAATCAACAAAAAAGAAAAAAAGTCAATCGTACAAACAAATAACCTTGAGGCATGAATAGCAACATAAATCAAACATATGTCTTAACTAGATCCTTACTTAAAATGACACATGTAATAAAGTCAGCTTAACCAGTGTGAAATATTTATAACAAAACAAAATATATTGAAAAAAATAATTTCTCATACCAAAGTTAAAACAAAAAGAGCAGCTGAAAAAATAATCATTAAATTGGTCTATAACAATAAAACGATTTAACGTCAAAACAGCCGAGAAATCATTATTATCATCATTTACTTCAAATGAATGACTGAATGGTTGAATGAACTGCTGCTGAAGCTGTGTTAAAGAAAGAGTGTTTGTATTTGTGTGAGATATTTATTTTTATACGGGTCGTTCTTAATTTAACTGTAAATCATAAATCATAATCATTTTGTGTATTGGGCAACATTAAACACATGTAAATAATGTTTTCGAATTTTGAAAAAAATAAGCACAGGGAAGCATCAGGAATTCAAGCAAAATACACAATCTGGTATTGAACTAAATTTTTGTAAAGTCAAGGTTTTTTTAAATTCTTAATTTGTATTACTTTTGCAAGAAATAATAATTATTTTTTATGTATTTTCTTTTGAGCAGAAATAGTTATTATTTTAGGCTTTTTATATACTTTGGCAGAAATAATAATTTTAATTTATTTTGTTTTTGAGCAGAAATAATAATTATTTCCTGATTTGAATTTTTTTACAGAAATAACTCTCTCTCATTTTTACTGTTTTGGTGGAGCAGAAATTTTAGTCATGGAAGCAGTTTCATAAAAAATTTCATCCCGTAAGCCTCGCATAAAGCTATATTTACACTACCTCAGTTATCACCTGTATAGTGTAATAACACGTCTGTTGTTATTTGTTAATATTATTCTTTGATCTCAGTTGAAAATAGAAAGTATTCTATTTTCAAATTATTTAACGTTTGAGTTTTAAATTTAAATTTTTAAAAGTTACCGGATTAAAAGCTTGTTGTTGGATTGGCATACTCTTTTTACCAAGAATTTTTATAATTAGCGGACTAAAATTAATTCCTTAGACGTAATGTAATACTAAAAATTAAAAAACCAAATTGTTTCTTGACAACCATAAAAATTTTAAATTATTTTTTTGACACTCAACTTAGATGAGAACTTAGGTAATGTAAATAGTATAATATGTAATAGTCTGGTATTAGGAACACATGAAAAATTTTGTGAAGATAAAACAATATTAAGGCCAGTTATTGCCCAAAAAGCTTAATCCATGAGGACGTATGCATTAAGACTACACCAAAAAATCAACCTGCTATCACTAATTATTGGCTTCGTGCCAATGCCAAGCAAGTGATCTGTGCCTAATTTTATCAATGTATCTTTAAATATGTGACACCTAGCCGCATGGACAGACGGACATTCTAATGCCGACTCAGGAAGTGATTCTGACTCAAATTACATATTTGAAAGTGCAGCTCTGACAGTAAGCTTTGGGCGTTACAAACATCTGCATAAACGCATATTACCTCTACCTATTTGGTGAGCGTATAATTACTGCAAACATAAGCTAAAATTTCATCTAAATTTACTATTTTGGCCTATTTTATTATCTGTTAGTATATTAAAAATACAAAAAATACCTGTAAAAATAATTACAAAGTAAAAATTTTTCTTGTCAAAAAAAAGAAAAAATCAAAAACTAATATTTATTTTTGCCAAAAAAACATAAAAAAATAAATAAAATGTTTCCTGTTTGAAACAGGTTTAGTATTAAGATCGACAAACTTACTCTGTAATTTTATTGCGTCCAACAGACGTTTTTCAGCAAGAATTTTAATGAAATTTGGAAAATAAGTGAAAAGCTATTGAAAATGATAAGTTGAAACTAGGGTAGAAGCAATTTCTTTTTGTTTATGTTGGACTTTAGTTGTTAATAAAATTGGATTTTTAAATAAAATGTGGTATACAAAATGTGTGGAAAAAAATATTTGTCTACAGCTTCTGGAAACATTTCAAAAATCTTCTAAATTTTGCCCAATTGAAAGTAGAGATTAAATAAATAAAATATGAAAAACAAAATTTTTAAATGTCAAAAATTTAACTTAAAATTTAAATAAACTTTAAACCTGCCAATGTATATTTAAGTATTAAAAATATTTGCAATATCCAGACATGTTATGCAATTAAAAACCTTATAACTTTGTAAGATTAAATTTATCTTAAAAGAATATAAATAAATATTATTTCATTCACACCTTTTAACAAAAAATGAAGAGTCATACACTAACCCGTATATATGTATACTCCTTTAAAACCTTTTTTGGGAGTACTTTATTACATTTTAGATAGGACGCTAAAATACTTTGAATGAAAAAATATGATTATAGAAATTATAGCTTAAACTGTTGTTGACAGTTACATATGTCGTCACCGTTGTAATCAATGATGCGGGTCAGTCATGATGGTATTCAGTCAATTGTTAATTAAAATTAACACAATAATCTCTTATTTTTTTTACTTCTTTTTAATCTAGGGCTGCCAGATATTTTATTTAATTTTTTAGGAGTCTTACTAAAAAATGCGGTTTATTTTCATTTGTTTGTTTTTATATGAAAAATTTAAGGTTAGATAATATAATTATTTTACAACACGTGACATATTTTAAGGCTGAATTACTTAAGTTTAAAAACGTTAACCGTCCTTAAACAGAATATGATTCCTTAGGTGCGTTTGCTCAAGATAATTCTAAAGAAAAAAATGTGATATCTTATGTAACGTTGCAAGCCTAGGATAACGCAAAAAATATTAAAAAAGGGATTCGGTTACTTTCTGTTTTTGTGAAATTAAAAATTAGGAAGGACTTTTTTTTATTACTCTAAATAGTTTTAACTGCAGAGTTTCAAAAACTTTTCCACGCTCAACCTATTAACCCCATACCTAATATTTTAACTTTGTCAAATTATTGTGAATAAAAAAGAAATTGAAAAAAAAACAATTTGAAAATAAATAAAGATGTTAAACATAAAAAGCAAAAGTAGTTATTTTTAAAACGCATAAATAACATGCAAAGAAAACAAAGGCCACAGACGTGCAAAGAATATTGTTAAACGGTTAAATGGCTTGAAAAAATTATAAGGTGTTTAAAAAGAAAGGTCGATTGAGCGTTATTAAAAAGAATATTTATTATGTTTTTTATGTATGAAATGATTTTACTGAATAATGCTCTTATAAAATATGGCCAATAATATTGCAGAAAATCGTTTAATTCATTTAATTATTATTCAAAGTCATTTGAATTTTTTTTTGTTTTGGTTAATATTATGCCATGAGTAACAAAGTAATAGAAATCGCTGCAAATATTATTTTGTTTTAACAAAATTACAAAAACTTTTTACTAAATCCTTAGCAATGGCTTTTAGTACATTATAACGGCCTTCTTTGAAATAATATTTAATGTTTATTAAGCACTTGTTTGACAAACTTATATGGAATAATTGTCAAAAAAACCTTTCATCAACATAAAATAGTTTTATGAGTGAGGCCGTTAGTATATATAATTATAATTATAATAGTGGACTTCGTAGACCATTTCTATTACAGATCTTTTAGTTAAATATTAACAAGTTATTTAGTTTATTATTATAAGGGGATCGTGAACTGCACCTAAGTTCAAGCGCCATACTGGTAACCCTTAGATCTTAATTACTAGCGATATAGCATTATTAAAAAGTTTAAAAAAAATTTCTCATGGTTTGTTTTTAATTTTAAATCATTATGCCTTGTCTGGAAAATATTGTACTTAAATTATACAAGTCGTCAAAATCTGAGTAGCCCTGTTGAAGGCAGGCTATATGCGCTCCTTTTTTAATTCAAAATTTTAAATAAATTGTCCTACAAGACCGGATGTCTGCACGGCTCCACGAAAAACCCACCAAACGAGAAATCAAATATTCCCCAAATTTTTTTCATACATTTTTGGGTGCTTTTTCATATGAAATACCTCCCAATTTTTTTGGGCCGTTTTTCATTTTTTTGGGAATTATTTCATTTCTCATTTGGGGTTCTCAAATTATGATATAATCTCCAATGAAATAACACCCAACAAATTTTTAAAATTCTGGGCTTGTTTCATAGAATGTATAATTTAGGTATTATTTCTATTTTAAAGCTTTGATTTTTTGGCGTTATTTCATTTCTGCCAAAACTGTACTATTAATTGAAAAAAACATACCGAGCATTTTCATTAGTTCCGCTTGGATATTTTAAACAATTAATAATGGTTTATATACAGTTTTCAGCATAGGTATGTATTTACTTGTAAATAAGTTATATAAAATAAGGCCTTTTACTAGAAAACTTTTAGCCTGTGAATATATTATAATATCTTTTAATTTGCTTGTGAACAGCGGAGTTAGTTGTGTAAAGGCCAAACATAAAAGGCAAATTGTCTTCCGAACTGCAAAAATAAAGCAGCGCTACAATGATCTACGGGCGGATAAAACAACTGCAGCAATATTATTGAATCGAATAGCATTTCCCAAGAAAAATATACATATGTACTGGCATGGAACCGGACGAAGATTTATTCAAAGTCAAAGACTATATTGAGGTTGAAGATGATGATATAAATATTTCTTAACCGCAGCAGGAACCTACTCAAAGAAAGTTGTGCGTTGTTTGTTTGGTAATGGAGGCTAATACAGTGCTTATGTCCTATAAGCATTTGAAGATATGTAATGAGTGCGTACGAAAGCTTCAAGCGGAAGCTATCTGTAGTGGACTCCAAACATATAATTACCCTATTTGTCGTACTGCAGTAGACGACGTTATACAAGTTTTTATGTAAAAACTAATCCATGTAATATTACATACAACGTATATTTTCTCCATCTTGAATTCATGAGCAACCATTTTGTTTTTTTTACTGTTCCTTACGTAAAATGTATTAAGTTTATTATTTATGAAAATAATTTTTTGGTAGTTGGGTGTCAAAAATTAATATATTGGAAATATAAAACAATTCTTTGTCCATACTTTCTCACATCTCCATTACAAAAAATTACTGCCTTCTTGACAACATTGTAACTATAATAACGTCTCCCATGAGTTGAATTTTTAAGACATTCGTAAAGTTTAAGGATAGATCTTGGGTGGCTGATCTGAAATAGGCTCCATCGTATAAGGCAAAATAACTGCTCTGGACTTAGTCCATTCACAAAACCAAAGTAGTCACTATTAAACGAGCTTTGTATGTTCCTTCACAAAAATAAATTGATTATGAATGCTGGCACATTTTCGAAGAAGGTGACTGCGGGCCTTCACACGATTCACTTCAAAAGTTTTGCGACTTTGCTGTTGGTGTATATTGATTTCATAAAATCCTTGGTAAAACTTACTCATTTATGAATTTTGGGCATAGTTTCATTTTTGTTGCTGTTTGGGGTTTTTTTCATGGGGGCTATTTCATTTGCATCATTGGAAGTTATTTCATATTGGGGTTTGTTTCGTTTTCGCTTTGGGGTTTATTTAATTTATTTTTCGATGTTATTTCATTTACTGTTGTTGGGTGTTTTTTCCTATTTTTTGGGGTATATTTCATTGGGTGTTTTTTCCTGGGCGTTATTTCATTGGGGGACTTTTCATGAAGCCGTCTGCACAACCACACTTACAGTACTGTATTATGCATTTTCTTTGACGAAAACTAAGTAACTCCCAACTAAAATGAAATAACTCCCAACACCCTACTTACCCGCTATCTCCACCTTCACCCTTACAAAATTAAAAAAAATTGGTGTCAAACCCATACACGTTGTGAATGGTATATAAGGTTCGGCACAGCTGAATAAAGAGCTCTTACTTGTTCTTACATTTGTCTATAGAGATTCTTTCAATCAGTTGGTTATAATAAGCATATAGGACATTTATCAATTTAAAAATTAACCCTTAACTTAAGTAGATATCTTAAAAGCCATATGTCAACTTAGATTGAGAATAAGTTTAATGTCAAATTATCTAATCCGGTTTTTAAACTTCTTTCAATTGTTTTTCTTCCAAACGAAAAAACAATATATAATAGTTTTTCTTTATTCCAATTTTTTAAATAACTAGAATATAAATTTAAGCCCTTTGCAATTTAGATTTTTCTTAATATCACAAATAAGTTAAAAATCCTTTTTAAACATAAATATTTTCCTTTAATATTAACTAAATTCTTGACAATGTTTTATTTCTCCATCAAGCATATATAAAATTATTTTACACTGCAACTTACTCAAATGTATACATACAAATGCATACATTTAAGGACTTTTTATTATCAATATTATGTTGTCACTTATGGGCAAACACATTTGCCTCTTTAGCACACTGTAAGAATGTCCATCATAGTTCAATGAATTGAAGATGACATAAGAAAAGAAATAATTTATATACCAAAGGAACATGTTGGCCCAATAAAAACAGATATATAAAAATACAAAAATAAAATAAAATTGCCATACTTAAATAAAAGGCATTATTCAAAAGAAAATGGAAAAATAAAAACATACTTATAGTACTGCTAAAGGAGAAAAAAAGGGTAGTAGAGACATTAAATGAATTACATTAATTTTTACAGAAAAAACAAAAGTTTAAATATAGGGTCTTATCTGTGTATGTGTGTTTGAAATAATGACCCAAATAATATATATTAAAACAAAAGAAAAAAAAATATTTGTTTACTTCCACTTTTGTTAAGAGGCAGTCAAAAACCGTTCTTTAACTCCCACTCATTTGTACTAAGATATGCAATATGTAACATGACATTTTTATACAAAATTCGAATAAATGAACTTTATTTACACTTCGAGAAAACAAATGTGATACATGCATAGCAACTTTGGCGAAGTGGGACTGCAACTAAAAAATTTTAGAGTTTTTATTTTAATGGATATTTTAGTTAAAACACACCGTAATAATACAGAAAAAGCTAATTGTCATATTAACAACCAAATTGTAAATACAATTATTTTATTGTTGAATTGGCACTGACAAAAAAATTGTAAATACAATAAATGCTCTTGGTACCAGCCATCGTAAATTGATTTTCGAAAATGTAAAAAGCTACGAAGAAACTTAAAAATATATTTAAGTACAACTGGCTCATCAAAACAAATATTTAAACAGTTTAACGAATAGGGAATATCTAATATTTGTTATTACTTGATATCTGTTACCATATTTTTCTGTAAAATATTCCTGTTGTAGTTTGTAAATTGCAGAAATAACGACAATTTGTCGTTAATTTTGCCATTTTACTTAGCTACGGCATTTAAAAAAAACTGGGAAAATATGGGTTGTCCCAATAAATGCAAGTTTGCTTTGCCGTACGAAATTTTGTATTTCTTTCTTACAGCAACCCCAAATGCTTTGATAAGGTACTTTGCTTCTAGAAAACACATAATATCAAAATTGAAGGGCCAGTGTAAGAGAAGAAGTTGAAGTTTTAAACTGCAAACCAAACTGAGTTTAAGAAGGTAGCCAGTTGTAACTATTTCTATACAGAACAATAAAAACAGTTTTGCAATTTCGACGACTAACAACAAATACCATAGGATCTGAATTACTCAATTATTGCAGGAAGAGGATCTTTTTATGGATTAAGACTATATGTCGAGCCTAGAAGGCATTTTGCATTTTACTAGTAGTAACATGGAGATATTTGCTTGCTCAACATTAAGAAATAAATATGAAAAAAATTGGATAAAGAAAACCACTATTGGATAAAGAAAACTTTATTGTAGTTGTATACCTTTATGAGAAGTAAGTAATATTTGCATTAAAAGATTGAATCTGCTTAAAACTGGAAAAATCTATTCTAAAACACATTTTTAAATAAATAATGTTTTATTTTTAGTTTTTGTTGTGTTGGATTTACTGTGTGCAAAACTATAACTCTTCTTAGTTTTATATTGAAACCCATCGTATCGTTTATAAACTTTATTTTCTTTTAAATAATTAGGAAGTAGATATGTGCTAAGTGTCAAATAAAAAAACCAATGTTTATTTTATTTTTGTTCGACTTTCGTTACAATTTGTATCAGACGAAGCTCTATTGTAAGCTGCATTGCATAATTGTTAGAACTATGGTAAAAAATCAAAAAAAAAAAAATCTAATGTTTTGGTCGAAATATAGGAGATCACCGACAAAAATGCTGACGCTAAAAACTTTTGCAAACAAAGTCTTTTAAAAATATAAAAAAATTCGTGATTCTCTAGGGAAAGTACTAAAACGGCCAATTAAGGACCTCAATTTTTATATGCGAGAATTATAATTTGCATCTACTTAAAAATGATTTTAAGCAAAAACAAAAAAAAAAAACGTAATCCTAACACATTTTCGGGATATATAAAAAAAAACAACTACAAAAGGTAATTTTATTCGAAATTTCATATTCAATGACATTTGCCTTTTGCAAATTCTAAAATGCATCACCAATTAAAGAAGAGAGTTTCTTTTTGTGTAGTATATCTCACCTGTTTGATTTCTAAACTTTTCTGGGATCTTAAGATACACAAAGAGATCTAAAATATGAAAAATTTAATAAAGTAGTGGTACCTTGAATTTCAGCTACCAACTAAAAGAAAAAACTTTCTCCTTGTGTATTATGTGTCACTATACATACAAAAATTCATGCATGTGAATGCAATAGTTCTACAGCTGGTTTAATATTTCTTATGTGACACACACATTCACAATCAATATAGGAAAATATAAAAGAAAAGTAATGAACTGACGTAGAAAAAAAAAATAGAAAAACTTTTTTTACTTAACAAACAATTTTTATTGTTTCTTATATGTATATCTAGTTGAAATTGTTGTTATTGGTACCAGTTTGTCTTTCATTTTACATACACATGCCAGATACGAGATAGGGGTATTATGGGTTTGTATGACTGTATGTGACGTCCCAAAGTAATAGTCTAAGATCAAACTTTATATTCAGTAAGCCACTCAGAATCTCCTTTGAGTTAGTTTAACAATTTCGATTCGTTCTTCCGCTTGATAAGGTGTTCATGTAGGTAAGCCTTGTAGTTATAAAATAAGTCGGTATTTTAAAATAATTTGATAAAAAGGGCCCATACACCTTTTTAATTTTTTGGTATTAAAAGAGATTTTTTTAATTTGCTGATAATAAGTCTATTAGTTTACTTGTCCTTGTGGAATAATCTTTACCTTCTTCACGCGCCTTAGCTATTATAGTATTTTTATCAAGTTTGACAACTTTATTTTACTGCAAAAGGTTAAAAATTTGCAATACTCTCCATATATGTTCGCCTGACAGAAGTCACATTTTATCGCATAAATAAACTACAGTTATGTGAAGGAGTTGGGATAACCGTAGTGGACTTTTTTTTAACAAAAACGGATCTACCGAACTTTGTTTAGATCCACATAATATTTAGCCTGCCTCCCGTAGCAGGCCTAAGAACAAAAATTAAGTCATCATAAGATGTCGGTATCTGAACGAAATTCTTCACGATTAATTTTCTTATCTGTTAAAAAAAACTATTATAGTATAACAGTGACAAAATAAATAATTGGTAATCATACATGTATTTTAATGGAAGCGTGAAGTAATAAAAACTGAATTTCTGTATTGTGTTTTATTTATTGCATAGAAAGATCCTTGATCATTTAGGTAAAATAAAGTAACACTTTTAAAAGGCAATTACATAACAACTGACCAATGTTTGCTCAAAATATTTAATAAAATCGCTCCACAGCTTTCAATTAATTTCATAGAAGCCCTTCTTCTTGATGTTACTAAGCAATTCAATTGCGACGGGTGTGACCATTTTTCTAAAATTTATGCATATAACTTAAAACAATATAAAATTTTAGTTTAAAAAGTGGCAATGATATCCAAGAATAGAATTTTTTAAGTGATATATATATTAGAAGACACTAAAAGAACATGACTTCTACTCACAATTACCGCAAGAAGACTGTGACGGATGTGACATTACAAATTTTACTTTAAACGAATTTTGACTTTTAGATCGTGTTGTGTAAAATGTTTTTTTTAGAATTTTTTTATTTGTTTTATCGTCAAGGTAATTTAAAATGTTTTTGATCGTATTTGATATTTTATTTCTATTAAAAGCTATTTTTGCCAAAGGATAAACTCTTAAGAAAATGTGATGGGTGTGATATTTTTATCAAAAAAATATGTTCAAAATTGTAATCTGTAGCGTATTGTCATTAGTAAACAGACACCAGTCAGACAATTTGGCTATTTTTGTTTTTTTAAATTTTTATGAAAATATAATTCTTTCTAAAAGCTTTTTCCTTAAGAAAGTTTTTTTGTATGAATTAAGTAACAAATACAATCAAAAACACTTTAAACTACAGTGAAAATCTTAAAATTTGTACCGTTCTCAAACACAGTTTACCCAACACGATCTTGAAGTCGAACTTCTTAAAAATTTAAATTTTTATGGTTATAACCGCCACAGTTTTAAGTGGTCGTTGTGAGTAGAACTTGTGTTATTTCAGTGCCTTCTTACTACTCAACGCTTAAAAAAATACTCTTGGAATTCATAGTCCTTTTAGAATAAAAAATTTTGAAGTTTTTAAGTTATCAGTAAAGATGTAAGTAAAATGGTTACACCCTTCACAAGGATATCACAGAAAAAACTGAGTTGTAGAATCAGTTACGAATTTTAGAGAATCAGAAAATATTTTGTCTGGCTGAGGACCTACAATGAAAATTGTAAATTTAGACAAACAATTTTGCAAGAATTTTATTGAAAAAATAATAGTTTTAGTTTCAGATAAAAAAATTTGTTGAGCTGGTTAAATATTCTAATTGTCTAGACGATAATTTTGTTTGATTTAAAAATCAAATTAAAATATTATTGGAGACTATTAAATAAATTTACTAAAAAAATAAATTATTTTGAACAAGAATTTGTTTGAAAAAAATTTTTCGTAGTTTTTTGTGTGTATTGCCCTCATGTGGTTTTACTCCCAAAGTAAATGAAAGTTTTTTTAACTAAAAAAGTTCAACATTTGGCTCGTATATTTAAGCCTTAACCAGTTTTTTTGTAATTTCTATGTTAACTTTCTTCTGTTTTCAAATTACAATACTTGTGTTTTAAGTGTAAATATGTTTGTGTTTCATTTTTTTAATGACATACTTTATACTATAGCCAAGTCTATTTATCACTTTGGTTTTGTTTATAAAAAAAACTCGAAGAAAAAGAAGAAAGTACAAAAAAAATTAAAATGTCACAGGCATACTTTTACATTTACTGTAGACGAGGTAGACTATAAAACCGCTTTTTTCCATTTTGGCACGCATTCACAATTGTAAAAAAAAATATTGTGTAAATGCCATATTGGTTTTATTAATGGAAGTTTTAATATTAAACTCTTTTGCTCTCTTTCCTCCTTTTCATTTTGAAGTAATTGTTTTATTGCCTCTTTTTTCCAACAGGACAATAACAATCTCTCAAATAAAACTTAACCAAAATAAGCCATATTTAAATGAAATATTCAAAAGTCAATTGAAAAAAGCAAACAATTTTTAATTTCATCGTACTTATTGGTTGTCTGTGTAGCAAGAAATTTTTTAAAATTTTGGGAAATTCCGGGATTTAAAAAAATGCAGCTAAATTTGCTTAAAATTATTAGGAAATTTTAATTTAAATCGACTAACTTTTTTGGAAGGTTTAAATGTATTTAGCAGAAAATGAAATTAAGATCTGTAGACGTTACTTTTAAGTTTGATGCGAAATTTATGTTAAAATATTTTAAAGTAATATATACATATTAATATTAGCTCTATTTGTAACCGTTAGTAATATGTAATTTTCAAAATGACAAAATTAAGTAGTTTTATATTTTCGGGCAAAAACTAGTTGAAATTAAGTAATTTCCCATACATTTTGCTGTCTCGTATTTAATCAAATAATAAGTAAGAAAATCAATAACAACAGCAATAGGGCTCTCAAAAAATTTTAAATTTGTGCCAAAATGAACTTTTTTGTGACCTAATTTTGCCGACGTTAATTCTCATATTCAGAAATGAAAAATGCAACTCTGGCCCCAGCGTAAAAGAATCGAATTTCTTAAATTTCTAATTTCCGGGATCTCGCTAAGAAAATCCCGAGTAGGCGGGAAATTATTTTAATTGAAATCTTTCGCCTCGGGAATTCCCTAAAAGAAACCCTATAAAAACTACAAAACAAAGACTTATCAAAGTATTCATAGAAAACTTGCACAAATACTTCTTTAAATTAAGGTTATATGCACATATTTGTTTGTTGACATAAAAATTAAAAATCACTAAATAAAACCGAAAGTAAAATACTTAAATATTTTAGCAAAATTTTCTTATGACACTTCTTTCTAGGGAAAACAAATTTTTATTTAATACTGATTTGTATACCTGTGCCTTTTAAGGCACAAACATATTTTGATATACATATGTATGTGTGCATACACATGAAGTTTTATCTACATATGAATATATGTATGTTTGACTATATTATGCGGTTTAAAATTTTTTGATATCTGTGTCTTAGAAATTTTTATGATATTTATTTAAACTTTTATGGCTTTCTTAATATTCTTTTCACATTAAATGAATAGCAGATAATTTAAGGTAAACCTAATATTTTAAGCTCTGAAAGAAAGGATATTAGAATTTTGCTAAAAAATCTAGATAAAACCAAGCTTTAAAGACTTCAATCGTAATATCCTGAATTGATAGCTATTATCAGCCTTTAAAATGTTACTGTTAAATGAAAATATAATAAAAATAAAACAATCCAATTCATGTTTTAACAATGTAACAAATTAATAAAAAAAAGAAAATTAACTTTAATTTTTTTTAAGCGGAAACACCTAATAAAAACTTACGCTATATTGTAATGAGTAAAAAAACTCAATTACACACAGAAAAAAATTACGACAAACCAATTGTTATATTAATAACCAAATTGTAAATGCAAATGTTTTATTGTGGAATTGGCTCTAATAACTAAAATTGTAAATACAATAAAGATTTTTGTTACCAGCCGTCATAAATTGATTTTTGAAAATTGCAAAAAGAAATTAGAATTTATTTATGTTCAACTGGCTCAACAAATTACTTGATATCTATTTTTTCACAACTTGCTTATTGACATTTCAAGTCGCTTACAAACTGTAACTGAATAGAAGTTATAACGTTTATGTTGCCATAAAAATTTGTTTGTACTTTTTGTTTTCATTTTACATGAAATTAATGACCACAAGACTTACACACATTAAATGCAACAGATTGTTCTGATTTAAATAAGACATGACCTAAAAGTAATATATTTGTATTTTATTATCCTCGTTTGAGTCTCTTGTGCACTTACACATACTCCAACAAATAGAAAATGATAGTCATAAGTCCCAAATTAATTGTAATTTTATAATTGTAACATAGGAAAATTGCAATGAAAACAATTTTAAATTAAACTAAATTGTAATAAGCTTACATGTCTTGTGAATTACTCTAGGACCAACATATATGTACATACCAACAAATGATATAACAAGTATTTATGCAGACGTAAATGATAATAAGACATATCGTTATTGTCGGTAAATGTCAGGAACGGGGCTTTGATTTTGTTAAGGAGAAAATGGGAAGTGATAAGATGAAAGTGAATGAAAGGTTATAAAAAAAAAAACAAATAATAAACCAATTAAATAATTTGAGAGAAATATTTAATTTCTTTGTTTTACAACCTTGCACTCGTGTCATAATTGTTAACTCAACAAATCTTTGTTAAACTTAATTGGAATTTTAAAGATATTATATGATGTTGGCGTTTAATAAGAGGCTAAACTTTTAAAGTCTAATCAGCATTTTTGATATGTTCTCGCTAACAAAAAAATATTTTTTTTATCGCAGGATTGGACCCAGTCAATCAATCAATCAATCAATCAATCAATCAATCAATCAATCAATCAATCAATCAATCAATCAATCAATCAATCAATCAATCAGTCAATCAATCAATCAGTCAATCAGTCAATTAATCAATCAATCAATCAATCAATCAATCAATCATTTAATCAATCAGCTCTCGTTTACAGAGGACTTGAAGCAAATTTTAAATATTTTAATCCGCGTGTTATAAAATTGTTGTAAGCAGGGACTGCAAGTAATAATTTTTTTTAAATTTTCAATGAAAAAAGCATGTACAAGGAAACTTTGGAAAATCACGCGCTGTGCACCATTTGATGGTATTAAACTAGATTTTTTTTTAAAACAAGTGTTTTTTTTCTGAATTTTAATTTTGCTACAAATATAATTATTGTTTTTTTATTTCAATTTTTTGTCTCGAAATAATTATTTATTAAATTTTTTTTGGACGAAATAACTGTTATTTTTGTTATTTACCCATAATTCACAAAAATTTAATTGATTTAAAAAAAACTTTAAAAATTATTATTATTTTTTATTTGTTTATTTTGCCTAATTTCCACGGTGCGTGTGAAATCTGTTTGTGTCCTTATTGGGGTTAAATTAACAAAAAATATGTTC